>JAZDUH010000395.1:13902500-14412500 GCA_036419115.1 Scarus forsteni
CATATTTGTGAATAAATAATTATGTTTTGTCCATGAGACTTCAGAAGGAGAAAATTGCACTTCTCTAATTCCCCACCAGCTGCTTGATATCACTGCCAACCTTTTTAGAGCTGTTGTTGTTAAAATAGGATGTGTTGTAGAAGCGTTAAACTTGGTTATAAAACCACAAAGCTGTGTTGAGAAAAAGATTTGCATTAGCTGGCTCCAATTGTTGTTCAGAGCTTTTTTAGAAGAGCTGTTTTTGACAAACAATGTTTTTGTTGACCTGTTGTTGTCTGAGTTGTGTTGTAGAGCTCACTATGTTGTCTGTAGAGGATTTTGAGACTATAACATGGAGTTTTCTTAGAGCTGTTGTTGATCTCTAGAGTGCTTTTTTTTTGTCTGTTGACTGAGTTTATTAGAGCTGCTGAGTTGTTGTTTTATTGTAAGAGCTGCTGTGAGTTTATTTTAGAGCTGTTGTTGTTGTCTGAGTTTATTTTAGAGCTGTTGTTGTTGATTTATTTTAGAGCTGTTGTTGTTGAGCTTATTTTAGAGCTTTTATTTGTTGTTTGAGTGTATTTAGAGCTGTTGTTGTCTGAGTTTATTTTAGAGCTGTTGACTGAGTTTATTTTAGAGCTGTTGTCTGAGTTTATTTTAGAGCTGTTGTTGTCTGAGTTTATTTTAGAGCTGTTGTTGTTGTCATTTTAGAGCTGTTGTTGTTGTCCCAGTTTATTTTAGAGCTGTTGTTGTTGAGAGTTTATTTAGAGCTGTTGTTGTTGTCCGAGTTTATTTTAGAGCTGTTGTTGTTGTCCGAGTTTATTTTAGAGCTGTTGTTGTTGACCGAGTTTATTTTAGAGCTGTTGTTGTTGTCCGAGTTTATTTTAGAGCTGTTGTTGTTGTCTGAGTTTATTTTAGAGCTGTTGTTGTTGACTGAGTTTATTTTAGAGCTGTTGTTGTTGTCTGAGTTTATTTTAGAGCTGTTGTTGTTGTCTGAGTTTATTTTAGAGCTGTTGTTGTTGTCTGAGTTTATTTTAGAGCTGTTGTTGTTGTCTGAGTTTATTTTAGAGCTGTTGTTGTTGTCTGAGTTTATTTTAGAGCTGTTGTTGTTGTCTGAGTTTATTTTAGAGCTGTTGTTGTTGTCATGAAGTTTATCTTAGAGCTGTTGTTGTTGTCTGAGTTTATTTTAGAGCTGTTGTTGTTGACTGAGTTTATTTTAGAGCTGTTGTTGTTGTCTGAGTTTATTTTAGAGCTGTTGACTGAGTTTATTTTTAGAGCTGTTGTTGTTGACTGAGTTTATTTAAGAGCTGCTGTTGTTGTCTGAGTTTATTTTAGAGCTGTTGACTGAGTTTATTTTAGAGCTGTTGTTGTTGTCTGAGTTTATTTTAGAGCTGTTGTTGTTGTCTGAGTTTATCTTAGAGCTGTTGTTGTTGACTGAGTTTATTTTAGAGCTGTTGTTGTTGTCAAGGTTTATTTTAGAGCTGTTGTTATTGTCTGAGTTTATTTTAGAGCTGTTGTTGTTGACTGAGTTTATTTTAGAGCTGTTGTTGTTGTCTGAGTTTATTTTAGAGCTGTTGTTGTTGTCTGAGTTTATTTTAGAGCTGTTGTTGTTGTCTGAGTTTATTTTAGAGCTGTTGTTGTTGTCTGAGTTTATTTTAGAGCTGTTGTTGTTGTCTGAGTTTATTTTAGAGCTGTTGTTGTTGTCTGAGTTTATTTTAGAGCTGTTGTTGTTGTCTGAGTTTATTTTAGAGCTGTTGTTGTTGTCTGAGTTTATTTTAGAGCTGTTGTCTGAGTTTATTTTAGAGCTGTTGTTGTTGACTGAGTTTATTTTAGAGCTGTTGTTGTTGTCAAGGTTTATTTTAGAGCTGTTGTTGTTGTCTGAGTTTATTTTAGAGCTGTTGTTGTTGTCCGAGTTTATTTTAGAGCTGTTGTTGTTGTCCGAGTTTATTTTAGAGCTGTTGTTGTCTGAGTTTATTTTAGAGCTGTTGTTGTTGTCTGAGTTTATTTTAGAGCTGTTGTTGTCCGAGTTTATTTTAGAGCTGTTGTTGTTGTCTGAGTTTATTTTAGAGCTGTTGTTGTTGTCTGAGTTTATTTTAGAGCTGTTGTTGTTGTCCGAGTTTATTTTAGAGCTGTTGTTGTTGTCCGAGTTTATTTTAGAGCTGTTGTTGTTGTCCGAGTTTATTTTAGAGCTGTTGTTGTTGTCCGAGTTTATTTTAGAGCTGTTGTTGTTGTCTGAGTTTATTTTAGAGCTGTTGTTGTTGTCTGAGTTTATTTTAGAGCTGTTGTTGTTGACCGAGTTTATTTTAGAGCTGTTGTTGTTGTCCGAGTTTATTTTAGAGCTGTTGTTGTTGTCTGAGTTTATTTTAGAGCTGTTGTTGTTGTCTGAGTTTATTTTAGAGCTGTTGTTGTTGACCGAGTTTATTTTAGTGCTGTTGTTGTTGTGTGAGTTTATTTTAGAGCTGTTGTTGTTGTCAAGGTTTATTTTAGAGCTGTTGTTGTTGTCTGAGTTTATTTTAGAGCTGTTGTTGTTGTCTGAGTTTATTTTAGAGCTGTTGTTGTTGTCTGAGTTTATTTTAGAGCTGTTGTTGTTGTCAAGGTTTATTTTAGAGCTGTTGTTGTTGTCTGAGTTTATTTTAGAGCTGTTGTTGTTGTCCGAGTTTATTTTAGAGCTGTTGTTGTTGATCGAGTTTATTTTAGAGCTGTTGTTGTTGTCTGAGTTTATTTTAGAGCTGTTGTTGTTGTCTGAGTTTATTTTAGAGCTGTTGTTGTTGTCTGAGTTTATTTTAGAGCTGTTGTTGTTGTCCGAGTTTATTTTAGAGCTGTTGTTGTTGTCTGAGTTTATTTTAGAGCTGTTGTTGTTGTCTGAGTTTATTTTAGAGCTGTTGTTGTTGTCAAGTTTATTTTAGAGCTGTTGTTGTTGTCCGAGTTTATTTTAGAGCTGTTGTTGTTGTCCGAGTTTATTTTAGAGCTGTTGTTGTTGTCCGAGTTTATTTTAGAGCTGTTGTTGTTGTCCGAGTTTATTTTAGAGCTGTTGTTGTTGTCTGAGTTTATTTTAGAGCTGTTGTTGTTGACTGAGTTTATTTTAGAGCTGTTGTTGTTGTCCGAGTTTATTTTAGAGCTGTTGTTGTTGACCGAGTTTATTTTAGAGCTGTTGTTGTTGTCTGAGTTTATTTTAGAGCTGTTGTTGTTGTCTGAGTTTATTTTAGAGCTGTTGTTGTTGACTGAGTTTATTTTAGAGCTGTTGTTGTTGTCCGAGTTTATTTTAGAGCTGTTGTTGTTGTCCGAGTTTATTTTAGAGCTGTTGTTGTTGACTGAGTTTATTTTAGAGCTGTTGTTGTTGTCCGAGTTTATCTTAGAGCTGTTGTTGTTGTCTGAGTTTATTTTAGAGCTGTTGTTGTTGTCTGAGTTTATTTAAGAGCTGTTGTTGTTGTCTGAGCTTATTTTAGAGCTGTTGTTGTTGTCTGAGTTTATTTTAGAGCTGTTGTTGTTGTCTGAGTTTATTTTAGAGCTGTTGTTGTTGTCTGAGTTTATTTTAGAGCTGTTGTTGTTGTCTGAGTTTATTTAAGAGCTGTTGTTGTTGTCTGAGCTTATTTTAGAGCTGCTGTTGTTGTCCGAGTTTATTTTAGAGCTGTTGTTGTTGACTGAGTTTATTTTAGAGCTGTTGTTGTTGTCTGAGTTTATTTTAGAGCTGTTGTTGTCATTACATAAGGCTGCTGGCTCACATGACACACCTTTCACAGGTGTTCAACAGCTGAAAGCTTCATGATGCTCGTTGGTACACTGAGGGTGCATCCGAATAGTCCTTTTTTGATAAGGAACTTTCCTCACTGAAGAAATGACCCGGAAGCATTTAAGCGTCGGCCATGATAAGTGCTGTTCGAATTCTCCCAAAGTTAAGGAAAGGAGGGTCGTTGCTTCCTTTATTATCTCCTTTAGCTTAGGAAACACTGGACCATCCTTTTCAAAAGGAGAGAAGAAAGGAATGCCCCATAATGCACTGCAGCAGGTGACGTGTATTGGCATCATACGGAAACTTACAAGGAAAAAAGGACGAGTTTTGTGGGACTATCAAGATATGTGGGCTATATAATTATAAAAAAAACAAAATGTTTTGCAGTCAGAGAAAAATATATGCTTCAAGTAAGCGCTTTCAAAAATATCACCTTTAGTTTATTTCTAAATTAGTTTTGAAATGGTGGACCGATAAACAACTAAATATTAATCTATAATTCATAAAGCACTTGATTTAAAACATTTTTTCTCCATACCTGTCGGGCCGTCTACAATGTTCATCAAGTAATAGACAATTGTGGTCCTTGTGTCCTATTGTAATATTATATATTAGTTACCAGATTTCTATCAATCTTCATTTATGAAGTAAATCATGCCTTTAACAAGACAGAACAATGGGGGCTCTACTAACGTTTATTACAAAAAACAATCAGTACACAAAGGACAAACGAGGTATTTTACAATACTTAAAATATAGTAACACTGTTTAACAATGTGTGTAATGATATATGTGAATGAAACAGGGATAAAAGTCTTTCTGAAACATTTTTATGTTTTATCAGACTTCAGGTTTTTTCCCGTGTGCTGTCAAAGATGTGAACATTTATAGTTAAGCTCTCACCTAACCTCACATCTGTGTGCAGGAAACACACACTGCATGACCAACGGACAAAACACCATCACAGGTCTGATCAGGGATTGTTAATGTTAACAGGTAAAACTGACACAGAACAACTCTGTGAAGTAGAGCAGAAGACAAGACGCTTCTTGTAGTCCATTTTCAGAGCACTGTAGTTCGTCGTGGTTTACCTACGTCACAGGAAATCCTCGTCACATAAATATGACACCAAAGTGAAAGAGCAGTCAAATTCCTCTTTTACCGCAGTTCTCCTTACCTTTCCTCTTATTCCCTCCTTTCCTTGACCCTGTGACATTTTTTATCGGGGTCAAGGTAAAGTGGACAGGAAAGGACTTAAGAAGGACTATTAGGATCCACCCTGTCCTTCAGGTAAAGTGGGTGTGGTCTGAGAGAAACTGGGACACCTGAACGCTGGACTGCCCACCTGCCTGGTTGGTGTCTGATTGAAGAACCGTCCACAGTCACGATGTTTCCGACCACAGCTGGGCACAGCACGAGGCTGGAGCATGCTCAGATGGACCTGCAGTGTATGTGGGCATACGCAGGTGTGCTTACCTGGGAAACATGTCTGCAGATGTTCGGTCAGAGCCTCCTGGGTCACAGGCTTGTGGGTGGAGTTCATAGCAGAGATAGCCAATAACAGTACTTCTCCCAGAGGGATGAACTGTGATTGGCTGATGGGGGACATACTGATGGGTGACACATCACCTGGAGGAGACAGAGAAGGTGAAACTGAGACTGAGAAGAAGCAACATGGAGGCTAAAAGGCTAAATATGGATCTAAAGTTTCATATCTGCCTGAGCTGATGCAGAGGGCCACACTCCTACACAAACATTAGCAAAAGTTTATGCAGAGGGCCACACTCCTACACAAACATTAACAAAAGCTTATGCAGAGGGCCACACTCCTACACAAACATTAATAAAGCTTATGCAGAGGGCCACACTCCTACACAAACATTAATAAAGGCTGATGCAGAGAGCCACACTCCTACACAAACATTAATAAAGGCTGATGCAGAGGACCACACTCCTACACAAACATTAATAAAGGCTGATGCAGAGAGCCACACTCCTACACAAACATTAATAAAGGCTGATGCAGAGGGCCACACTCCTACAAAAACATTAATAAAAGCTTATGCAGAGGACCACACTCCTACACAAACATTAATAAAGGCTGATGCAGAGGGCCACACTCCTACACAAACATTAATAAAGGCTGATGCAGAGGGCCACACTCCTACACAAACATTAATAAAGGCTTATGCAGATGGCCACACTCCTACACAAACATTAATAAAGGCTGATGCAGAGGGCCACACTCCTACACAAACATTAATAAAGGTTTATGTGGAGGGCCACACCCCTACACTAACATTAATAAAGGCTGATGCAGAGGGCCACACTCCTACACAAACATTAATAAAAGCTGATGCAGAGGGCAACACTCATACACAAACATTAATAAAGGCTTATGCAGAGGGCCACACCCCTACACTAACATTAATAAAGGCTGATGCAGAGGGCCACACTCCTACACAAACATTTATAAAGGCTGATGTAGAGGGCCACATTCTTACACTAACGTTTCTCAACGGCTTATACAGAGGGCCACACTCCTACACTAAAGTTTCTAAAAGGCTGATGCAGAGGGCCACACTCCTACACTAACGTTTCTCAAAGGCTGATGCAAAGGGCCACACTCCCACACAAACGTTTCTCAGAGGCTTATACAGAGGGCCACACTCCTACACTAACGTTTCTCAAAGGCTTATGTAGAGGGCCAGACTCCTACACTAACGTTTCTCAGAGGCTGATGCAGAGGGCCACACTCCTACACAAACATTAATAAAGGCTGATGCAGAGGGCCACACTCCTACACTTACATTAATAAAGGCTGATGCAGAAGGCAACACTCTTACACTAACGTTTCTCAAAGGTTTATGCAGAGGGCCACACTCATACACTAACATTAATAAAGGCTGATGCAGAAGGCCACACTCTTACACTAATGTTTCTCAGAGGCTGATGCAGAGCCACACTCCAACACTAACGTTTCTCAGAGGCTGGTGCAGAGGGCCACACTCCTACACTAACATTAATAAAGGCTGATGCAGAGGGCCACACTCCTACACTAACATTAATAAAGGCTGATGCAGAGGGCCACACCCCTACACAAACATTAATAAAGGCTTATGCAGAGGGCCACACTCCTACACAAACATTAATAAAGGTTTATGTAGAGGGCCACACCCCTAAACTAACAATAATAAAGGCTGATGCAGAGGGCCACACTCCTACACTAACGTTTCTTAAAGGCTGATGCAGAGGGCCACACTCCTACACTAACATTAATAAAGGCTGATGTAGAGGGCCACATTCTTACACTAACGTTTCTCAACGCCTTATACAGAGGGCCACACTCCTACACTAAAGTTTCTAAAAGGCTGATGCAGAGGGCCACACTCCTACACTAACGTTTCTCAAAGGCTGATGCAAAGGGCCACACACCCACACAAACGTTTCTCAGAGGCTTATACAGAGGGCCACACTCCTACACTAACGTTTCTCAAAGGCTTATGCAGAGGGCCACACTCCTACACTAACGTTTCTCAGAGGCTGATGCAGAGGACCACACTCCTACACTGTTTCTTAAAGGCTGATGTAGAGGGCCACACTCCTACACTGTTTCTCAAAGGCTTATGTTGAGGGCCACACTCCTACACTAACGTTTCTCAGAGGCTGATGAAGAGGACCACACTCCTACACTGTTTCTTAAAGGATGATGTAGAGGGCCACACTCCTACACTAACGTTTCTCAAAGGCTGATGCAGAGAGCCACACTCCTACACTAACGTTTCTCAAAGGCTGATGCAGAGAGCCACACTCCTATACTAACAATAATAAAGGCTGATGTAGAGAGCCACACTCCTACACTAAGCTTTCTCAGAGGCTGATGCAGAGGGCCACACTCCTACACTGTTTCTCAAAGGCTTATGCAGAGGGCCACACTCCTACACTAACGTTTCTCAGAGGCTGATGAAGAGGACCACACTCCTACACTGTTTCTTAAAGGCTGATGTAGAGGGCCACACTCCTACACTAACGTTTCTCAAAGGCTGATGCAGAGGGCCACACTCCTACACTAACATTAATAAAGGCTGATGCAGAGGGCCACACTCATACACTAACATTAATAAAGGCTGATGCAGAGGGCCACACTCCTACACTAACATTAATAAAGGCTGATGCAGAGGGCCACACTCATACACTAACATTAATAAAGGCTGATGCAGAGGGCCACACTCCTACACTAACATTAATAAAGGCTGATGCAGAAGGCCACACTCTTACACTAACGTTTCTCAGAGGCTGATGCAGAGAGCCACACTCCTACACTAACGTTTCTCAGAGGCTGATGCAGAGGGCCACACTCCTATACTAACATTAATAAAGGCTGATGCAGAAGGCCACACTCCTACACTAACGTTTCTCAGAGGCTGATGCAGAGGGCCACACTCCTACACTAACATTAATAAAGGCTGATGCAGAAGGCCACACTCTTACACTAACGTTTCTCAGAGGCTGATGCAGAGGGCCACACTCCTACACTAACGTTTCTCAGAGGCTGATGCAGAGAGCCACACTCCTATACTAACATTAATAAAGGCTGATGCAGAAGGCCACACTCTTACACTAACGTTTCTCAGAGGCTGATGCAGAGAGCCACACTCCTACACTAACGTTTCTCAGAGGCTGATGCAGAGGGCCACACTCCTATACTAACATTAATAAAGGCTGATGCAGAAGGCCACACTCCTATACTAACATTAATAAAGGCTGATGCAGAGAGCCACACTCCTACACTAACGTTTCTCAGAGGCTGATGCAGAGGGCCACACTCCTACACTAACATTAATAAAGGCTGATGCAGAAGGCCACACTCTTACACTAACGTTTCTCAGAGGCTGATGCAGAGAGCCACACTCCTACACTAACGTTTCTCAGAGGCTGATGCAGAGAGCCACACTCCTACACTAACGTTTCTCAGAGGCTGATGCAGAGAGCCACACTCCTATACTAACATTAATAAAGGCTGATGTAGAGGGCCACACTCCTATACTAACATTAATAAAGGCTTATGCAGAGGGCCACACTCCTATACTAACATTAATAAAGGCTGATGCAGAGAGCCACACTCCTATACTAACATTAATAAAGGCTGATGCAGAGAGCCACACTCCTATACTAACATTAATAAAGGCTGATGCAGAGAGCCACACTCCTATACTAACATTAATAAAGGCTGATGCAGAGAGCCACACTCCTACACTAACGTTTCTCAAAGGCTGATGCAGAGGGCCACACTCCTATACTAACATTAATAAAGGCTGATGTAGAGGGCCACACTCCTACACTAACGTTTCTCAAAGGCTGATGCAGAGGGCCACACTCCTATACTAACATTAATAAAGGCTGATGCAGAGAGCCACACTCCTATACTAACATTAATAAAGGCTGATGCAGAGAGCCACACTCCTATACTAACATTAATAAAGGCTGATGCAGAGAGCCACACTCCTACACTAACGTTTCTCAAAGGCTGATGCAGAGGGCCACACTCCTATACTAACATTAATAAAGGCTGATGTAGAGGGCCACACTCCTACACTAACGTTTCTCAAAGGCTGATGCAGAGGGCCACACTCCTACACTAAAGTTTCTGCTGTCTCAATCATCCCGTCTGTCCGTATAACCCTGTCTGTCTGTCTGTCTGTCTGTCTGTCTGTCTGTCTGCTGCCTCATGCTGCAGCTAAAGTCACTCAGCAGCTAAAGCTAACGTTAAAGCTAAAGCTAACACTGTGCTGTCAGTCTGGAGGATCAGAGTCTCCGCAGCAGAGTCATGGACAGAGAGACGATCAGCTGATCGGCGGGCTGCTGCTGCTGTGTGTGTGTGTGTGCGCGCGGAGGGGGGGGGGGGGGCGATGAAGGAGAGGAGAAGAGCCATTTTGTAGCAGCAGCTGTTAGCTCCATGCTAATGCTAACTGCTCTGTTACTACTACACTGTGGGGGTGATGGTCCACGGCTCCCTCACTGCAGTGGTAGTAAACAATCAGACAGCCTCCTTTGTCCACGGCGATAGGCCACGCCCCCTCCTTTTGTCATGCCCCCACCTCCATCTCCCTCACAGGCCTCCGTCATCTCTCTCTCCAGCAGACCCCCACCACCACCACCACCACCACCACCACCACCACCAATGGAACTAGGACGCTACGCTGCTAAAGCTAAGTAGCAGCTGCAGCAAATGCTAACAGGCTAATGACAGACATCCGCGCGCCACACCGCTCCCCCCCCTCCCCCACACACGCACACGCACACGCACACCCAGGTACCTCAGCTGGTCTGGTCCCTCCTGAGCAGAAACGGATCCGTGGACCAGGTCCGGGTCCAGAGGCTCCTGCTGTAGCGCAGCTCACACACACACCAGTGAGCCTCATCAGGGATACCCACAATGCACCGCTGCACACAAAGACAAGGGGGTGTGACCAATCACACAGCGCCTCACTCTGCAGCCCCCCCTCACACACACACACACTCAGGCGGGGGGGGGGGGGGGGGGCGTCGCCATGACAACGCATCCCCAGTCGCTCCGTGCAGCTCAGAGAGTCTGCACGTGCGCCCTGCTGCAGCGCTGCAGGTTCTGGTCTGACCCACTTAGATCTGATCCATCATGAGCCAGAACCACATCACCATGAAGACCAGAACCAGAACCACATCAACATAAAGACCTGATCCAGAACCACATCAACATAAAGACCTGAACCAGAACCACATCAACATAAAGACCTGATCCAGAACCACATCAACATAAAGACCTGAACCAGAACCACATCAACATAAAGACCTGATCCATCAGGAGCCAGAACCAGCACCACATCAACATAAAGACCTGATCCATCAGGAGCCAGAACCAGCACCACATCAACATAAAGACCTGAACCAGAACCACATCAACATAAAGACCTGATCCATCAGGAGCCAGAACCACATCACCATGAAGACCTGAACCAGAACCACACCACCATGAAGACCTGATCCATCAGGAGCCAGAACCACATCACCATGAAGACCTGATCCTTCATTAAGACTTGATGGTATCCTGTTACCCATATGGTCACCTGTGATCAGCTGTTCCCACAGGCCACGCCCCCTTAGGCAGCGTCACTGTTCACCTGCTGCTCCATTTATCACATTATTATTTTATATGGAGCCTATAGTTGAAAGTGGATGGAATACAAATATGAACTAAATATGTTTACTGTGCATTAAAGCAAAAATAAAGCCACACAGAATGATGATTTCATCCAAACCTCCAACAGAAGCTGTAGATAGATTTCTTTTTAAAAAAGTGATTTAACACCTGACACTAAAAAATAGTTCACATTACATCTTTAATAAGCATCAAAAGTTCTCTGATATTTGCCAAAATTAAAAAGGTGAACTGGTTTCATTTATCTCAATGAAATGCAGATTTAACAGGCATAATGATGGACACCTGTAAGCATGGGGCTTATACTTAAACTTACTTGTACTTATTTACAGTTATTATAAATTACACGTGGTTTTCTCAGGTCATACCATAGGACATGTTACCTAAGCACACGTGACCAAACCATTAAAAGGTCAAATTCTTAAGATTTCAAAGAGTGCTAACCTCGGCACGTGGCAGTTTGGTTAATCAGGGCTCTTCTTTGTAAATCATTTCCTGCCACATCATCTTCTCACACAGATGAACACAATGGGTCCTTAAACGTTGGTTACATCACATGACAGTTTTTACAGACCACAAACTCACAAAATTTGCCAGAATATTCAAAACAATGGTGTTCCATTTATTTTATTAATTGTTAAACAATACAAATGTATGCATGTTATTTATAATTTCCCTTTTTTCCAGAAGTTGAAATATCTGGCATGTTTCTATGGTAACACCACAAACACAGTTTAACTATTACTGCCTGAAAATCTCTCAAAAGTGATAAAATACAGAAATTTTGAACTGGATCTTAAAAAAACAGAATGTATTCAAGTAATTTGTGATTTTATTGTCAAATTTCAACCTATTTAAATTTAAATAAGCCATGGGAACACCAAAAAAAAGTGCCATGTTACTGACCCTTACATGAAATTAAAAACGGCAGAAAACGGGGAGTCTGCATTTGCCTTTTCCATTCACATGAGAACGGTGCCCGCAGTGCCAGAATCTGTAAACTTTTCAAACCAGAGCAAAAACTTTTGAAAACATTTTGGTATCCATCTCCATGCAAACAGGAATCAGCGCTTTAAGGAAAACTGAGACACATTGATGCACACTTCTCTTTCAGATGAAGGTCACACATCGAGAAACAACAAAAACACAACAACAGCTTTAGCCACAAAGCAACATGTGGACTGTAGGGATGTAACATAGGAAAAATTCATATCAGTGATTGTGACCGTGTCTTTATGTGAAGGAAATGTCCTTTATTATTATAATTATGTTATTAATGCTTAAACAGTATGTAAAAAAAATGGGATTTGAACTTTAAACAGAATTCTCTTCATGAACAATTGTAAAAGAACCTCTGTAAAGTTTTGAGACGACCATAAATAAATGTAACCTATTTTACAAATACTCCCACATTTTAGTTTGCCTGCAGCATTAGTGTCCACGTAACAGCTCGTCATATTAGACCATGTCCAGGACTTTTTACTGGCAATAATAAAAAGACGAAGCAGTTAGCCTCCTTCATGACTCTCCTCTGGTCTCCCCTCTCCATGGCAGATCTCCTCCACATTTTCTCCTCCAATACTTTCAAATCACGATCGATGAAATCCACAAACCACCAACTATGATGGAAAAAGACAGTCAATTACGAAATACCGCAAATAAATGACAAAAGAATGGCAAGAACTCACTCCAGAATGATGCTAATGCTGTTATGTACAACCTTTATACAATACCTAAAACCAGTGAAGTTGGCACGTTGTGTAAATCGTAAATAAAAACAGAATACAATGATTTGCAAATCCTTTTTAACTTATATTCAATTGAATACACAGCAAAGACAAGATACTTAACGTTTGAACTGAGAAACTTCATTTTCTTTTGCAAATAATCATCAACTTAGAATTTAATGGCAGAACACGTTGCAAAAAAGTTGTCACAGGGTCATTTTTACCACTGTGTTACATCGCCTTTCCTTTTAACAACACTCAGTAAACGTTTGGGAACTGAGGAGACCAATTTTTGAAGCTTTTCAGGTGGAATTCTTTCCCATTCTTACTTGATGTACAGCTTAAGTTGTTCAACAGTCCGGGGTCTCCGTTGTTGTATTTCACGCTTCATAATGCACCACACATTTTCAATGGGGGACAGGTCTGGACTACAGGCAGGCCAGTCTAGTACCTGCACTCTTTTACTACGAAGCCACGCTGTTGTAACACGTGCAGAATGTGGCTTGGCATTGTCTTGCTGAAATAAGCAGGGGCGTCCATGAAAAAGACGTTGCTTGGATGGCAACATATGTTGCTCCAAAACCTGTATGTACCTTTCAGCATTAATGGTGCCTTCACAGATGTGTAAGTTACCCATGCCTTGGGCACTAAACACCCCCATACCATCACAGATGCTGGCTTTTGAACTTTGTGCCTATAACAGTCCGGATGGTTCTTTTCCTCTTTGGTCCAGAGGACACGACGACCACAGTTTCCAAAAACAATTGTAAATGTGGACTGGTCAGACCACAGAACACTTTTCCACTTTGCATCAGTCCATCTTAGATGAGCTCGGCCCAGTGAAGCCACCGGTGTTTCTGGGTGTTGTTGATAAATGGCTTTGGCTTTGCATAGTAGAGTTTTAACTTGCACTTACAGATGTAGACGAACTGTAGTTACTGACAGTGGTTTTCTGAAGTGTTCCTGAGCCCATGTGGTGATATCCTTTACACAGTGATGCCGGTTTTTGATGCAGTACCGCCTGAGGGATCGAAGGTCACGGGCATTCAATGTTGGTTTTGGGCCTTGTCGCTTCCGTGCAGTAATTTCTCCAGATTCTATGAACCTTTTGATGATATTACGGACCGTAGATGATGAAATCCCTAAATTCTTTGCAATAGCTGGTTGAGAAATGTTGTTCTTAAACTGTTGGACAATTTGCTCACACATTTGTTCACAAAGTGGTGACCCTCGCCCCATCCTTGTTTGTGAATGACTGAGCATTTCAGGGAAGCTGCTTTTATACCCAATCATGGCACCCACCTGTTCCCAATTAGCCTGTTCACCTGTGGGATGTTCCAAATAAGTGTTTGATGAGCATTCCTCAACTTTCTCAGTCTTTTTTGTCACTTGTGCAGCTTTTTTGAAGCACGTTGCAGGCATCAAATTTCAAATTAGCTAATATTTGCAAAAAATAACAAAGTTTACCAGTTCAAACATTAAATATCTTGTCTTTGCTGTGTATTCAATTGAATATAGGTTGAAAGAGATTTGCAAATCATTGTATTCTGTTTTTATTTACAATTTACAAAACATGCCAACTTCACTGGTTTTGGGTTTTGTACATTATTTACTCAGAAAATCCTGATAAAACTCCTATAATTCACTCAGGTATGGCTCTCTGAATCCTCTCTCTCTCTCTCTGCTTGCTTACTCGAGGAGTTACAGCAGTTTTAATCACGCACATTTTTGTCTTTCACCGCAGCTTGGTGTTTTAGACAGGGTGACTGTCGTCACTCATCAATCAGTTTCTCCTCCACATCCTTTAAAATCCAAACTTGGACCAGACTTTAGACTTTGTCTGTTTGAGTGTGTAAACCTGTAAGAGTCTTAGCGAGGCTCCAGCTGCTGAGGCCAAACATTACAAACTGTGAGAGACGGCTGCTTCACCGAGGAGCAGACACACATAGATCAGGCTTACAGTCAAAGAGCAGCATCACCGTGAGTTACTGACACAGTATGGAGATCAATCACGGTTTAACGGTCATTAAAACAGAAAACGGTAACATTACCGCAGTTTATCATTTTACCAGTACCTGTTACATCCCCAGTGTGCTGCTTACTGTGCCTGCTGGTTTGTTATCCAGACAACAAACTGCGGCGTCTTCGTGTGTTGTTTGTGAAAAAGTTGCGTTCAGGAGAAAGAGTAGGCGTTTTCTAACACCGCTGTCTCACTACAAACCTGTATCACCACCTACTAGCCCGGCATGCACTCGACAGTGTTTTCAGTCGCTCTCGTGGATCCGTGTTCAGGCCCATCGTTCTTACATCGCCTCCATGACACACAGGGCGCTTTAGCTTGCGATGACAGTGTGGTGTACACGGGGAGAGCTCCAGATGAAACCCTCTGATCATGGAGGGCAGATCTGCCTGTTGCTGTTTAAGACATTGTCCCTTGTGGACACGACAGGAACTGCAGCCTTACCAGGGGCTCCATTTCTCAGTACTGAGTGTTTGGCCCCATATGAAGAGCACTGAGGGGCCCTCAGACGTCCTCAGACTGTTCAGGCTCGGGCCCTGTTTACACTGAGACACCGTCACGTGAAATGCAAAGATTTTTCCTCTGTGTATTCAAACTTGATCTGTGTTCGGACAGAAACACTAAAAAACGAATGAAACCGCTGTAGTGTGCATAGCAGTCCAGTAGATGGCGATGTAGGTCTGCAGAGAAACAGCACTGCTACAACACACGTACAAAGAAAAACTTTTCACAAACAGAGACGCAGGAGTTTCTTTTCTGAACAACAAATCTGTGTGGATAGTTTAGTGTGGATAACAAAGCGAGCACAGTAAGCATCTCACATGTTACTCTGTAGACGATGAAGCTGTTGTTGTTCCTGGTATGTGTGCACAGCCTTCATGAGAAAGAGGACTGACCATGTGGTGACGTCTGTTTAAACGCTCTGACTCTGGTTTACACGGAGCCAAAACAAATTAGTTTTCATGTTTGATTCAGGCACTCCAGGCACAGTTCTCATGTAACCGGGAGGAAAAAAACCCAATGAACCTCAGACGCAGAGGAGAGGTCTGGTTCATCCTGACAGCCAGAAAACAGGCTGAGAGTGAAGACCAGTGTGTGTGTGTGTGTGTTTTGGGGGGGTCTGTGGAGCAGCTCTTACTCATTTACATGTGAAAGCAGAGCTGGTTCAGACCTGTTGGACTGCAGGGGTTAAAGTGCCCAGAAGAATGGGGGGGGGGGGGGGCTTTTTCCCATGGGGCCAATGGTCTCAGCACTTTTGCTGCGTTACATTAACCTCAGAACTGGGAGTGACATCATCTCCGACTTATCGGCGTTCCAGTTGAAGTCTGAAAAAAACATGTTGATCTACCAGGCTATTGTTAGCTGTTGTTAGCACGCCCTGTGTTGTTGTTCACAAATATCACATGAAGAATGTGATTATCACTATGGCAGCATTTTTGTAAATATAAGTCTAACAATACTATGTATACAGCTGATCTAGAGCGACACACCCCAGTCAGAAGTGCAAATAAATGGATTATTACAGGAGCTAAATAACTGTTCACACTGGGGGCATCCATCTTCCATTGTCAACTCAGGGGTGGTGAGGTTTCACCGAGTTCCCAGTAGGAAATTCCGACTTCGGGGGACGTTTTAGTTGCAGTTTCCTACTCAGAACTTGGAAATTCCAACCTTTGAGTACAAGTGGAACGCACCATTAACCCCCCAACCAACAGGCAGCCCACTGCTCAGACTGGAAGTTTTCAGATACTCAAACATGGCAGGTCCATGCAGCACTTCCTGTTTGTTGGACCTTAATGAAGGAGAAACATCTGATCTGAGGGTCGGTCACACTGACAGGAACAGGCTCTGCTTATCCACACAGCACTTCCTGTTTCACACCTCCACTACCTGGGACATTTGTCACATGACCTCAAGGGAGTCCGAGTGAGCTCAGCTGATTCTACCACATGACCAAACAACTAATCAATCAGCCAACTAACTAACCAACCAATCAGCCTTTATTTCCACTTTTCATCCCTAAACAGCAGCACCAAGTGCATGATGGGCCATGATGGTTGCAGCTGCCTCACTGCGGTCTTTGTTCTGCACATTGTTGGAGTTCTGCTGGTTCTCCCTTCATGGTTTCTGCTCGGCTCAGCCTGCAGGGTTTCTGTTTCCATCACAGTCCAGGTCAGTCCCTCTCAAAGACCTGTTGACTCGAATGTGAAAATATCAGGAAACAGAGTTTATCACTGAGTTTGTGCCTTTCATTTACATGAAAACGGTGCCTGGAGTCCTTGGATCTGAGACTTTTGGAACCAGAGTCCAGAGTGGAAAGTTCTGAACATGCACAGTACTCTAAACATGAAGGGTATGCACACATACCAGGTACAACAACAGCAACCAGGAAAGCACTACAAGAGTGCAGACCTCGGCCAAGCAGCTCAGTTCTTTTCATAAAATGTGATTTCCAGTCCTATATATATTTTATAGGCACATTGTGGAATAAAAAATATCAGTCTGCCAGAAGTGTGATTATTGCTGACATAAATATCCAGTAGAGTGACCCGGTCAGTGGGTCTGTAACTTGTTGACTGGACCAGTTTGCTGCTGCTTGTACAGATGTTGGTGTTGTGCTCACCGCAGTGGGTGATGTCACCAGCCTGTCGGTCAACTCAACTCAACTCAACTCAAACTTTATTTATAGAGCACATTTAAAACAACCGAAGTTGACCAAAGTGCTGTACAAACACAAACAACACATATGGCTTAAAATATCTAAAACATAAGCAAAAGTCTGTATTCATTAAAATACATTAAAACACATAAAACATAAAAAATTAAATTAAAAACTTAATAAAAACTAAGTAAGATGTGCACTCAACTTTGATTAAAAGCCAGGGAGAAGAGGTGAGTCTTTAAAAATGATTTAAAAACCTCAACTGAGCTGGCGGAGCGGATATGCTCAGGCAGACTGTTCCAGAGCCGAGGAGCAGCCGCCATGAAGGCCCGGTCACCTTTAGTTTTAAGTTTTGTTTTTGGGGGGACCAACAGCATCTGCCCCGAGGATCTCAATGTCCTGGCCGGGACATAGAGATCCAGAAGCTCAGTCAGGTACTGGGGGGCTAGGCCATTAAGACCTTTAAAAACAAGCAATAAAATTTTAAAATCAATTCTAAAAGCAACTGGTAACCAGTGCAAGGAAGCCAGGACAGGAGATATGTGGTCATATTTGCGCTTTCCGGTAAGGAGACGGGCAGCTGCATTCTGCACCAGCTGCAGGCGGTGCAGGAGGGACTGGTCTAAGCCAGAATAAAGTCAGAGCAAAACCACAGCGCCTTGGTGGGCGGTGCGATCGCTCTATGTGGAGTTTGGGGGTTCGATTTTTACTCACTCACACACACACACACACACACACACACACACACACACACACACACACACACACACACACACACACACACACACACACAGAGTTCTGCTGTGACATGTTGGTTCTGTCTTGACATTATCAGCAGAACAGCACCGGGCTTTCTCCATCAGCAAAACCTCCTCCTCCCTCTCTCTCTGTAATTCATACACTGAAGTTTATTTTCAGTATTCCATTTTAATATCCTTCATAAACTGACCTTTCCTAAACCAAGATGGTTTGACCCAGAATGCTTCCCCAGTGTAACGATGGAGTCGTGGCTTAAGTGTAGCAGCAATGCCACAGAAACAGAGAAAGAAGTGAAAGAGAAGGCGACACCAGAGAATGAAACACAGACCGTACATTGATAAATATGCTTTAACGGGGTTAACGTTCAGGAGGAGCAACCCAACCAAGGCACTCTGTTTTTATATGCAGGGAGACATTACCCAACGCGAGCATGAAGCCAGCATGTCTCCCCAGCATGTCATCACAAAACACACATGTCATGTCGGTAAGACATCAGAGTTTTTAGGAGGAAACTTTCCGTCTTCAAGTTCATCCCGAGTCACAATGCAAAAAAGTCTCAGGCCTCTGATGCCCATGTTTCTCACTGAAATGAACTGCAAGTATAAAAGGCTTTGTAAAATGCAACACTGGATCTGGTGATGAAAATCTTCATTTTTTTGATCCCAAACAGGAGAACTTTAAGTTAATTTTTTGCAAACAAATCTCTTTATTGTTTAGTAATTGGTTTTTGTAAAGAAAATGTTATTTATAATTAAGTTGATGACATTTTTTTGGAAATAAATCTTCATTTTAATTGAGTTAACTATTTTATTTTTGTGAAAACATTTTTAGTTATTTATGTATATTCTCATTTCCTACCACTGCAAGAGAGACAAATATAAATGAGCAGCACTCTGCATATTTGAGTTTTGACTGGTTTTGTGCTACTTGGTGGTCAGTGATTTCAGTTTGTTTCTTTTTCTGCAAATGTTTCTTCATCTAGTGTTTGCCACATTTGTACAAGGTTGTATAAGTTTAATAATTCAGACAGTGATGGCATAGTACCCTACCTTTCTTTTTTCTACCAAAAATGTTTTGCACTGGTCACGAGATACTTGGCTGAAAAAGTTTGAGAGCCACAGCTCTAAATGATGACATGGTTGTTTCAACGCTCCCAAATGAGAGGCTCCAAACTGAGACCATGGTCTCGGGTGGTGCACCGGCCTCACCTGCTGACAGGTAAGGAGGCTGACGGTCTGTCCCATCACACCCTCGTGAAAAACATCAAACTCAGACATGTGAGCCGATGAGTCGGGGTAGCTGAAGACTGTCCAACTTCCTTCAGACCAAAGGGGGAAGTTTCTAACAAGTGAAATCCAGCAGCCATAGACCTGATGTTCAGGACTGTTCAGGGCATTCTGGGCCCACGTCAGCGGTCTGCTGGTCCTTAATGTAAAAGCTCTGACTAGCTACAGAGCTGACTAGCTAGGAGCTACAGGAGGCAGCAGGTCCTGCTCACCTGTCCAGCAGCCAACTATGACAGTGAAGTACAAACGGGTCAGTCCACGGTCTCTGAACAGTCCATGGACGTCAGAGGGGAGGTCAGCGCTCCAGTGAAAACAGAACTGTGAGGGAGTCTTGAAAGAGTGCAGGCTGAACGCAGAGGGGCAAGAGGATTCACCCTCCATATCTGTCCAGTCACTCCGACAGCTGATTGGTCAGTGTGATGCAGGCCCCGCCCTAATCCGCCAGCTCAAGCTGGACATGAATCATTAGGACACCAGGTGTGTGCATGTGATCTGGTCAGTGGTGTAAAGGAACGAAGTAATAGTACTTAGTTACAGTACTAAAGTATGTTTTAGGAGTATCTACACTTTACTTGAGTTTATATGTTTTTTGCAACTCTCACTTTTACTTCACTACATTAAATAGTAAAAAATGATACTTTTACTCCAGTACTTTTAAATTGGCAACTTAGTTACTCGCTACATAATAAAATGTGAATATAAATGACACTTATTTTTACATTTTATTTTAAAGAGGACCGTACAGACTGTTCATGCTCTCGGGCGAATATCCGACTCTCTTGACTCATCTCAGTGAGACCACGCACGCAGCCTGCATATGATCGTCAGTGTAGACAACAACTGACAGCGTGATGGAAGCAGCCTCGTCCACTAGCAATTGCGGGAATACCCCATGGATGTATTATAAGATCATATGGACCTACTGAAATCATTCCCTGCCATCTGCAAGCTGTCAGTCAAGCTGAACTGCCTGCCTCTGCAGCCTGTGAACGACTGTTTAGCATTGCAGGACTTGTATTCAGCCCGTGAGGAGCACGACTGAACCCATGCAATTTTGAAAATCAACTTCTGCTAAAGATGAACCGCAACTTTGTGGACTTTACGTAAGGGAGGAATGGAGAGAGGGAGTAAGAGGTGAAGGGAGCTGAGGGAGGGAGGAAGAGTCAAACTTAAAGCTGGGGTTGGCGATTTGATTTAGACACACTTTTTGTAATACTGGTTAAAATGGTCTTTATGACCCAATGGTAATCAACTCATAATGTGTTTAAAGAACATTATGAAAAATATCCGCTATCTACACTAGGAGCAAAACAGGGAAAACCCCAACCAATAATCATGCCGGGACACCTGCTTTTAAACCAATCAAATCCCGTCGCCATTCTGCCCACCTACTGCGCGTGCATTTTCCCGGCGTGCACAGACTGGGTGCGTGTAGCCGAGCTCATACGTACCAAGAGTCCGCGGGAGAATGCTCACCTTTCGTTTGGCGGAGCCCTGAGGAGATACTACTTTCAAATTCATGCTAGTTTTCCAAAATCGCCAACCCTAGCTTTAATAAAGCTCGGAAGAGCAACAAAAATTTGTACCTGTTCTCTTTGTTTGTACTTTTACTTTTAATACTTAAGTACATTTAATAGTAGCTACTTTAAGACTTTTACTTCAGTGATTTTTTAATGAGTGACTTTCACTTTTAGTTGAGTATATTTTATATAAGATATCTTTACTTTTACTCAAGTATGGGTTTCAAGGACTTTTTACACCACTGGATCTGGTTACCTGACCCCTGAGGGCATCAGTCTGACACCAGCTGACGTGACGCCTCGTGTCTGATCTATGATTAATCTTCATTTATCAGATCTGTTCTGGTATGATCTATCATCATTTATCAGATCTGTTCTTGTATGATCTATCATCATTTATCAGATCTGTTCTGGTATGATCTATCATCATTTATCAGATCTGTTCTTGTATGATCTATCATCATTTATCAGATCTGTTTGTGGTATGATCTATCATCATTTATCAGATCTGTTCTTGTATGATCTATCATTTATCAGATCTGTTCTGGTATGATCTATCATCATTTATCAGATCTGTTCTTGTATGATCTATCATCATTTATCAGATCTGTTCTTGTATGATCTATCATCATTTATCAGATCTGTTCTTGTATGATCTATCATCACTTATCAGATCTGTTCTTGTATGATTTATCATAACTTATTCATCCATTCTTTTGAGTCAAAGGCTCTTACAAATATCCCGTGGTATCAGAGTTTATTTAAAGAACAGATCCTGTTAATCTGAATCAAAAGTAACCCTAAAAAACAAGATTGTGATGTCAATTACTTTATTTCTACAGTTTTAAAGCAATTGTTGTATTAATAAAACGGCCCTAAGGTTTCATCCACGGGCCAGAGAGTGGTCGAGTCCACTAAAACAAAGAGACGTTTGTGAGGACTCACTCTACTTTTGTCAGCTGATTTACACCACATTGAGGAACATACGTAGCTGAGAGCCCCCATTCCACACAGTAACCAATTAAACCATTACACCCCCAATACATGAGGTGGCTGGGGCCTCAGATTAAGGCTACGTTTACACAGAGACTCTGTGACTTTAAAAGCAAAAGTTTTTTACTTTGAGTATTCAAAGTCAATCTGCGTTCAGATGAAGATGCTGGAGAAAAATTAAACCGCTGTAGTGTGCATGCCAGTCCAGTAGATGGCGATGGAGGTCTGCAGAGAAACAGCACTGCTACAACACACGTATGAAGAACAACTTTTCACAAACAACAAAGACGCAGGAGTTTCTTTTCTGAACAACAAATCTGCGTGGATAGTTTAGTCTGGATAACAAAGCGAGCACTGTAAGCAGCTATCATGTTACTCTGTAGACGATGAAGCTGTTGTTGTTCCTGGTATGTGTGCACAGCCTTCATGAGAAAGAGGACTGACCATGTGGTGATGTCTGTTTAAACGCTCTGACTCTGGTTTACACGGAGCTGCATGGAGGAGCGTTTAGAAAACTGTCCACCTTGGACCATGGTTTAAAAAGTTTGTGGTTTTAAGAACTCCAGGTACAGTTCTTTATCAGATTTGACCGTTTGAGGAGCTGTGTAAACCCTAAGAAACCATCTCCGCCATCTCCACCATCCCCACCATCTCCATCATCCCCACCATCTCCACCATCCCCGCCATCTCCGCCATCTCTACCATCTCCGCCATCCCCACCATCCCCACCATCTCTACCATCCCCACCATCTCCAGCATCTCCACCATCTCCGCCATCCCCGCCATCTCCGCCATCCCCGCCATCTCCGCCATCTCCAGCATCTCCAGCATCTCCAGCATCTCCACCATCTCCACCATCTCCACCATCCCCGCCATCTCCGCCATCCCCGCCATCTCCGCCATCCCCGCCATCTCCACCATCTCCACCATCCCCACCATCTCCGCCATCCCCGCCATCTCTACCATCTCTACCATCTCCACCATCCCCACCATCCCCACAATCTCTACCATCTCCACCATCTCCACCATCTCCACCATCCCCACCATCTCCACCATCCCCACCATCTCCACCATCCCCACCATCTCCTGGAGCCCAAACTGAAGAAGCAGCCGTCAGAGTGGATGTTTGTGAGCATTAAAGACAGTCTCACATCACTCTGCTGCTACAGCCAGTGTTACACTCTGTACAGAAATAGACTGAGCCGCTGCAGGGGGCGGAGCCTCGAAACCAGGCCAGAGCTACAAGCCCTCTGATTGGTCCAACACAGGGAGGGAGAGAGAGGGATAGAGAGAGAGCATCACTCAGCAGATGGAGCTACGATCACATTACAGGAGAGGAGCGCCCATTACATCAGCAGCTGTGTGTGTGTGTGTGTGTGTGTGTGTGTGTGTGTGTGTGTGTGTGTGTGTGTGTGTGTGTGTGTTGGGGGGGCACATCGAGGGTTAATGAGTTCAGGATCTGAACTGAAGCTGCTACAGAGCCAGAGATGAAGAGCATCTGTTTGACGATGGTCCATCAGAGAAGACCGGGGTCTGCCTCAAAGTTATTAATGAAGCTGGTTGTGTTTCCAGGTCAAAGGTCAACAGTGGGCTGGATGGCAGTGTCACTGCTGAAGCTCCTGGTGGTGGGAGGACGTATTACACCTCAGACAGACTTGTGCCGTCCTGACAAACAGCAGAGAAATGAAGCCATGCTGAAGCTTCACCCCTCTTCAAACCCAGTCTGCTGACCTTTGGTGTGACCTTAGTGACCTAAGTGACCTCTACTAATGCAGTGCCTTGGCTTCCTGAAGGTAAATGAAAGAGCTGCAGACACCTGAGATGCCTCAAAGATGTTCATTACAGACTTCACCTGCATCAGACAGAGACTTCTGGCCCAAACAGAACAGACATGGATGTGCTCACTGAGGTCACTGTGACCTTGGCTCTGCTCACTGAGGTCACTGTGACCTTCAGCTGGGGAGGAAACTGCTCTGAGTTTATGGGCTGATCTATTTTTACCTGCTGCACATACAGACATATCAGAGCCCCTGCTGTGGTTCAGCCCACCACACCACTAGGGATGGGTACCGAATTTGGTACTTTAAGAGGTACCGACCTAATTCTGTAAGTGGGTGATTGACGTTTAGTCAAATCCAAAGTGGAAAAAAATAGATTTCCAAAACATATGTCAAATGACACATAATTGTATTGCTCTATATGTGACTAACTCAAAATTGAAAGTGTTCACCACAAATTCCTTATTTATTTTAGATTTTTTACTCTTTTTTTGCATTGGAGTCCTAAAAGTTGTCCACCGGTGTGACAAGATTTTTTATATGGATATTTAATTCAGAGAATGTTTGCCAGAGAAGACAAATATGCATAATCTTTATCAATTTGCACTGATTATATATCCACATATAAAGTAACCAAAAAAATAAATAAAATTATGTTATTACCCTATTATACAATGTAAACACAGGGATTTCACTGAAACGGTTGGGTTATATTCATTAAAATTAGTAAGAAATCATAATAAAGATTCAATTCATCCTTATATGTGCATAGTGATGATATCATTATTATGCTGTTCAGCACTTTTTACATGAATGTGTGCATTAAAGTGCCTTTTCCCCTCATATTTCAGTTTGTCACACCACAGGACATTCCGTCACCATTGGACAAAAAGTGCTGTATGCCCGAACAAAGTGATGTTTCTTAATTTTCAAAGTCATTAACAATTCATTAAAATAAAGTTGTAACTTCAAGCTCAAATGTTTTTGTACAATAAGTCAGAAGAAGAAACAAACATTCCCACAAAAAGATTGGGAGCTATTGTAACATTTAGCAACACAACATGGACATGTAAACAAAATTGTCCTGGCTTATTCTCTTTCTCAAAATTATAATTTTACATATTAGAGAGTTATTTAGGGTTCTCTGTAGTAAATTCTGTCATATTTTTAGTGCAATTCAAAGAAAAACATTTTTCAAATAGCCATACTTTTCACAGTTGATTTGCAGCATTTTTTAAAAATGATTTGGTCTGGAAGTGAAAAACTAAAATTCTTGCACTGCCTCTAATTCCCTAAATTATGGTGTTGCAGCGCAGTAGGAAAAACTATGTTAATTATTGCAAAAAGCTGTATAAGCCTTATTATCAACAGAAAAATACAGACTGCATTAACAGGCATTACGCACACATGCCAATCCAACATGGCGAACCAACACAGAGAAACACAGCAAACTATCAACCGAAACATAGACTCAGACAAGGCCTTAAAGGGACTGTGAAGAGAATCTGTTACCGGCGACATAAAGACTCTGCTACCCATGAGCACGCACGGCGACTGTCGTAATGCTGCGTTCCAGTAACCTTGGAACTGGGAGTGACATCATCTCCGACTTATCAGCGTTCCAGTTGAAGTCGGGAAAAAACATTCCGATCTACCAGGCTATTGTTAGCTGTTGTTAGCACGCCCTGTGTTGTTGTTCACAAATATCACATGAAGAATGTGATTATCACTATGGCAGCATTTTTGTAAATATAAGTCTAACAATACTATGTATACAGCTGATCTAGAGCCACACACCCCAGTCAGAAGTGCAAATAAATGGATTATTACAGGAGCTAAATAACTGTTCACACTGGGGGCATCCATCTTCCATTGTCAACTCGGGGCTGGCGAGGTTTCACCGAGTTCCCAGTAGGAAATTCAGACTTAGGGGGACGTTCCAGTTGCAGTTTCCTACTTGGAACTCAAAATTCCTACTTCTGACTACAACTGGAATGCACCAAAAGATGTGTTCAATCCACAACGTGTGTTTGTTGTGATGCTAATGAACGCAGCTCAGACAGAATTCTGCATTGCTTTACAACTTCTTCTTTCAACAACTTACAGGATCCAAAGCGACGAGGTAATGTATCTCTTTCTAGTTACGTAGTGGTAGTTTTTGATGTGTGACAACAAACAAATTTGGAAAAATTAGTATAGTTGTTTTGTAGCCAGCTATATATGGCTACTTACAGCCCGGTGCTCTAAGAACAATATAAATTGAATAATATAAATTGAATAATATTAATTTGCTCTAGTTTTAATTGTCTTGTTCCTGAAGTTGAGTATCCAGGCCAGTCCAGCCCTGTCCGATCCGACTGTGAAGCTAAGGAATAGCATTTATAGATAACCTATTTAGATGCTATAAAAGTCATTTTAACGTGTGTATTTCCATCAGGCATTTATCTGAAAGTTAGACTTCTTTGTAATCACTTAGAAACTCCTCACTGTCTCTTTAAGTAAAAATCACACCTATGCAGACACACAGGTGAGTGAAACACATGAGATAAAGTAAACAGAGAAAGGAAAGCTAACTACAGAGGCTACACAAGGACAAAATATCAGGCATGAAAACGAGTCAGGGTTGCAAAAGGTGAGGAGGCTATGACCCCTCTAGGGGGGTCCATAAGAAAATTTAGAATATTTCATATTTAAGAGCATCAATGTGATGCATTTTGAGAGAAACATGAAGCAGAATTACAGGACAGCATGACTGCATAATAAACTATTCATCTATGCATGCTCACATTCTGGTCACATAGAAGTTTGGGAATTGGAAGAATAAGGCCCTTCACAGGGTTGATATTTTCACTTTTCAGATAAAACATACAGTGAAGTGGTGGATCTCTACAGCTCTGCTCTGAGTAACATTCACTATGCTCAGTCATCATGACCAAGATCTCAGAAATATTAACCACTTTAATTTGCTGAGTGAAAAAACATACAAAATATTTTTTGTGCAAAGAGACACTGGAGGAAAATATTACAAACATTAAATAAGAAGAGCACTGGGAGATCACACATCCATAAATCTTAACGCACTATTTCCCATTATAACATGTAAGTTGTTTTTCTAGATAACTCAAGTCAAACATTCATCATAGGACAACCCCCAAATTATCTGCTAACAAGATATGTCAAGATCCTGAGAGAACAGCTAATAATACTTGATAAAGCACAACAGAGTAAAATAAACTGGAAATTTGTCCGCTCAGGTCCTCTGAACACTGAAGACATTTTCACCACATTTTTATCTGATTTATACACCGTCCACTGAAAACAGTCCACTGTTGGGCCTCCAACCACAGGTTGAGAACCACTGCACTTTGTCTCAAAGTGCTTTAAATGGCATTATAATAACATCCTCTCTCCTTAGACCCTCACATACACTGAGGAAAAACTCCATAAACAACCCTTTGTTGAGTGTTGTTTGTACTCCGTCATAGAGACGGTCACAAACTGCCCACAAACTGTCCTTGATCTTGTGTCACACTGGTGGACATAGCTGTCACACCAGTGGACATTTTCAAGATCAAGGACAGTTTGTGGGCTAGCTATATGAGAGACAGTCTTCAATCCTGGCTAGCAGTGTAAAGTTTACATTGTTTTCATTAGTCAATCAACATAAATTGTTCAACTTTTTTAGATCAGTACTTAAATTACGTCACCCCAAAGGACTACACAATGGATCCCATATCTAACAATGCATGGAAATAGCAAAATTATGAGAATATCTGAGACAGAACTCACCTTGTCTGTAGTTCATGTGCTCCATTGATGTCTACTGTACATCCTGGATGAATAAGGAC
Organism: Scarus forsteni; assembly: GCA_036419115.1. Classification (NCBI taxonomy): domain Eukaryota; kingdom Metazoa; phylum Chordata; class Actinopteri; order Labriformes; family Labridae; genus Scarus; species Scarus forsteni. The sequence goes on from JAZDUH010000395.1 coordinate 13,929,995, forward strand.
CCCTCTCACTAAAAGGGTGCCCAAATTAAAGCCTGTTTTATATCTACAGAATGGCGTCACACCAGGTGGACACAAGTTTTGGGGACAAAATGTAATATGTCCTAATTATTCTAAATGATTACCATATGACTTGTAACCTTCAGTTTCACAAAGTTAACACTACTATAATATGTATTCAGATATTTTACCGTATTTGGACATATTTTTAATTAAATACAGTGGTTTTGAGAAGAGCAATGCTACTCAGGACAGTCACACCAGTGGACAAATGTCATGTTTAAAACAAAATATTTTCATATTTGAATTTTAATGCTCATTAACTACAGATGTATTTATTCTGGAAGTTTACTGTATAGAAAAAATAGGGTTTTAATGAAGTATTACAAATTATTATATATATTTGACACAAAGGACACAAATATGGAGCGTCACGTCAACCACCCAAGTACTACTGAGTACTGATTCACGTAAAATCAAACGGTGCCATGTTTAAGTACCTAAACACATCCTTGTGACTGTGAGGGAGTGGAAGAAGCAGGCATACTATTGGGTAGAGTAGGTGAATTTCCATACCGGACTTGAACGCAGCACAGCAATAGCGTAATGACGTCAGCAGCCGCGGGCTCAGTCAACAAAGCAAACATGGCTGAGAGAAAGTGCTCTAAAGTATGGCTCTACTTTATTAAATGTGACGGAGATTATGCTCGCTGCAATATTTGTGACACCAAGTGTAAGGCCAGCGGCGGAAATACTTCAAATCTGAGGAAGCACCTGGTGACGCACAAAATTTTCCTTAAAGCTGAAGAGTGCACAATTTTTGATAGCCTCAGATCTACGAGCACAAAGGATTCATTCAGCACTGTTAGCACGCCTGTGTCCAATGGAGACTAGTCGTCTGCAGCCAGAAACACAGGAAAAGAAATGGCTTTAACATTTGGTGATGGCAGCAAATGGGACAAGGAGGATACCTGGTCCAGGTAAATAAGCCTCGTGTTTAAGATGGTATTAGCTTGGCATTTTAATGTGTGTCAGTTATCATTATAAGGTCGGTTCCTCGTACTTTGTAACGTTAATATAAATGCTTTTTTATTTACAGCTCTGTCGGACCCATTGTTAAACTGCCCTAAAGTTAAAGTGAGGGCTGCAGTTAATTTATTAAGTTGTGGTTCATTTTAGTTTCTGGTTTTCATGTTGAAGACATTTTTGGAACAACTCCAGTGTTACAATACAAACAGTTGAATGTTGTTTTGATATATATCTGTCAAATTTTATATATTGAGAAATAAATTTACATTGAAAAATTTGAGATCTTAATATTAAACAAATTAATATGTATTACCCGATAAACACATGAAATAGTACTGAAAATTGGTATTGTTGAGTACCGATACCGATTCCCAGGTACCGGGCATCGGTATGTATCGGTTCAAATGTGAAAGGTACACATCCCTACACACCACAGAGGACTCTGACGGGCTCCTTCTCCTCTACAGAAAAGTCCCCCATTGGTCAGAATGTTCAAGCTCACATCAGAGTCGGGTTAACATCAACATTACAGCTGATGTCTCAAACATACAGTCAAAATTTAAACGGATGAAAAGGCCCTTTACTCAGAATGATGACTGCAGCGAGCACTAAACCACTCACAACATTCATTCATTCATTTTCTTTACCGCTTATCCCTTTTCGGGGTCACGGGGGTGGAGCCTATCCCAGCTGTCATCGTGCAAGAGGCGGGGTCACCTCGGACTAGTCGCCAAACAATCGCAGGGCCACATAGAGAGCCAGACAACCATTCACACTCACACTCATACCTAAGGACAATTTAGAGTCACTAGTTAACCTAATGAGCATGTTTTTTGTCTGTGGGAGAAAGCTGGAGTTCCCGGAGGTAACCCACGCATGCACAGGAATACAACATATCAAATGGTATTGATATTTACCCATGGCAATTATGTCAACTTTTTTTAACTTTTAAATTTTTTGTTGACATTGTTCTTTGCGGGTTTATTTGTTTTCTATGGGTCATATCCGGCTATTTTTATTATTTATTACATTTTTTGGATTGGTTAATTTTATATTATTAGTTTTTATGCATGGTTATCTCTTTTTGCTTTATTTTTGCCTTTACCTCTGTAACAACGCTAATTTCCATATAGAGGATCTAATTTATCTTTTTTTATTACAAAGCCCAAAAAATTAGGGCTGTCACTTTAGTGCATTAATTAGATTAATTAATTACACCACAAATTAATGCATTATAAAAAATTAATCACAGATTAATCATAGCACACAAACATTTTGATATTGTCCAGCTGGAGGACCCGTACATGGCAGTGGCACGTGTCACTTCACACATGCGTCTCTAGTCAAACCAAACAAAGCCCAGGTGACAACAGAAATGACATATTTAAGACTTAGTCTGATTTTATTTTTGAATGTATTTATCTATATTTGTACTACATTCTTTAATAATGCATCAGGCCTAATTGTTTTGCTGGATGTCCTCGACCTTTTTCTTATTTTGAATTTGATTTATGAAACACACTTAAAGTGTAATTTGAGTTGCCTGATTGAGCTTAGAATTTTCTGGACAAGTTGCCCTGACTTTGGTTTTATTTAGTCACCAATAAAAATGTGGATTTACAAATCTTCACTTCTTAGTGTATTCATTTGATTAGTCCTGCACTACAATTTTATAATATCCTAGAATTCAAATTCTTTATTTGGGTACTTTAAGCAGATATGAGATTAAAATGCGATTAATTCGATTAATTAATTATAAATCCGGTAATTAGATTATTTTTTTTAATTGTCTGACAGCACGACAAATAATATTATACGGAGATACTAAGATTATTCAATTAGCTAATGTACATTGATTTAATATAAACACCCTAAATCTGCTTCCTGTACTCACTGCAATCAATTAAAAGGAAAGTTATTAAATGTGAAAAGTATATTATATTACATATAATACTTATGCAGGTAGCCTCCGCATAGATTTACGTTTGAACCAGTGTTTACACAGAGCCATAATTAAAGTATGTTGTGTGCCGGACTTAATCTCAGTAACTGACCACAGTAACTGCTCATGCTGATGCTTCGTGAGTGTGACATCGTTGTTTCCAGTCTGCAGACTTGATGCACAGACCAGATGTTTACTGTTGATGTGCTGGAGCATTGATGCAGGCTGTTATGCTAAGCTAACTCTGTTTGACAACAGACACACTGCACTGTTTTCTCTTCTTTTCAGCTTGTAGAAATCCCACACAGGATACTTCCTGCTGTTTCTTCTGTGAACTCTCTTTTCTGCTCCAGTCCTGCATGATTTTACAATCCAAGCCTCCCATCTACGTTACAGCAGCAGATCAACAGCAACAGAAATAACTGTCTGTGTCAAACATGGTGCACTGTGTAGTGGTCTGGATTAAATGAATCCTCGAGGCACATAATTTACCAAGGACGTTTTGTAATCGAATAACTCGAAATCCTTGTTTCTGTTTCAGTCCTACTCAGCAGCTCTCTCTAACAGAAAACTAAAGGTGTTTCAGAGTATCAGTAAGTAGTTCTCCTTATTAAAGCTTACGAACTAAAGTGGTCTAAAACATCCACAAAAACCTCCAACAGTCCAGGACCAGGACACGCGGGTACTGGACCGTGAGCAGGACCACAGGTCTGAACGATGGAGGCCCAGGACGTCCTGATTCAGCAGCAGTCTGTCACACTGAGACGTCTGTCCTAAACACTGATCCTTCAGTCTGCTGTCAGCATGTGATCCCTGAGTGTCTGTGGATGACCACAGCTGGTCACAGTGAGACTGTTCATCTCCACTGGAGCAGCACCACCTGACCACCTTCAGCCGAGGCCTCCACCCCTCTGACCTGCTCGACACAGAGATATGACACATACAGACAGTTCAGGAGACTGTTTCCAAAACTGTTCTAACTTAGATCTCTAACGGGACACACCAGATGGACAGTTTCCAAAGTCAATGGGGTCCATCCAAAGTCCCGCAGAAGGTGATTGGACAATGGCTCTGTCACACTCATTACAGCCAATCAGAGGCTCAGGGTCCCCTCTCCCTCTAAACACGTCCTAATCAACCATAAACCCACACATATTTTCAGTTAAGTTAGAATTTGTTCATGCACATGTTAGAAATCATTATCTCTGTCTGACAACACGACTCTAAAGCTCTGAACTGATTCTGATGGCACTTTCAGGGAGTGATGCTCTGTGCACAGGACAGAAGCAATCAGGTTTAGGTGGTGATCCATTTCCCATGATATCTGTAAGCATCTGCAAACATGTCAGCAGCTGTTCTGATGATACCGGCTCAGACTGTCATAGGTGCAGAGGCAGAGGGTTACCTGCAGTTATGGCTGTTATTACTGAGCAGGGCGGTTGTTTTAGCTCACAGGCTGTAGTGCAGCTGTGTTCAGCTGAGCATCAGACCTTCCCACTGAACTCCTGGGAAGGTCTGTAGACGTGCAGCCTGATGGCGAGCCCAGGATTATCTGCTAAAGGAGAGCAGCACCATGCACACGTGCCCAACCATCATCAGGCTGAAATCAGTTCACTTCTGATCCAGTGTTACTCCAAATCACTGTGAGTGCCCGACGGAGAGGGAAACCCTACTCCCTCCTTCATGGCGGCGTGCTTGGACCAATCAGAGCATCTGCAAACATTCTGATGACTGAGAGCACAATCCCCTCCGAGACAAACACTTAAGGTCTGTAAAATAAAGTCAAAGTGGCATCAGTGCTGATTTACTGACTCAGTCTATCATCCTGTGAGGGTGACACCATCAGGGTTTGTTCAGTGATGATGAATGGGTCTCTGTGGTCCAGTCCGTCCTGCTGAGAGTTGTTGGTTTGAATCCAAAGGAACTTTCTGAGGTTACTATGAGACCAGAGGACGCTCTGATGGTATGCTGCTCCGCTGTCACACACCCAAATATCCCATTCACAACTTTAACACATCCCCCACCGTCTCCATTCATCCATTCACCCCCTGTCTCCTCTCAGCCAATCACAAATCCTCTCCAGGCTTTAAAGTTCCCACAGTTCAACCAGACTAAAATCCCAAACTCAGAAACAGGCTAAACTGTACTTTAAAGCCTTTGGCTGCACATCAGGCTCATCGACTGCCTTAAGACTGAGTGAAGGTTGCTTTTTAAGGGTTTGAGAGGCTTCAAGGTTCAATCTGTGGTCGTCTCGATGTTTAAATGCTGTCTAAACTAGGACAACAATCTACTGGTATGGATGGGAAACCATCTTTACAAATATGAATTTATCAAACTATTACAGCCAAACAGCAAAACAGTAGAGAATTGGTTCATAACTGAGAGACTGCTCAACCCACCATTAGCCACTGAAAGGTTGAAACAAGCCAATTAAGGTTTGTATTTGGTTGGCCCACACCACATAGGGGACCACATTAGTGACTAGCATGCGTCAAACAGATCAAAACCATTAACATGAACCATGTTCCACTTCTGGTACTTCCCCATTCTCAGGGTCCACTTCACTGAGTCTCTGCAGGTAAACCTCTGTGCACCAGCACTCCTCCAAAGTCTGGAGCTTCAGCAGTTTGTTCTTGTGTGAATGTGGAGATGAATCATCAGGGTCGACCTTCTTTGCCGCACAGACCTTACTCTCACCAAGACCAGGAGCCAATCCAAAGGTGTCAGGGCACACCAGGGCCCCTGAAACCTGACTGGCCATTAGGGTTGAACAATTTTAGGAAAAGATCTTATTGCAATTTTTCTGGCAGGTATTGAGTTCTCAGTTTGAAAATCAAGCTTCAGTGGAGTTTTCACTGCTTACAGACAACATTAAGGGAAATCAATGATCAAAAGCACATAACACATTATTCATCATCTAATATTGATGATCAATAATCTGTTTTCACGATTGAAGGGATACTTCAACTTTAGTCCTACCAGAGGCTTTGTGTTGTTGACTTGCCTACAGCACTGCTGCAGTGGAGATGTGATGTTCACAAACAAGTCAACACTTTTGAATGGCTCTTTTAAGCGAACAATTAGAACCAATATGCAGTTGTAAGCTGTTCATTTGTGAGACATAATTAAATTCAAATTGCCTGCAAATTTGTAAAAAAAAAAAAAAAAGTATGTGTCAAATAGTTGACACAACAGATCTGGTTCAGTCGGGTTTGCTTCAAAAATTCCAGATTTGGTGATCAGGGTTTCATCGTCTCAAACTGTGATTTTGATCTGAAAACAATAAATCTGTCAGTCCTGCCGGCCAACCCTCCATCCCTCAGAACAAATGCACCCAGTTTTGGCATTCATAAAGACTGATGTTTGTATCATAAGGACATCAGTCTGTGGGCCGATCTCGACACACTTCAGTTCACTCCATTTATACACATATGACCTGGGGTCTCATTTATAAAAGAGTGCGTGGAATCCTTACTAAAAGCGTACCTGCACCAAAAACCCGGAAATGGCGTGCGCACAAAAAAATCAGATTTATAAAACTGTTCGCACGCACACCTGCACGCAATTTTCCATTTATAAATCAGAATCCACCTGGAGAAGTGCGCACATGGAAAAGCTGCAAATCCCGCCCTCGCACGCCCATAATTAACCATAAATGGTCAATGCAAAGCACCTCATGAATATTTGGGTTTATGAATAAGCCTTTCGATCATACACTTTACGTGTGACAATGGCAACCGAAAGGAAAACCCAAAAAGGAATTTCTCGGAGACGGAGATTGAAGTCCTCATTGATGAGGTGGATGGCCTCCAACAAAAGAAAGGGCAGCGAGTGGCTGTCCGTCGCTGCTGTTAATGCAGCAAGTACAACAGAGATGACAGTGTCGGAGATCAAAAAGAAGGGGTCGGATCTAAGTGGATCACGAACACAAAAATCAGAGAATGACACCATGTCACTGCTTCATGCATCCATTGTGCCAAAACACCCACCTTCTTCATTACGCACAAGTATATCTGCAATGTTTCCATGTTAACAGGACCCACACTGACTTCTTTACATACTTTCTGAGAGCATGCGTCAGTCAGCAGTCTCCCTACCTCAGTATTATTATTAATCAAAGTTTTGATCAACGAACAAAAAAATGTTAATTGTTGGCCACATTTTTTTTCCTGGGAAACTCCGTCTGCTCTATTTATGAGGAATTATCTCTGACATGAATTATCATGTCAGAGATGCCCTGATTTTCTTTTTTTTAAATGTATTTTTGGGCATTTTTTGTGCCTTTATTGATAGGAGAGAGACAGTGGATAGGCTTGTGAAAGGGGGTGAGAGAGTAGGGGAAGACACTCTGCAAACTGGTCACAGGTGGGATTTGAACCTGGACCGGCAGAAGCAAGTACATGGGGTGCCTGGTTGCTAACCACTCCCCCAAACCAGCACCCCGGAGATGCCTGATTTAATCCGCACACTTAGATTATTTACAGAATAAATATGTGCAGCTGATGAAGATGTGCTGATGGAGGAGGAGAATTGTGCGAAGCCACCGCCATGTCTCTGAGTGCTCTGTGCGCTCTGTGCGTCTTGACGCAGGCATCTTTATGACAACTAAAAACCGCACTTGGTAATAAATGCGCAAAATTTGCAGATATTAATAAAAACTGGTGGCTCTGAGGTTTGTGTTAGTCTAATTTTTAACTCTACATCAACGAAAACATTAGTGTCCGGTCCTGTGAGGTCCGTCCGGATAATGAAGGCGAGACAGCGCTGAAGAAATATGTATGTGGCGAACTTTTGTTTTTTTGGGGGGGGGTTTTTGTATATTTTCATAATGAAAGTGACTTATAGGGAACGGCCAATTACACGCGTTATTTATAGCCCAAATAAAACAGTTAGGTTGAATGGTTATGATGACGTGGATCTGTCAGTAAAGTTTGATATTTAGTGAAATAAAATGTTGGAGAGACATCAACATGTATCTGGAGGCTTCAGTTCACCACTTCACCATCTGTGTCTCCAGTATCCCATGCCTCCAAAATGTACGTACGCCTGGTTCAGAGTTTGCTTACCGGGGCGCACATTTTACCGTCAGGTTTGTTTTTATAGATCACAAACTTTGCGTGGGAAAAGGCGTACGCCGCTTTCAGACCCCGTTTTGTGCGTACGTAAGCTTTATAAATCAGACCCCTGATGTGTAAAAAATCTCTCTGTTTGTGGCCCTGACTGAAGCAAAACCTGCATCAAGTTTGGGGTGGAGTTGAGACAAGGAAAACTTCTCTGGTGGCGTAAACTATCCCGCCCTCTTCAGTCCTATTGAATGATTCATAGTTTAGGTCAGGGGTCTGCAACCTTTCAGTAGAGAAGTACTATTTTCCATGTTCCTGTGGCCATGTGTTCTCCTCAGCATCAGGGCACACCAGGACTAAAAAGAAACTTCAGCAAAGTCTAAATCTCTCTTGGACCTGCTCCACGAGAAGCATCTCTCAACATCAAAATAACAGCAGATCTATCTTCTGTCATCTGTTCACTCCAATTATCAAAGCACAAAACAACAAGCTGCCATGTGATTGGCCGTCAGTGTGGTCGGTCTGTATCTGCTCACAGAGGCGAGCTGGTCCGCAGGTCAGAGCTCCAGAGCCCTAAACCAAACTGCTGCTGCTGTGGTTCCTCTGCAGACTTTATCCCCCACTGTAATGGACTCTGGACAAATAAGCTGATCCCGGGAACGACTGTGGGTTTGTGATATTTAAAGGAAAATAAATTCACTCTTGCTGCATGTGTGCTCTGTGCCCTGATCTAGATAATCATTTCAGACAATAAAGCTTAAAGTATGATTAAATGGCAGCTAAAGGCTTAAAGGTCACCATTTACAGGTGTCCTCTGCAGGTGGACATTTGACAAGGAAACACAAACTGCTGCTGACGTCTGATGGACTTTCACTGCAGAGAAAAGGACATGACATCCAGTGATCACTCACGTTTGTAGTCATGTGACTGACAGTGATGCTGAGACCTGGTCTACAAAGACCTGAAACAGTGGCTATGAGAATCAGGGCCATGCACACTGATGCTCAGCACCATCGTCTGAGCAGATTTTGATGTTTTCCTACGAACTCTTTGGCATCGTTCTCCCAGAACGTCTGAGGAAGTAAACAGATCACAGCCTCACATGTAATCAGACAGAAGACAGAGCCCCAATAAAAGTCATCAAACATCCTCCTGAAACTTCAGACACGAGTCTGGACCTGAACCTGCCACAGGAGAACCTCACCTGGACCACATGAGCATTAGACCTACCTGTGAGTGTTACAGCACCAGCGTGAGTGTACGCCGGCGGGCTCGGACACACATACTGCGGGGGGTAGCGGTGTCTCTTGCTGTGTTTGTGGACTTTGTAGTCCTTGTCGCTGCGGGATCGCCGGTTCCTTGGCAGCTCCGTGGTTGCCGTGGGCGACAGCAGGCGCTCAATCAGGTCGGAGCTGGGCCAGGCCCGTCTCAGCGAGCCGCTGCCCGTCTTCTTCATCTGATACACCGATCTATGTACAACGCTCAAAATCTCTGTCCCATAAAAAACAAAAGAGTGCGAGGGTCAGACCTTTGACCCTGGGGTGCAGCTTCACGTCGTCACGTAATCTCCATCCTAGGACTTTAGAGGCCAAAAATCAGCTGATTAACATCAACAACCTCCATGATGAGGGATACAGACGCCAAGTCCTCGCTTTGTCAGGCCGGGACATGTTCACGTCACTGTTGACATGACCGAGGACTCGTCTGAGGCGTCGGGGGGGGGGACACGGAGCAGAGCGAGTCGGCAGACGGTCCCTCCAAGTCTGCACAAACACATGAAACACGGCAAACACACGCTCAGCAGGGCCAGGTGTCCACTGAGCTCCACAGGCTAGCAGTTAGCTTAGCATCCTGCTTCAGCATCAGCTCTGCCTGCTGTTAGCGTTAGCCTTAGCCCCAGGGCTGAGGGGTCCATCAAAGGGTCTGCAGGCTGCGGCGGGAGTGAAAAGAACCGGCGTGGACCTCCGTCAGAGGACAAAAGAGCGAGCAGAGAGAGGGAGGAGGGGTAGCGAATACAAAGACAGTGAGAGCAGAGCAGCAGAGGGAGGGAGCCACACGATCTGCCCGCCCTCCTCCACCGCTGCTCCAGCTGTTGGTCCACAGGGAGGCCGAGCCGGAGCGTCTCTGAGGACACGACGACGTCTCAAACAAGAATCCTGACGATGCAGCAGCAGCAGCAGCAGCAGCAGCAGCAGCAGGCAGGACTAAAGGGTTAATCCACAGCACAGAGACGCTGCCTTTGTCTGCTCACCGCCCGCACTCCCTCTCCCTTCACTCTGCCTCACTGTGTTGTTGTGAGAGGGGAGGGTGGGGGGAGGAGGGGGGGGGGGAGGACCAGGAGGGGGGGCATCATGTCAGTCACCCCCCAAACCATGAGCTCATGCTTCAGAGAGGAACTCCAGGGAAACATCCACCCAAAGGGTCAGCTAAGCAGGTCTATGAGTCGACCAATCAGCACGCAGCTTTCAACTTCACTCTCTAGCTACAAACATTGACCACAGGCAGCAACAGGCAGCAACAGGCAGCAACAGACTGCAACAGACGGCAACAGGCAGCAACAGACAACAGGCTGCAACAGGCAGCAAAACAGCAACAGGCTGCGACAGGCTGGAACAAACTGTAATGCGCAGCAATAGACGGCAAAAGAATGCAATAGGATGCAACAACCTGCAGCGGGCAGCAACAGGCAACAAGTCGCTTAAGACGCTTCAGCTGGTTCAAAATGCTGCAGCACCTGTACTGACTAGAACTAGGAGAAGAGACCAGATTACTCCTGTATTAGCTTCTCTGCATTGGAGAATTCAAGATTCTTCTCCTCACCTATAAAGCTCTCAGTGGACAGGCATCAGTCTATCTTAAAGAGCTTGTAGTGCCGTACAACCCCTCTAGAACATTGTGCTCCCAAAATGCTGGCCTGCTCGTGGTACCATCAATCTCCAGAAGAAGTATGGGAGGTAGAGCCTTCAGTTATCAGGCTCCTCGTCTCTGAACCATTTACCGACCACAGTTTGGGAGTCTGACTCCCTCTCTACCTCTAAGGTTAGACTGAACACATTCCTCTGTGATAAAGCTTTCAGTTAGGGACCAGCTCATAGTCCATAAGTTAGACACTAATGGCCCTTTTCCACTAGCACGCCTTGGCCCTACTCGATTTGCAGCGTGTTTCCACTAGCCTGGTACCTCCTAAAACAAGCTAGTTGTAGTACCTACTCCGCTCTGGTTCCAAGCGAGCTGAGTCCATACTAAAAGATGACATCATCGACTGCCGGCTATTGATTGGTCAGACAATGTCGTCATCGATGAGTCATGAGCGCGACGACCTAGCATGCTAGTGGTAGCTACCATTAGCTTACCCTCATACGTCTTTTCTTTGCAGCTGGATTGCTCTCGTCCTCGGCTTCATTCTGTTGTATAGCTTCCAAAACTCTCCTGTGCTTCTCAAGGGGTATTTCTTCTTACCACCTGCAGCCTTCTTCTGCTTTCCTTTTTTACTCAGTTTGTGACAAAGAGCCACAGATTGTTGTGTTGCGCTCAAAATGACGTCACCACAGAGCCGCTCACCCCATTGGGCACTCAACTGGGGCTAATGGAAAAGCAGCACAAGGCGAGTAGAGTAGAGCCAGGTGGAGTCGAGTAAAGTAGGGCTAATGGAAAAGGGCCAATAGTTAAGACGCAATAGGCCTAGACTGACAGGGGGATCTGGCACATTGGGCTCTCTCTCTCTCTCTCTCTCTCTCTCTCTCTCTCTCTGTCTCTCTCTCTCTCTCTCTCTCTGTCTCTCTCTCTCTCTCTCCACATCTGCCTTTGCCCCTTTTGTTTGCCCTGTACTCGTCTCTGGCTCTTGTCTTGTAGGTGGCCTGGGATCCTTGGTGTAAACTGCCCACTGCTGTGGAGTCACAAAGCCTCAATAACTACAATTACAGACAGGACACATATTTGGCCATTTCATTAGCCACATTAGATTCACATTATCATTATAGCTGTTATTAATGTATATTAGCATGATCTCTCTATCTATGGTTGATACATCTATCGTAACTATTTTTATCACCACATAGATATGAAGTCCCTCTGAACAGGTTTCAACAGGGAGTAACGGGCACCTACAATTCTGAAGTTTATGATGATTATGGTGACAACTTCACTGTATGGACATGTCAGCTGATGAGGTCTAAGTGCAGCGTTGTCACTTCCACGAAGGTCTCTTTGTTTAAACTGGCTACTGTCCGTCTGTTTGTTGGCATACTTTTTGGTCTGTTTGTCCATGACAGAGATAACTAAATGTCCTCCACAGACATGAATGAATTCTTCAGAGGTGATCATCCATGTAACATGGGAGGCATGATCAGGTTTTGTTGGAGATCCAGATCCAGGACTTGTTTCGTTGATTTGTTGACATCGTGTGATAGTTTTTCATATTTCAAGTATAATTCAGTGAACTATGTCTGAGGTGGCATACCTGGTCTGTGGCTGATTTAATTGAATAATGGTGGCCTCAGTCTTTGTTCAGTGAGTGGGACCTTGATTCAGGAGCAGACTTTTGTCTCGCTCTCCTCTGACATCAGAAAATGGCGACCACGGACCCACAGTGAAGCAGTGAAGCCTCTGTTAGTCCAACACATCCTCATATTCTCTGGAAGTATTGCTTTTCTAGATCAAATATCCTCTCAACAGTCTCCATCTTTGTCAGAAGTCAGAAACCGCAGGGCTAACAGGCTAACAAAGCTAAGGCTAACTTCAGGGCAAACCCCATCACGGTGACGCTGATGGGCAGTTTGCTGCTCACACTGAGGCCAGACCTTTATTTCTAGGTCAGAGGTCATTCTAACGGAGAACAGCTGAAGTCTCCAGTCCAGTTTCTTCAGGTCTCTTTCCTGTTTGACAGTGTAATGTCGTTTCTCTGACAAACAGCGGGGATCAGCACTCTCTCCTCTCAGAAGCAGGATCACAGAAGAAACAGTCACTCTGACTTGTTTATCAGGATTTACTGAGATGAACAAGCTGCTGTGGGCTGAAAACACCACAGAAGAAGAACACCAGGTCTCTATTGACTGTGTGCTGTCTCCATCTGGTGGACAAACAGCAGTACAGCATTGCACAGAAACTCTATTCACAGTCTTTTAGAATTAAACAATAAAGTGGATTTAAACAGCCAGTCATTTAACCAGCTTTGCTCTCTTTTAGGGATGTAAAGATATGGAAATTTTGTATCACGGTTATTGTAACCAAAATTATCACGGTTATCATTATTATCGCGGTATTGTTGCAGTGTGCTCAAAATGTTCTAAAAGTACTTTTACACAGAATTGAAATCATTTAACCCCTTTATTGTTATATTCATAACAGTTCTTTTGTCTTTTTTGTCAATAAATGTGTCAGACTCAGAGGCCAAACAATGCAAACTGCGAATGTGCACCTCGCGTGAGGCTCCTTAATCGAGGGCAGATACATAGTTCCGGCTTTTCCAGGCAAAGAGTAGCATCACCGTGCGTTACTGAGGCAGTGTGGTGATCAAGCACGATATAACGGTAATTTTAATTGGACACGGTAACGATTATCGTGGGAAATTTTATCGCGGTATACCATTTTACCGATAACCGTTACATCCCTACTCTCTTTACAGGACAGGAGTACAAAACCTTCTGGTTTCACGTCCTACAGCTGTCCTCCCCATGGTCCAACCTGAGGTGGTAAACGGTGCTGCTGGTTTTCTGCTCTTTGGCCTGCAACAGTCTGCAGACAGGTTTAAAAGTGCAAAGCTTGGTTTCCCTACATGATTTTAAACCCTGAGTCCTGGCTCTCAGAAGTCTCTATTCTGACATATGATGTATGATGATCGTGCTCCTCCTGTGCACTGTATCAGTTTGTGTGTTTGTTCTCACTAACAAAGACCTTCTCAAATAAGGTACTTCCACCTCAGGGCATTCTGTATAACACGCACACACATACATATTATATATAAGCATACATATACATATCAGGGAAGGAACGGTTAATGATAACTGTCCAAACTGTTTGATTCGACTGTCACGGTTCAGTTGACATGTGTCCTGTTTGGTTCATATAAGCATGCACAACTCCTCATTCTCCTTTACAACGATGCTGGACTCCAGAGCAGAAGGTGCCGGTAGCGGATTCAGCTGGATGCCAGCGGCAGCAAAAGTAAACAAAAAGAAGTGAAGTAGGAGCCATGGAGTTAGTGTGAAGGCATTTGTGGGCATGGCAAACAGCTGGAGCCAGAAGGTGCTAGCAGCACTGTTTAAGTCTGCTGTATGGAACCACTCTGCATTTAGAGTGAGTTACGATGACACTTTTTTCAGAGCAACAGTGTGCAAGCACTGTGCAACACGGGTCGTTTATGCTAAGGGCGACACAACCAACATGTCAGCTCATCTGCAGAGACATCATCCCAGAGAGACATTTGTCAATGCAAGATGTAGAGGGACAGTCGGCAGGACAACTTACTCCATGCAGCTTTTACTCAGCCTCGCAGTGAAGAGTCAGGCAGGGCAAAATACCTAACAAAAGCACTGGGGAATTTTACTACCAAACCTATGCAGCCTTTTGCCGTGGTAAAGGAAGCGGTATTTCATTGAATGATAAAAGCAGTCGAGCCATGATATAAAATCAGGGACAGTGTTGGATAAAGGGAGGAGTGGGCGACAAAGAACATCTGAGGAAAACATCAATTGTGTAAATCAAGCCTTTCCTTCAATAAACAGAATATCTGAAACACAACATTTTAATGTCAATAAAAACTAACACTGAAGAAAATAAAACACATCTGGTTAAGATATCTCATCAACTGCCTTCAGACTGAAAAGAGACTTTATGGACACCCTGTGCACTGGTTATATCACGGACTTATACTGTAAGGCTTATGTACAGGCAATATAGAGGGACCTATTCAATATGGCTGATAGCTACCGGGGATATGGGGACATATACTGCATGTATGGCTGAACTGTAGAAATAACCTGTCTGTGTCTGTGCCCGAGTGTCTGTAGAAGACAAATCCTTCCTGACTTGGTGTCTCTGATGGGACATCCATGTCCTGGTGTCTCTGATGGGACATCCATGTCCTGGTGTCTCTGATGGGACAGTCATGTCCTGGTGTCTCTGATGGGACAGTCATGTCCTGGTGTCTCTGATGGGACAGTCATGTCCTGGTGTCTCTGATGGGACAGTCATGTCCTGGTGTCTCTGATGGGACATCCATGCACAGCTGTTCCTGTTTGGCTCTGGAGTGATGTGGAGGATCAGTGAGGATGTCCTCACTGTAAGAGGTATGAAACTTTCTGTCCACCTCCGTCTGCCTGTCCTCCTCCGTCTGCCTGTCCTCCTCCATCTGCCTGTCCTCCATCTGTCCGTCCTCCTCCTCCTCCGTCTGCCTGTCCTCCTCCTCCTCCGTCTGCCTGTCCTCAGTCTGCCTGTCCTCCATCTGCCTGTCCTCTTCCTCCTCTGTCTGCCTGTCCTCCTCTGTCTGATTGTCCTCCTCCGTCTGCCTGTCTTCCTCAGTCTGCCTGTCCTCAGTCTGCCTGTCCTCAGTCTGCCTGTCCTCCTCAGACTGCCTGTCCTCCTCCTCCTCCGCCTGCCCTCAGTCTGCCTGTCCTCCAGCTGTCTATCCTCAGTCTCCCTGTCCTCCTCTGTCTGCCCTCCTCCTCCTCCATCTGCCTGTCCTCCTCCATCCGTCTGTCTGTCCTCCTCCATCTGTCTCTGTCCTCCTCCATCTGCCTGTCCTCCTCCTCCTCTGTCTGTCTATCCTCCTCCTCCTCAGTCTGCCTGTCCTCCGTCTGTCTGTCCTCCTCCATCCGTCTGTCTGTCCTCCTCCTCCTCTGTCTGTCTATCCTCCTCAGTCTGCCTGTCCTCCTCCGTCTGCCTGTCCTCCGTCTGTCTGTCTGTCCTCCTCCTCCTCCATCTGCCTGTCCTCCTCCGTCTGCCTGTCCACCTCCCCCATCTGTCTGTCCTCCTCCATCTGTCTGTCAGTCTGTCCTCCTCCATCTGTCTGTCTGTCCTCCTCCTCCTCTGTCTGCCTATCCTCCTCAGTCTGCCTGTCCTCCTCCGTCTGCCTGTCCTCAGTCTGCCTGGCCTCCAGCTGTCTGTCTGTCTGTCCTCCTCCTCCTCCATCTGCCTGTCCTCCTCCATCTGTCTGTCTGTCCTCCTCCATCTGTCTGCCTATCCTCCTCCTCCTCTGTCTGTCCTCCTCCTCCTCTGTCTGTCTATCCTCCTCAGTCTGCCTGTCCTCCTCCGTCTGCCTGTCCTCCTCCGTCTGCCTGTCCTCCGTCTGTCTGTCTGTCCTCCTCCTCCTCCATCTGCCTGTCCTCCTCCCCATCTGTCTGTCTGTCCTCCTCCATCTGTCCATCAGTCTGTCCTCCTCCATCTGTCTGTCTGTCCTCCTCCTCCTCTGTCTGTCTATCCTCCTCAGTCTACCTGTCCTCCTCCGTCTGCCTGTCCTCAGTCTGCCTGTCCTCCGTCTGTCTGTCTGTCCTCCTCCTCCTCCATCTGCCTGTCCTCATCCCCCATCTGTCTGTCTGTCCTCCTCCTCCTCCGTCTGCCTGTCCTCCTCCGTCTGCCTGTCCTCCGTCTGCCTGTCCTCAGCTCAGACTGAACCTTACTCAGCAGATCAGGTTTCAGCAGGTATGTTGTCCTCAGGCAGACACACACACAGGTTCCTGTCTAGGTGTTCAGGTGAGGACCAGCAGAGTCGGAGCACCTCCTGTCTGTAAACTAAAGAGTTAAACCCTCTGTGGAGTCATGGTTATGGCTGACTGCTGGATCAGGAGTCCTGAAGAGATTGGTTTGGTGTAGCTTCACGTGTTGTCCTCACATTTACTGAACCTGGTAAAGTTGGGCCAGCTGAGAAGCTCTGTGAGGCCTAATGTGGCCCTAGAACCTCCTGTTGATGATCTTGATGATGCCTGCCCTAACGTGGTCTCTGGTCTGCTCCTGGAGGTCTCCATCACCTGTTTCAGGGCTTCAAAGGTATGTTCATCCTGATTGAGACTTGGTGACATCTAGGGCTGAAAGATTTATCGTTTTCAGATCGAAATCGCAATTTTAGACAGTGCAATTTTGTAATCGCCAAAGCAGCAATTTATTGCAGCGCTCCTGACTGACTCAGGATCTGTTGTGTCAAGTATTATACACATACTGTTTTACAAATTTGTAGACAATCTATATGTTAAAAGTGCTGGTAAGCAGGTCAACAACACAAAGCCTCTGTTTAGGAGTAGAAGTTAATGAAAACAGATTATCATCACTATTGAAGGTGAATAATGTGTTAAGTGTTTTTCATCATTTATTTCCTTACTGTGGTCTGTACTGTAAACAAAGTGAATTTTGCACTGAAGTTTGATTTGAAAAAAAAATCGGGAATTGCAATACATGCCAGAAAAATCGAAATTAGATCTTCTCCTAAAATCGTTCAGCCCTAGTGACATCGGTGACCCCTCTTCATGCAGAATCAGTGTACATCTGTAATCAGCTGAGACCCGGCGCGAGCAGGCACATGCCATCAACCGCCGTGATCTGTGGCGGCGCCCCTGTTGCTGCAGATGGGAACTCTGGGGTCGCTGGACGTCCATGCAGGTCAGGCAGCTCGGCCACCAAAGTTAAATCTGAACCTTTCAGGACCGATTGACTGTGTCGCGACAGCCAATCAGTGTAGTGTAGGTGCATAATGAGAGTTTTTATTCCAGCTCACTGAGAAACGGGGGGGGGGGGGGCATTTCCCGTCCCGTCTAACTCTGCTGTGTGAACTTGTTCAGCCTCAGATGTTGGTGATTCAGGTTTTCATCACTGGTCCATCTCAGCAGGTCATCAGCATCGACCAAACGAGTTGGGGCTGCCCCCAGGATTATTACTGAAGCCTGAGAGTTTTGAAGTCCGTCAGATTATTTCAGAGCTGATCCGGACAGAGAGCAGAGAGAGGACTGGACTCTGAGGGGCAGCAGTCACAGGCCCTCATAAACACATCTGTACAAACACAAACACACACACACACACACACACACACACACACCTGGGCGAGTACAGACAGGTGAGTCTTTGGTCATTGAGCCTTTTATCAGGAGCATGATTTGACATCAGACCTGTGTGTGTGTGGGGTGGGGGAGGAGGTGGGTGCCTGCAGGCCTGGAGTCCCCCCCCCCCCGTCTCTGTCTGCTGGTTCGACTCTTTAATCAGTTTGTGAGTTTGTGTTAATTAATGTCTTGAAAAAGTCAAGCGCTGGCAGGAGGTACTGTTACCACAACAACACACACACACACACACACATACACACACATATGCATAAACATAACTTCATAGTCACATAGTCATAGGCCGCAAAGTTGATGTGCATGCACAGAGAGCTGACAAAGCATCTTGAAGTTGAAGGCAAGGCCCTCTATTAGGGGTGTCCCGAGCTGATATTGATATCGGTCCAATATTAGCAAAAAAAAAAACAACTAGCGGATTATATCGGCCTGCAACTAAAATCTCCAATACAAGCACTCTGGTACAAGCAGTCCATTCTTTATTTTTTATTTATTTCATTCTGTTGCAGAATATGCTTATGTTTCATTTAAACACAGTGGTTATTTTGCCTTTTAAAAATATATGTTTTACTTTTTACTGGATTTTTTGAGGTTACTTTTCTTCTATTTTTTTTTTATTTAATTGTTCTATATTTCTATGTTTAAGGTTAAAGTTTCTTGAACCCATCGGTTAATAACAAATGGGTCAGTTTTCCTCATACCCATTGCTGACTACTGTTCTCTGTTTGAGTAATCTCACTCGATCAAGCCTTTTCTCCATACTTCAAAATAAGTAATGAAAGTCTGTATGAATCCTGCTGATATTGTATCGTATCGGTTTGGGTATCAGCCAATAGCCAAGGCTGCAATATCGGTAATATATCAGAGCTGAAAAAGTTGTATCGGGACACCCCTACCTGCATTAGCCATACTTACAGAATATGACCCTCATACCAACTGTAAATGTCACCTGTTCATATCAGCCGTACATGCAGCATATGTCCCTTATATCCCCAGTACATATCAGCCATATAAACAGTATTCATCCCTTATATCAGCTGTATATTAATCATGCTTATTGTATATGTCCCTGATATGACCTGTACATATCAGCAATGCAGTATATGCCCTTTATATACCAGCAGCACCTGTACATATGAGCCATACATACAGTATGTCCTTTTTATCACTTGAACATATCAGCTGTACGTACAGTATATTTCCCATGTATCAACTGTACATACCACCTGTACATATCAGCCATACATGCAGGATGGGTCCATCAAAACTGTGCCCTTTAGCCCTTATTTCACTTCTTGGTTGAACATGAACATCAACTACACCTTTTGTATATGTCCCTTATATCACCTGTACAGTTGAGCCGTATGTAAAGTACCTGTACAGGAACTACATAATTTATATCTATCACCTGTACATACCAGCCATACATGAGTCTATGTCCCTGATACCCACTGTACATGTCACCTGAGCATCACTTTGAAATCTTCAGATTATCAACCAGCAGGTGAGCAGAGCTGACAGAACAGGTCCTACACGGGCCATTCCTGTCCTGTCCTATGACCTCTCATCACCTGCACCTGACTGGCAGCGCACCCCTGTGCACGCACGCACGCGCAGGTGCTCGGCCTTACCCAGGTACTTGATGGTGAAGCCCCTGGGGGGGTTCAGGCTGCGGCGCATCCAGCCCTCCCTCAGGACCTCCAGGTGGTCCTCCTTGCCCTGGATGAGCAGCACGTGCTCGTCGATCCAGCCCAGGAAGAAGGTCTCGGACACGGCCTCGGTGATGCGCGGGTTCCACACGTGCTGCTGCGGCGTGTTTTCCGCCTTGAAGTCCGCGAAGATCTCGTAGCCGGTGTGGTGCCGCGGCAGCTCGTCGCTCTCCGACACCCCGGGCCCCGCCGCCGCCGCCGCCGCCGCCGCCCCCGCCTCCCCGGCCCCGGGCCCGGCCCGGGACAGCACGATGGCCAGGGAGTGGGGGGCGATCTGCAGGAAGGGCTCCATGACGCTGTGGCTCTCACGCACGCTGCTTTGCACGCGCACACGCTCCGTCCATGTTAGCTGCTCACTCTGTCTCCATCGTGCTAACGAGCTAGCTGCTGTTAGCCTCACATCCGGCCCATTCCCTCACCTTACAGGTACGCTGCGCACTCCAGGCGGATGGTGTCCGCCCCTAACCGTCCCCGGGGCTCCCTACGCGGTCACCGTGAGCTGAGTCCATCGGTAACGGGAGCTGACATCCGGGATCGTCGGCGTTAATCCGCCCCGTCCCTCCGAGATGTACCTGGAGCGCGGCTAGCCTAGCCTGATGCTAACGTCTTCACCCAGGCAACAGATGCGGCGCGCGCTCCTCCTGCTCCGTGTGCGCGTGCGGCTGCTCTCCCGGGACAGCTCCGTTAACGCGTGAGTGACAGGGAGAGGCACGCGCCGTCTTTCCGGTAACCGTCGTCGTGTCACGCGGCGGGCACACAGCGGTGCGGTGCGCGAGGACACAGCTGGATGCGCGAGCGTCTCATTCAGGTAACGATTCCGTTACCGGAGAGGTGTGTCAAGAGAGGAGGCACGAGACCGCAAACCTGCTTCCGGTTGAACTTTCAAATTAAGACTGATGACCCGATGATGACGTCACTAGTTAATCTAATTGATGAGGGTCACCCTCAGGTTTGAATATATTTATTTATTTATAAATCCATCAATGTTTACACACGGTGGGACTCACGGCGGGCTCTGATTGGCTGGTTTTATTTCTAAACCTGTTCCTGGTCTCTGCCCTGCAGGATCAGAGCCAGAGGCTTTTACGTGTCCTGATGTGCAGAAGGACAAGAAACGGACCCGTCCTGTGACCCGAGGACAATTTAAGACAATTACAAACACAGAGAAAAGATGTTAACTGTGACTGCTGCTGTGTAATCTGTAATCTGTAATCTGTAATCCCAGTGTGGTTTTCTGTGCTGTGAGTCTGTGTGCTGCCGTCTTGGCCACTCTTTAAAAAGAGGTTTTAAATCTAAATGAGTTTTTTTACCTGGTTAAATAAAGGATATTCATTTAACTATTTATTCAGAATTTCTGGGTTTTGTTGTTTTGGGTTTCTATTCTATTTTTTCTATTCGATTTTTTTTTTTTTTATTAATTGAATTATGTCATTTTTATCTCCCTCACTGATCATACTGACAGAGGAAAACTGTTCATGTCTGTGTTTGTGGTTCAATATATGTAAATGATTATTATCTATGTTTGTCTTTTACAGAATAGAATCATGCATATACAGTATGTTTATGAATACATGTGTATATATCTATATATATCTATATAGATATAGATATATATAGATATATGTGTGTATATATATATGTTGACCTCTGGTGGAGGATCTGAGCTGACGATGAACAGCCACCCACCCCACCGGGGGGGAGAGGGGAGTGGGTGAGAGATGAGTTATATACAGTTATCTTTATTTAATATACAGAAAGCCACGACATAACTTTGAAATAAAAACACAATATACTTGAGGAAATCTGCAGACACTCTGTCAGTATAAAAGACCCTGAACAACAATCATCAGAAATAACAAAAGTGTTCTTGAGCATTTATTTAGTTTTTGTACACTTAATTTTACACCTCAGATTCTTTCCTACTGTTATCATTGAACCAAAACTTATATTTCAACGATTAATATCTGTCTTAAAATAAATATTTAAAACATTTTCCATGAATGCAGAGAATCCTGATTTTGTGGTTTATAAGTCTAACTGGCCTTTGCTGCATACTGCCCTCTAGTGGAGGAATTAACAGACTGCACCATCACCTCCATGAGGATGACTTTCATTAAGTCATTCAAATCACTTTGTCAAAGAAAATAAATCTTTTTTTCCTATGAAAACGTGCAGTTATTTAGCAACATAGAAGGCATTGATCTGTCACCTGCTTACCTTTGGTTAGGCACTAAAGGCTCAAAGCGCAGAAACTCAGTGTGAGGGTGACATACGCTAACTTTCATGGACCAGCGGGCTGTCCACTGTTAGCTAGCTGGCCTCTCAGTCAGGACTTAACAGACATAAAAGAGATAGCAGAGACGCTGACAGAGATAACAGTGAAAATGGAGATAACTGAAATGGAGATAAAATCCGGGTGTTGTTGGTAGAGTTGGATAGTGCACTTGGTCAGTGATCGGGAGGTTGCAGGTTCAAGCCCAGCTCTGGGCGACACATGGTGATGTGTCATTGGGCAAGACATTTAACCCAAGTTGCTCCCACTGCTGCATCAGTGGAGGGTAAATGGGCATGAAAGGGTGTGAATGTGTTAGAGATACTGATGGATAACTAAGGCCCCATCCACATGAAGACAAGACGCTGAACAGTTTCAAAAACGATCGTCATACAGACGAAGGCATCTCAGAAAATGTGTGCGTCTACATGAATGCTCTCGATACACATCAAAACGCTGTAAAACACATGCCAGACCTCTAGGGGCGCTGTAACGATATGACAGAAACAAGCAGAAACAGATGAAAAAACAGTGGGCATGTGCACTTGTGGCAAAAGTTGTAAACAGAGATTGTGATAAAGTGATCATAAAGTGCTGTAATGTGTCCTCGATAATTGTTTGTTCAACTCGGTGGTGATTGAGAAGAAGGAGATTTTACTGCAACAGGGATAGTAGGGTCACTAGCTTCATCAGCACACATGCTACACCGTACACCACCATTGTTGTTGCCACGTGTGTCACATGCGTGTCAATGAAGATATGAAACTATGACGTAAGCGTATCTGAAAAGTTACAGAGAGCCAGTAATCACAGAGCTGTGTATACGGCATTTCAAAATCTTTCCACTCTGGAACCTGGTTTCAAAAATGATCGTTTACAGACCCCCAAAACGCCGTCTTCATATGGATGATACACAGATTCAGCAAAAAACTTCTGTGTTTAGACCTCTGTTTGTCTTCATGTGGATGGGGCCTTACATAGAAACTCTGAGCCATTGGTGGGTGAATGGGTGTGAATGGGTAGGTGTGACCTGCGGTGTAAAGCAGCTTTGAGTAGTCAAAGACTAGAAAAGAACTATATAAGCTCAAGTCCATTTCCTATTTCATAATAGTGAAAACATTTACAGAGACAACAGTGAAAACAGATAAAAATAAAACCGAAAGAGATAAAAGTAATGAGAGATAATTGTAAAGACAGAGATAAAAGACTTAACTGATAAGAGAGATCATAGAAATCAAATAGATAACAGGAAGAATAACCAATGCTTTTGCTAGTGCTAATGAGGATCTTAATAAAGAAAGATAACTGAGATAACACTGAAATCAGAACTAACAGTGATAACAGATAAACAGTGAAAAAAGAGATGAAATAAATTACAGAGACATTTAGTGAGAAAACATATAATTAACAATGAAAACCAAGATAAACAGGAGAACTGAGATAACCATGAAAGCAGTGATAACAGTGAAAACACATATAATTAAGTTAGCAGTGATAACTGAGATAACAGTAAAATAGAGATAACTGTAAACAGATAAAAAATGACATGTAACAGTGACAATGGAGATAACATTGAAATCAGAGATACACTGTAAAAGGGTTGCTGTAGATTTTACAGTAACTTACTGGCAGCAGGATGCCAGTAAGTTACTGTAAAAATCATCATTACTGTATTTTAATTTACAGCATCATTACTGTATTTTAATTTACAGCATCATTACTGTATTTTAGTTTACAGTATCAGCATCATTACTGTATTTTAGTTTACAGTATCAGCATCATTACTGTATTTTAATTTACAGCATCATTACTGTATTTTAATTTACAGCATCATTACTGTATTTTAGTTTACAGTATCAGCATCATTACTGTATTTTAATTTACAGCATCATTACTGTATTTTAATTTACAGCATCATTACTGTATTTTAATTTACAGTATCATTACTGTATTTTAATTTACAGCATCATTACTGTATTTTAATTTACAGTATCATTACTGTATTTTAATTTACAGTACCATTACTGTATTTTAATTTACAGTATCATTACTGTATTTTGTTCACGGTACCATTACTGTATTTTCATTCAGTTTCAGTTCTGTATTTAATTTTGCAGCCTTTTAACTGTTTCATTTCACAGTGTCATTACTTTCTTCAATAACTATAGACTTACTTTATTTTCAGTGACAGTACAATTATTGGCTTTTAAATTAAACAATTAGCTTGTTTTTTATTTGCAGACATTACAGTTTTTAGTAATACTTGTGAGTTTTAAGTATCTGTAGAAAATTATTACACCCAGCCTTTTTAATTGATTATATCACCAAAAAAGTTTTTATTAATTTAACAAATTAGGTAATTAAACATTTTATAAGTCAATTTTTAGTTGGTCTATATAGTTTGTTTGTTTTGAATTGATAATCCAACATTCTGTTTTTTTCCAAATAAATAAAGTGATAAGGTTAGTACAGTTGGCTATAAAATGTATATATTCATTTTTGCTAACTGCATCTTAGTCTTTCATACCTTTAGGTGTGCATTAAATACACATGAACTTTTTTAAAAAAGAAAAGCATTTTGGTTTTGGTTGGCACTTCAAGCATTTTTTTATTGTGTGTAACGCTGCCCAAACACGAGGGGAACAATGAACATGTCAATTCAAATAATTCAAGAACTTCTCAACCAAGTTAAAAACAAAAACAAAAGAGATGTTGTGATGTTTCATTAATTCTGCCTGTCAAAGTCCACAATCTCCCTGTTCAGAGACGCCACAAGTGGGTTCAGGCTTGAAACTGTTGTCTGAACTCTCTTTCCAGAAGTGCGGCTGCCCATGGTCTTGGCCTGGCACTTGGAGCCTTCAGTGTTTGCTGAATTTGGAGCCTTCAGTGTTTGCTGAATTTGGAGCCTTCAGTGTTTGCTGAATTTGGAGCCTTCAGTGTTTGCTGAATTTGGAGCCTTCAGTGTTTGCTGAATTTGGAGCCTTCAGTGTTTGCTGAATTTGGAGCCATCAGACTGTTGATCCTTAGAATGAACCTGCAAGAACAAAAACAACAATATTCCTTAAGTCATTGTTCCTCTGTGTGTCACAGGTTGACATGGGGACTTTAACTGTTTATAATGTTTGTAATGTAGTTAAATGTTGGAAATGTTATTACTTGTAGAATAAAAAAATAAGGCTAAGCAGGCCTTTTGAAGTAGTTTCCTCTCTGATCAATCAGAAAGGACTCTTTAAATGTACTATCATGGTGCCTGCCCTCTTGCTTGAAGCTAAGCTAAGCTTAAGTCTGTTTGGTAACTTTGTCTAAGGCTTTAAAAGCCTACTGCAAGCTACAGTCGTATAGAAACTGGAGTAATCCTTTCCAGATTTATTTATGATACAAACCTCTGAATGACTCCAGCGTGTTAGAGGCCTCTTCCTGGTTCTGCACGTTGAACACAGAGAAACAGCTGAACAGGGCAGCCATGGCTGAGGAAAAGTCAGTCAGCTGGTGTGGCTGGGTGAGGACTCTGCCTTCCATTGTCAGCATCCAGGATGTTGCACTAAGAATAGAGTCCCCTGTAACACACACAACATCATACATAACATAACATAGAATACCATTAAATATTGTAACACAAAATATCCACCACAACACAGCATAAGACAGGACAACACAACAATAGAACACACGAGAAAGCACAGCACAACAAAACAACACAAGACAGCACATGAAAGCACGGGCCTGTTGCACAATACCAAGATAAGAGATTAAGCCGGGATATCTTAGTTATCCTGAATCAACTAATCCAGGATCTGGTTGCACAAAAGTTAGATAGGGGAAAGTGAGGTATGTTGTGATATATGTTACCATGGAGATTCATTCTGTAGGTCTACCCTGCTCCAGACCAGCCTAAGTCCAGGATTTATTTAATCTCATCCCTTTTCTCAGTCAACAATCCCACAAACTGAAACATATTTTTATTCCACTGCCCACCAAACATCGTTATCACATTAAACAAGACCCACTGTCATTATCTGGACATTTGAGATCATTCATTGCAGTGATTTTAATAAAATTATGATTTTACAAGATTTTGAAATCATTAGATAAGAGTTATCCATATATCACATCCCATATTAGTTAGTACTAAAGTCAAAGAGTCACATGGTGTTTAGTAAATAAGGATAAAGTAGAGCACATAAACCATCAGCTCCTTTAAAACTGAACTTACACAGAGCTCAACCAGACAAAGCACAGAATTAACACACAGTTAATTTCAGTATAATTAAATTAAAACTAGTTAATATCAACTTTTCAAATAGTAAAGCTCACAGTGATTCAACATACTGTTAATGCTTAGTGTAAATGTAGTTTATATACAGAGTTATTGTGTGCTAACTGCATGGTCATTTAAATTGTCTGATGTTGATTTCTGTACTTTAGATTTATTACAGTTATTATTATTATTTGTTCATCTATTTAAAGAGTTTTTAATTTTGTGGTAAGAGTACTTCGTATTTCAGGATTTTTGTATTAAGGCTATTTATTTGTTGAGCATGGAAATTTGGTGACACATTTTTTTTTATAAATTAAAGACAATGGTAAAAAAAAAAAAAAAACAATGCTATTAGATTTCTAAGTAAGCAGATTTAAATCACAAATGGAGGGGAGCATCATGTGAAATCTTGCATGGGGCCCAGCATTAGATAGAGAGGCTCTGCATGCACACGCAAACTCGTGCACACTTACATACAATGCAACAGCATAGGAGCATGCAGCATAAAGAGCACACATGGATGTTTCAACTTCAGTTTCACGTGCAGTTCAACAAAATAGTAATCAGGGCACACCTTTGATTTCTGAGACGTTAATGAACTGTTTGAATCGATATTGTGACGTTTCATTGTGACATTCAGGCGGTTTGCAGAGTTTTCTGTCGTTTTATCGCTGTTCGATGTTTTCTCTTCTTTTAATTCGCCTTTCACCAAGACAACCAAATAAGTACTGTACATGAATGTTTGCAGTTTGTGCTCTGTTGGTAAAAAAGTAAGCAAAAACCAAACTGTGGATTCTGATATGTCAACAAAAGCTCACATTATCGTTGTCAGGTTTTAGACTACGTACTCGGACATAACTCTACAATATTTAACTTAAACGTTCGTGTACTTACCCGTACAGAGCCACTACCACGGACTCTGAACAGAGAAAAACATATCCTGCAGTTAGCACCTGAAAATACTGGAAATACAAACGAAAAATAAACAAGCACAGAAAAAGAAACCCTAAATATTCCATTTGCAGCGAGGAGAATGGGCGACTTGCTGAAAATCCACTGAATGCCTAATATGCTGCCTTCACTGTGCTCTAGGATTTTACCGTTCCGATATATATTTAACCTTTAACTTTTAACTAACCAACTTTTACATTAACTTTAGTGGTATAAGAATAATATTTAGTTCAATTGTGAGTGCAATCTGAATATCTACAGAATTTTCTGGCAATAACGGTAAACAGGTTCAGTGAAAGGCACACTTTTCTCTATCCTAAAAGTTAAAGGGAAAAAGCTCATTTATGAGAACTGTGCTGTGACAGCATATAATTTTGTAAGTTTAAGACCAAGTTCTATCTTAGTAAAAGAAATAAACTTACCTTTTTAATAAGTTGGAAACCACATATAACTTTCCTCTCCTTTGTCTTCCTCTGCCGCCCAAAGCCCCAAAAGTTGAAAAAAAAAAACGTTTGAAAAAATCTGGCATGCTATTGGTCAGTTTTTCCTGGGCAACATAGAATTACAGTATTACTGTATTACAGAATACAGTATTATAGAATTACAGTAGTAACTAAATATTTTCCCATAATCCTTTGCTATCTACAGTATATTACTGTAAAGATCTTTTACAGTAATTTACTGTAGATATTGTGGTAAAATACTGTTGAAATTACAAAAATCAGTTACAGTGTAGCAGTAATAACAGAGGTGACAATGAAGTAATCTCTGTTGTCATGGGCTTTAACTTAAAGGATAAGTTCAGTTTCTACAGCTTCCACATTGTTTATAGAATGAAGTAGAACAATATACTCACCCAGAAGGCTTTCCTGATCCAAACAGTGCTTCAGGAGATATTTAGATCCAAAATCGAGCGGCGGACATCCGTATAATGGTAGCACACGGGGCATGTATAGCACCACTCCTAAAACTGCATTAATCATCCAAAAACTCATTAGTTTCACCAATATTTCATCATGGTCCGCTCACGCTACTCCTCCATTACAGTCTGTGTCGCTCCAGACATGTTTTTGTGACTGTACTGACCTCTGAACTGAAGACTTTCTTTACGGTTGTGCAGTACGGCTCATTGTTTCAGAGGCGACCGCCGGCCACACAACGACTTTCTTCTTCCAGTTTTGTGCAAAATGGACGAATATCTATGGGATGAAGATGTTGTGGAGGAGAACTTTGAATATGATGGGTGTCCCTACAGTTTGGAGCCAGAGTTTACAGATGAGGAGCTCATCGAAAGGAGGACGCCGTACTGCACATGCGCGGCAGGCGTGAAGAAAGTCTTCAGGTCAGAGGTCAGCACAGTCACAAAAACATGTCTGGAGTGACACAGACTGTAATGGAGGAGTAGTGTGAGCGGACCATGATGAAATATTGGTGAAACTAATGAGTTTTTGGACGATTAATGCAGTTTTAGGAGCGGTTGTACAAACCGAACTTACCCTTTAATGTTCTCTTAAACAGGCCACAGCTCTGCTCTAAATCGCATCACACTGCTGAAGGTCACCCTGACCCATGACCTTCACACTAACTGTGTTAGCTGAAGGTCACTGCAGTTTGACCTCATCAGGACACGCCCACGCCTGCAGAGATGTTTGGTGTTCATCCACAGTTAGCCCTCACACTGGTCCACAGAAAGGTTCACACCCCTCAGCTCAGAGGAAGACAGTGCGTCTGTAGATGGAAATAAAATGCGTGAACATTCAAACAGACAACACTGTGGGGTGGTGGTTCTCAACCTAGGGCTCAGAACGCTATAGGGGTCGTGAGAAACTGGCGTGCATTTCCATATCAGCAGTGTGGGCGTCCTTACCATCATCAGATCAGTGTTGATATTCAGTTTAAAAGGTCTGTTTCATCCGTGTTGAAGTCCATATAGTCAGTATGTAGGTCCAGATCATCAGTGTCTACTTGAAGTTTTGTAGTGGTCTGCAACATTCAGTCAGTTTAGAGGTCCAGACCATTGGTTTGAGGGTCCAGATCCCCAATGTCTACAGCGTGCTTGGTGGTACATTGTCATCAGAGTCATGGTCCAGACCACATGGTGTGCAGGTCCACATCAGCAGGCCAGGAGTCCAGATCATCTTTGTCTTGGTCAAGATCAAAGTATCAACCTTTAGCCTGGCGGAAGTTTGTATCATTGGTGTTGAGGTCCAGATCATCAGTGTGGGGCTCCAGATCAATAGTCTCTATATTAATATTGTTATGCTGTTTATCATTAATGCTATGATCCAGGTCATAGGCGTCAGATCAAACTATCAGTGTCCATATAGGTTAAGGTCTGTCTGACCAATGTAAAGGTCCATATCATCGGTGAACTAGATCAGATCACTGGGCAGCAGCTGTAGCCAAAGAGTGTTAACATTTAGTCTGGAAGAGGTCTATATCAGCTGTGCTTAGGTCCAGATTAAGGGTGTGCAGGTCCACATTAGTGTCCACATCTGGCTTGGTAATGGTCTCTGTAACTAGTGGTCAGGGCTTTGGTTGTGCTTGTCCATATCATCAGTGTCTACATTCAGTTTGGTCGAGATCTTATTCCTCAGTGTTGAGTCCAGATCCTCAGGTAGAGGTCTGGATCATAGTTGTGGGGATCTTAATCATCTGTGGAGCGTCCAGGTTAGCAGTGTTTGGGCCCACCACTCAGTACCCCATCATGCCACACACTCTGCAGGGTGGCATCCTATCCTGCAGCTGGCCTCACTACCCCCTTTATCCAGTAATCCCATTAGAGTCTGACCCCCAGAGACTTCACACATTTCTTAAACCTTCAAAGCTGTAAATGAAGTCTCTTCAGACTTGACCGTGTTGCAGTATGTTTATATTTTTCACACTGCTTCAGCGCTACAGTCAACGACACTGCCCTGTGCTCAAGCAGAGGAGCACACAGCAGCAGCGTCACTGCAGGTATGACTATAAACGAGTTAATCACATACATTAAGTTATAAATATTCTGTTTTCATCATTCCTGTGGTTATTTCTCAGGAGCCCTCCCCCCCTGTGAGCATGCTCACTGCTGCAGGCCGCACACAAACAGCTGGAGCACCAAGAAAACCAAACAACAGAGTGATTCATACCCACACATGTGGAGCTGTCTGCGGGGGGCGTGTCACGGCCGGCCTGATACCAGCTGACATGTGGTGAGTCACAGTGCGGAGGGCAATCGTGGATCATGTGTGCACATGTGAAGGATTGGTCGACCCTGAAGAGGAGACCCTACTGTAGCCCTGACGTAGGTGACCATTCATAGACCTCACTGTGACATCAACCGGTGTCCCCCCAGCCATGTGGGAGGAGGGGGACGCCGATGGAGCGGCCTGATGTAAAGCGTCATTCTCTGGACCATTCGCCGACGGTTCCTCACCGCGTAAGCTCTCGGAAACCATGATCCAGTCAGACAGCAGAGCCTCCATGGATCAGATCAAACCTCCTCGTCCACAGCAGCAGGTCGACTCACTCGGTATGTACATGACTGACCTCAGCTGTGTCCCTCTGAACACAGTCCTCGTCCTCGTGGACTGAAGTCCTTAAAGTACAGAGATGTTTCTGACTCTCCTTCAGCCCCAGGTCTATCACCTCTTGTCAGTCATGGTTCTGATTTGGCCAGTGCCCCCCACAGCCTTGGTGCCTTACAGCAGCTCATCCCATACCAGGAACCCCAGACCCTTCACTGGACTCAGTCTGCTCCACAGACTCTGCTGATCCCAACTCCCACTGCCCTTTGCCCCCATGACCCTGAAGCTGACCTAAGGTGGACCTAAGGTGGGCCAAAAGTGGACCTAAAGTAGACCTAAAGTGGACCCAGGTAACTGCCCACTGGACTGAACAACAGGATTCCCATTAACAACCTGAGTCCTCCGATTGGTGAGACTCGAATCTGTGTCATGGTACTAGTGAGACACTGACCTGCACCAAACTACTCTGACCTATACCAAACCTAGGATGAACTTAAATAGTTCCTTATAGTTCAGTTCTTCTTAATGTAGGGGTGCAGGATGTTCCACACAACATGTTGTGTGTGTGTGTGTTTATGTGTTTGTTTATATGTTGTGTGTGTGTGTTTTGATTTGTTTGTTGATGTGTGTTCATGTTTAGGGTTGTGTGTGTGTGTGTGTGTGTGTGTGTGTGTGTGTGTGTGTGTGTGTGTGTTTGGTGATGTGTCTTTATGTATCTGTGTGTGTGTGTTTATGTGTAGGTGTGTGTGCTGGGTCACTGGTGCCCCGTTGGCGTGCTCCATCAGTGACTCACGCACACACCTTGGCGGGCGGTCGTGATGCGGCGTGAGCAGATATAAGTGTGTGTGAGGCTGCAGGACGGCAGAGACCCCGATGGCTTCAGGTTTGGCGATGAGCTGTGAGACTCCGGCGTGCTCCTGTGCTCCCTCTCTTCGTCTTTTCTCCTCACGCTGAACTTGAACACGACCGACCATCAGAGATCAGATGATGCGGTCCGGCAGCCTCCCCCTGCTCCTGCTCGGGCTCCTGCTCGGCGGCTCCTCGGCTCTTCCTTCAGTCAGCGGCGGCTCACACGGCGTCCAAGGCGTGGGCTCGCTGCTGTGGACCGGCGGCTCCTGGGATAAGAGGGAGGCGGGCAGTGATGGAGAGTACCTGCTGGGCATCAAGAGGCTGAGGAGGCTCTACTGTAACGTGGGCATCGGCTTCCACATCCAGGTGTTACCCAACGGCAAGGTGACGGGGGTCCACACTGAGAGCAGATACAGTAGGTACTCGCCGGCTTGTCTTTGACAATAATTAGGACACAGCAGGAGGTCTGCTGCCTCACAGAAAAATGAATAAAATCATTAAACCAGATGAAGGGGCCTCATGTTCCATCGAGGCTCTGATCCCACCAGAGGTCTACCTCCTGCATGACTCCCCCTGCTCTTTCTCCCCACTCCTCCACAGTCTCTTCTGTTATCAATAGCAGCAAAATGTCAGAATAACAGCTAAAAACAAACACATCTGCAGGAGTGTCTCTGTGAGCGGACACGAGTGTTAAAGAGGCATGAACCATGAGTTAAATCATTAAGTGGTGCAGATGAGGCAGAACTTGGCGGTGATGCAGGAGGAGCCCTGGAAGGACAGAGCCAGGCTACTGGTGAGAAAGACGAGGGACAGAGAGAGTCACAGTTAGGCAGGAGAGGGCCCTAATGTTGGCAATCCTGCATAAATATTAGCAATCCTGCATAAATGTTAGCAATCCTGCATAAATGTTAGCAATCCTGCATAAGTATTAGCAATCCTGCATAAATGTTAGCAATCCTGCAGTATGGCCAACAAACATGACATCTCTGACAGAGTCGAGAAGACAGGAAGAGCAGAGGAAGAGGAGAGACAGCAGAGGAACAGGGGAGGAAGAGATGTGAGGAGAGGAGGAGAGAAGGCGGGGGGGGGGGGGTTCTCAGGTTATCTTATCCCGGGCCAGCCAACACTGTCAGCTGGCCTGGTTTCACCTGAGGGTTGTCACCTGGAGCCCAGTTTAAGCAGAGTCAGGGCTCCCCCTGGTGCTCAGGTCAGTAAATACACACAAATGTGTAAGGGCCCTGTCTTTGGCTCGGGCTGTGACCTCTCCTGTCCCGCTGTTTTTGATCTCAGGTCTTCTGGAGATTTCTCCGGTGGAGAGAGGCGTGGTGACACTATTCGGGGTGAGGAGTCGCCTCTTCATTGCCATGAGTGACCGAGGGAAACTTTACGGATCGGTAAGAACATCTAACTGTCCCCAGATCATTCATCAGAGCCTGAGGAGTCAGAGACAGACCACCAGATCCTGGTCTCAGGTGTGTGTTCCAGACCTGTGCATCAGGTCCAGGCACTGCAGCATAGTTTAGGGATAACCCTCCACTATTGTCCTGAACAGTGGTCTGATATTTCTATCACAGCGCCACATGTTCAGTCCACTCTGTACACGTTTATACAGGAAACCACAGCGACTCAAACCAGTGCAACCAAAACCAGTGCAACCAAAACCACTGCAATCTGAACCAGTGCAACCAAAACCACTGCCAGCGAAACCAGTGCAACCAGAACCAAAGGGACTTAAACCACTGCAATCAAAACCATGGTGACTTGAACCATGGCAGTTGAAACCGGGCATACTGTTGTGGTTTAGAGACGACAGACACAGAAGGACAAGCTAGGGGACACACCAGAGGGGACAGAAGAGACAAAATGTATAGACACTGGATCTGTTAAGGCAGAGGACATGAACATGTTTAAAGAAAGAGGCATTTGACATTTTCTGATGCCCTCATGTTTGTGGAGGTAGACCCCAGGGAGAATAGCTTCCTTAGCTAAAGCTAATAAACAGACAGCCCTCCCTGAGCCATCGCCTTATCCCGATGGGAGGGTTTGCTTGTCCTTATCCTAGGAGCTATGTTGTTGGGGACTTTATGCCCCTGGTGGTCCAGATGAAGTGTTGCTCAAAGACCATAATGATGAATACAAAAAATTTTTTTTTCTTCCATGCCATGCATGAATGGGGGCGGGGCTCATCAGCAAGTGCCTGGTGGCCAGGCCTATGCCCACAGGACGGGGCCAGGACCAGCCTGAAGAGGAGATGTGCCCCCCCCTCAAATGGACCCACCACCCATGGGAGGCACCGTAGTGGTCAGGTGCATTGTGAGCTGTGGCAGCCAAAGGCGGGGACCCTGGCGGTCGTCTACGTGTGGCTCTAGGGATGTGAAACATCACCTCTCTGGTGGGAGAGGTACCAGAGCTAGAGCCCCAGGTTGAGCGTTTCTACTTAGATCAAGTCAGACTCACTCTGGAGTTGCAGTTGGTGAGAGGCGTCAGGCAGTGGTGGCAGTACTTGTCTCTCCTAGGCGCAAGGCCTGTACATTGGGGTTTACCCCAGTGAATGAGAGGGTAGCCTCCCTCCACTTTCAGGTGTAGGGTCGGAACCTGACTGTTGTTTGTGCTTATGCACCAAACCGCAGTTCAGAGTGTCCACACTTTTTTGGTTTCCCTGGAGGGTGTTCTGGAGAGTGCCCCTTCTGGGAACTCCCTTGTTCTACTGGGGGACTTCAACGCTCACATTAGCAATGACAGTGAGACCTGGCAGGGTGTGATTGGGAGGAACGGCCCCCTGATCTGAACCTGAGCGGTGTTTTGTAATTGGACTTCTGTGCTCGTCACAGATTGTCCATAACAAACACCATGTTCAAGCATAAGGGTGTTCATATGTGCACCTGGCACCAAGACACCCTAGGTCGCAGTTCGATGATCGACTTTGTAGTCGTATCATCGGACTTGCGGCCGCATGTTTTGGACACTCGGGTGAAGAGAGGGGCGGAGCTGTCAACTGATCACCACCTGGTGGAGACTTGGCCTAGATGGTGGGGGAGGATGCCGGTCAGACCTGGTAGGCCCAAGCTTGTGTGCAGGTCTACTGGGAACGTCTGGCAGAGTCTCCAGTCAGAAAGAGTCTCAACTCCCACCTCCGGGCAAAGTTTGACCATGTAGCGGGGGAGGCAGGGGACATTTAGTCCGAGTGGGCCTTGTTCTGGGCCTCTATTGCTGAGGCAGCTGATTGGAGCTGTGGCCGTAAGGTGGTCGGTGTCTGTCATGGCGGCAACACCTGAACCCGCTGGTGGACACCAGAGGTGAGGGATGCCATCAAGCTGAAGAAGGAGTTTTTGGCAAGTGGGGCTCTGGAGGCAGCTGACAGGTACTGGCTGGCCAAGCAGGATGCAGTTTTGATGGTTGCCAAGGCAAAAACCTGGGCATGGGAGGAGTTCGGAGAGGCCATGGAGAATGACTTCCAGATGGCTTCAAAGAGATTCTGGACCACCATCCGGCACCTCAGGCTGCCCTTGACTGGGGATGTCGTGGATCAGTGGAAAGAATACTACGAAGACCTCCTCAATTCTACCAGCATGTCTTCCAGTGCAGAAGCAGACCTGTGGGACACAGTGGAAGGACTCTTCTATCACTGGTGCTTAGGCCGCCAAGGTGGTCAAGAAGCTCCTTGGTGGTAGGGCTCCGGGGTGGACAAGATTGGCTCGGGATGTTATGGGGCTGTCATGGCCTACATGACTTTGCAACATCGTGTGGACATTGGGGACAGTGACACTGGACTGAAAGACCTGGGTGGTGGTCCGCCTTTTCAAGAAGGGGGACTGGAGGGTGTGCTCCAACTACAGGGGGATCACACTCCTCAGCCTCCCCGGTAAGGTCTATTCAGGGGTACTGAAGAGGAGGGTCAGTTGGATTGTTGAACCTGGGATTCAGGAGGAGCAATCTGGTTTTTCATCCTGGTTGTGGAACAGTGGACCAGCTCTATACCCTTCATAGGGTGCTCGAGGGTGCATGGGAGTTTGCCCAACCAGTCCACATGTGCTTTGTGGACTTGGAGAAGGCATTCAACCGTACTCCTTATGGGGTCCTGTGGGGGGTGCTCCTGGAGTATGGGGTAGTGGACCCCCTGATACGGGCCTTCCGTTCCCTGTATGACCAGTGTCAGAGTCTGGTTCGCATTGACGGCAGTACATCTTAGTCGTTCCCGGTAAGGGTTGGACTATGCCAGGGCTACCCTTTGTCACCAATTCTGGTCATTACTTTTATGGACAGAATTTCTAGGCGCAGCCAGGGCGTTGAGGGGTCCCGGTTTGGTGACCTCAGGATCGGGTCTTTGCTTTTAGCAGATGATGTGGTCCTGTTGGCTTCATCAGACCGTGACCTGCAGCTCTTGCTGAATCAGTTCATAGCTGAGTGTGAAGCGGATGGGATGAGAATCAGCACCTCTAAATCAGAGTCCATTGTCCTCGCCCGGGAGAGGGTGGAGTGCTCTCTCCAGGTCGGGGATGAGATTCTACCCCAAGTGGAGGAGTTTAAGTACCTCGGGGTCTTGTTCACGAGTGGAGGAAGAATGGATCAGGAGATTGATAGGCAGATCAGCGTCAGCAGTGATGCGGACTCTGCACCGGTCCATTGTAGTGAAGAGGTAACTGAGCCAGAAGGCGAAGCTCTTGATTTACCAGTTGATCTTCACCCCTATCCTCAGATGCGGTCGAGCTGTGGGTCGTGACCAAGAAAACAAGATCACGAGTACAAGCGTCTGAAATGAGTTTCCTTCGCAGGGTGTCCGGGCTCTCCTTTAGAGATAGGTTGAGAAGTTCGGTCATCCGTATGAAAGGTAAATCCTGCAGCATCAGAGCCATGAGTTGGACCTCAGTCTAAGCTCAAAGACCTCTGCCCAACAGGTCGATCCAGCTGCACTGCAGCAGCTAAACAACAGAGGACTTTCAGAGGTGACTTGGGGGTGCAGAGGTTAAGCTTAAGGGTTTTATCTCCATGTTGGACACCCTGTCCCATTCCGGAGACACTCTGACTAATCAGTATGCAGTGACAGCTAGGCCAACTGTGAACCTGAACAGACGGGACCTACAAACCTACCTGAGAACATCAAAAGCAGAGTCCTGCTGAGTCCAGCTGCTACTGACACTAAACCTGCTGAAGACGCCAACGAGCACCTGACAAGAGGTCTCCAACCTTAAACCCCCTGAAGGTCTATCATGCTGATAAAAGAGCACTAGAGATGAGCCTAACTGAGCCAACTAACCAAACTATAATTCTGTCTTTGATTTGACCCACATGAGTCAGCAGGTACGATTATAGACCAAGCAGAGTGAAGAAAGAAAAATAAAAACACAGAACTACAGGATCTGGAATCACCTCATGTTTTCATTGGTCCAAATCAGCAGTGAAGGATCAAGACTAAAAGTGACGTGCACCCAAAAGCTGAAAATATAAATCTGATTTATAAAACCCTGCTTGCATCTGCAAACACTATTCCCTTTATTTGCTTTTGTTTCACAAACAATCAAGTTTTTAAATGAACAATGAGGAAAAGTTAAAATAGGTCTAGCTGGACCACAGCAACCTGCCTGTGCATCACTACAAGGTTTCCTTTGCTCCTCTCTTCTTTGTGAATGCTTTGTTTTGTGTTTTTTAGTGATGTTAATATGTTTTTTTTAATTTTATTCCTCTATTTTCAACACTGTATCAATGCTGACGCTGTATTCTGTTGCCAAATGTTTGTGATCCCGGCCACACCCCAATTTCCCTACGGGAACGAATGAACTAAGTAACTTTTTGAACCTCAGTCCACCTGAAAGGTTGGGCAGGTGCCTTCACCTCACAGCCTCGCCCTCTATACACCCACATGTGACCATGAAAGGTCATGAAAGGTCAGTGCAGACACCTCCTGAGTGTTTCAGGGTGGAGGAGTCATGTGCTGACCCGGGACACTGAATCTGTCAAACATGGTACTGTAGGGAAAGCAGACTCTGCTGCAGAGTTTTAGTGTCGCCTTGTTCAGCCTCAGACTAAGAGCCTGATGATAGACTGCTCATGTTTATAAAGCATCCAAATCACAGACCTATGGACAGAGTTTACCACGACTATATCAAACCTAAAAGGGCTTTAGGCAGAAAATGTAACATTAGATAAGTTAATCATATCATACTCATGCCTGTCCCTGATTCCTGTAGCAAGGAGTCAGTCTGTACCCATATATACTGGGATGGTGTACCAGTGGGTGGTTCTGTTTAACACTGGGTCCAGTTCAGCTCAGAGATCCAAGAGCTCTGCTCTAGGAATTTAAATCAGCTTATTAACCAGTCATAATGGACCAGGTGATCTTGGTGGTCCAGACTCTCCATCCTGATCCAGTCTGATCTTCAGCAGGGCAGAGCCTCCACTGATCTGCTGACTCAGCAGGCTTCCTTTAACCCCCCCTCTCTGTGCCCCTCCAGGGTCACTACACTGATGAGTGCAAGTTCAAGGAGCAGCTGCTGGCCAACAACTACAACGCCTACGAGTCAGCCACCTACCCGGGCATGTTCATCGGACTCAGCAAGACTGGGAAGACCAAGCGAGGGAACCGGGTCAACCCCTCCATGACCATGACGCACTTCCTCCCCAGGCTGTAAGGACTGAGATCAGGACCTTCAAGGACTTTCTAGGATCAGGTCGAGGCCTCTGTCAGATCTGCAGTCTGTTTTCTCTGGTCTGAACCATGGATCGGTTTGTTCTTGTTTTGCTTCCTCCTGATTGGTCTGTGTTCACGAGGGCGTTTCTGATTGGACTAGAGGTATGACATGCAGCTAACAGCTTCCTGATTGGTCAGGATTTCCTGCATCAGACCCTCACATGGACAGACCTCTGCACAAAAACCACCCTCTGCAGGGGGAGGAGTTTACAGGAGGCTCAGCACTGCAGGTCAGTGCAGTCCCCAAAGGTCAAAGGTCATGTGTTTCAGCAGGGTCTCCAAACGCTCTGCAGGTGGATCAGTGCTGAAGGTGCTAAGTATCAAAGGTGCTTCACTGATGTAAACACTGTGATCAATAAAGAGCTTTTATTCTCTGCTACTGTTTTGATGGTGTTGGACCTTCAGTTGGACTCAAAGTCCTCCCGTTACTCAGGTGAACCTGCAGGTAGGGTTGGGCATCGTTTGAATTTGAACGATTCTGGTTCCGATTCCGATTCCAAGTTTCGATTCCGGTTCCCAGCGATTCTCAATTCCGATTCTTTTAAGAGGCAGGGTCGAAAAAGTTTTGATGTTTTAAATGAGCTAGCTAACCAGAGGTCTTTCTGGATAAAATAGTCTGTACTTCTCCATGAATTTTAATGCTATGAACTTACCACTTTCTATGAACTATACTATGAATTTCTCATAGGGCTGTTTTTATATGTATATATCTGAACTGAAAAAAAAAAATATTACAAATTTTCTTTTCACAGGAGTTCACTTTTCACAAGAGAGCTTTACTTTTGAAAAACTCATGATGGGTGTATTGTCCATGGTTGCGCTAACCTAAATACTTCTGGCAGATTCTTCTTCGTTGGTGTTCGGCGGTTTCTCCTTCCGGTCGGCGGACTAGGAATCGAAACTAGGAATCGAAATTATAACATTTGGACGATTCCGGGAGAATCGGAAAGATACTCCCGGTTCCAATCGATACTCGATGCTCGATGCACAATCCTACCTGCAGGTGAGCGTCGGTCTGCCACACCAGGGCAGACTCAGAGGTTTGCAGAGTGAACAGAAAACAGGAGTCGGGTGTTTGTGTCAGGATTTATTAGACTTGTGCAGCATTAACAATAAAAGGATGACGAGTGCTTTAATCTGAACACAAATAAATATGTGAAGCTGCAGCCTGAAACAGCCAAAGTGACACCATGGTGCCTAAAATTTAATACTCGTTAAGCTCGTTACATTCAGAGGCTCTTAAAGGAGCAGTACACTCAAACCCTCAGACCCCCCTCTCCTGCAGGGGGGCCAGTCTGTGTGCCGTGTACTGTTCCTTTAAGGTCAGCTTGGCGCCCTATGGAGCCTGAGTGGTTCCTAAGCCAACGGCGTTAGCGTACGCGGACAGCAGGCTGATGACCTGCCGAGTTTCCAGCGTGAGTCGAGCCTCCTTAAGCCAGTCCTCCACCACTCGCCGCGCCTCGCCACGCAGCTGGTTCACCAGCTTGGCGGCGAGCTCCAGGTCGCCGTGCTCGAGGCAGTAACTGGCATACGACAGAAGCTTGAAGGGGTCCAAGTCCTCGCCACTCAGCTGGGTGGGCGGGGCCGCCTGTTTGTCCTCGAACAGCAGGGCGGCCTGCAGGTAGGACAGGAAGTACTGGTACAGGGAGTTGTGCGATTCGTCGATGAGCGCGACACGTCGCACCAGAGACCTGATGGAGTTGAAGCGAGCGCGGAGCGAGGCCTCGCTGTAGACGCCGCGCTGCAGGGATTCCTGAGGCAGCGAGGATGACAGGGCCAGGGCGAAGTCGTTATCGCTGCAGCTGTCCCTCACGGCCTGGGCAGCGCCCTCTAGAGGCACGGAGGGGGTGTCGGCATCTGCCGTCTTCAAGGTGTAGCTGAGAGCCTCCACAGAGAGCCACAGCTGATGGGCTTTACGGGCCTCCTCCTCCGCAATCACATGACCTAGGGTCAGAAAAAATGAAGGGTTAAAGGTCACATGACATGGGGTCAGAAAAAATGAAGGGTTAAAGGTCACATGACATGGGGTCAGACAAAATGAAGGGTTAAAGGGTCACATGACCTGGGGTCAGACCAAATGAAGGGTTAAAGGGTCACATGACCTGGGGTCAGACCAAATGAAGGGTTAAAGGTCACGTGTGAAGGGTAACCATATCACACAGATTTTATAATATGAGTGAGTTTCTGTCTGGAGCGTCTCTCGCAGATAAACCCAAAGTCTGAAATAGAGGGGCAGCCTCAGGACCCTCAGGAGGGTCTCATGACTTAAACTGAACTGTTTCATTTAAACCATGGGGGCCTCGCAGTCTGTGACCACGGGGCGGAGCCTGAAGACTGTGAGATCTGTGGTCTGATGGTAAGAACATGAACTGAAGAGTCTTACTGTCGATGGCCTCCTCCATGCCCTTCAGCCGAGCGTACGCCGTGTTCATGTCCAGAGTGAAGGTGTCCAGCTGCTCCTGACTCAGCTGACGGAAATTAGTCTCCTGCTCCAGCAGCTTACTGCTCAGCACCTGAACGCAACACCACAATGTATCAAAGACTAAGAAGCACCTGAACGCAACACCACAATGTATCAAAGACTAAGAAGCACCTGAACGCAACACCACAATGTATCAAAGACTAAGAAGCACCTGAACGCAACAGAAGAACCAAACCAGGAGTTCCAAATCAAAGACCTTTCTTCCACTATATAAAATTAAATCATAATATTTATTATCTTGTATTATATTGAATTTACTTTTATATTATATTAAAATATATTATATTGAATTAAGTAAATTATATTGCACTATATTAATGTTCAATTCAATTATTAAATAAATGAAGTTTTGACAAAGAGCCTGGGCATCAAACAGGAATCAGAGGCCCTGTGGTTCACCTTCAGATTCATGCTTTCAGACTCACCTGCTCCG
Organism: Scarus forsteni; assembly: GCA_036419115.1. Classification (NCBI taxonomy): domain Eukaryota; kingdom Metazoa; phylum Chordata; class Actinopteri; order Labriformes; family Labridae; genus Scarus; species Scarus forsteni. Next base: position 13,971,208 of record JAZDUH010000395.1, read on the forward strand.
CGTCAGCTCTAAGCTCCGCCTCCTGGACTTTGAGGACGTCCTGAACGTGGTCGGTGTGAGCGGCCGCCTGACGCCGCAGCTGAGTCCTCATCTCTGCCTCCATCACCTCCCTGAGCTCTGACAGCTGCCCACAAACATGATTCAGAACTTTAAATCTTTAAGTTTGGAGATTTATCAGCCAATAAAATCACAGAACAGCCACGAGGCCCCGCCCCTCTGTACCTTCCTCTCCTGCTCGAGGCGGGCCTCCTCTTTGACGTGCTGCAGCGCCGTGCTGACGGCCTTCTCCAGAGCTCTCTGGTCCTCCAGCTTCTGCTGCTCCAACGCAGCGTCGATGTGGATCTGCTCCCTGACCCTCTGCTCCGCCAGCTCCCGGTTCAGCTGGTCGATGCGGCGGTGAGCGTGGGCGATCAGGGCGTTCAGGTCGTCCGCAGAGAGCTTTCCAGCTGACAGCAGGTGACAAACAGATCAGCAACAGAGTTTCACTTTAACAAACCAAACTGAGAGACTCGAGGCTAACGCTGGAACCACACCAGTCACAAGGGGGCAGTGTGGTCACGTCTGTCCGGTTAAACGCCAAAGTCCACCGTGAGGGTGACATGAGGGCTGTTTTATAAATAAGAGGCTCTTCAAACAAATGAACAATTAATATATTAAATACTGAACAGACCAGAGGTCCAATGACTTATCGACCCGAGGTCATGTGCACAGGCCCTAAGTGAGTGTGTGTGCGTGCACGCTCTTACTCAGAGACTTCCAGTTGGCCTGGATCTCCGGGGTCAGGCTGCTCACTTCCTTCTGGAACTGGACTTTGGCTTCATTCACCAGCTCGCTGTACTGAGAGACGATCTTCGCCTCCGACTGAGCCGACTGCATCTGCACAAACAACAATCACAAACAACAAACAAAAACAGACAATAAACACAAACATAGACAACCAATCAGCGGCCCCTCAGCAGTGACCTCCAAATGTCCTCCCCATCATTAGACTGATGTGTTTCTGCAGCTGTCGGGAGCCTCAGTCTTTATAATGGCTGTGTTTTGCATCCCATTGATCCTCCTTCACTCACATGGTCAGCTGTGGTCATCAGAGAACACTGACGTCATCCTTTGGCCAAATCGCTCTGAGACTGAGCGGCAACTTGTGAAACAACGCCTCACAGATGCCACAGTTTTGACCCAATCTCTCCAGCAATAAAACCTTTTTGTGAAAAATTTTGTCAGGAATCCAGCTATGTGATTTTTAGAGCTGTACTTTGATTTGTTTTTTTCTGTAGAGGCCAAACTGACACAGGATGTGTCTTGCTGTTCCATCGTCCCCCATTCATTTGACTGGGAGGAGTGAGGGCTGTTTCAGGGCTCAGCACCTTTGAGGGCTTGTCATTTGGAAACCGCTTGAGAAATAACAAATCCCTTCATAACTTTGATCATCAGTGTCTTCTCTCTTATCTGTCCACATTTCAAGCTGATACCAGGTCAGGGGTGTCAGCATGGGAGTTGTGACAAACGTTTTGAGGTTGGTTTGATTTCTCTACGACATTCCTTGTTGTCACGGCGACCACTTTTGTGCGTCTTTTTGAGCTTAGGTGGTGCTAGAGAGCTTGTTAAGGTGTCAAATCATGGTGCAAAGTGTGGGTGATCAGGTGAGCTTATTTTAATTCCAAACTGCCGGCTTCCTGTTCGAGTTAGGTCAGGGGTGTCAGCCCGAGATTCGTCGTGTCATTAAGACCTACAATTTGGCGCTGATTTCATCTCCCTACGACATGCCTTGTGGCCCCCTATTTATTTTGGTGAAAATAGGGGGCGCTAGAGAGCTCATTTTGGCATGGTCAAACAACAGGTCAGTGCTCCACATGCTCAGACAATGAGTCACATCAACAAGACGAGGCAACAGCCTGGACACGGCAGCAGGCTCACCTGAGCGAGGCCGTCGGTGCAAAAACGACGTGAACTGGTACTTTAAGTTTTTTAGTTATTATTGAAGAGGAAGAGGAAGGTGAAGGTGATGTGGTTACCTTGGTAACAGCTTTGTCCAGATCCACCACCATGTTGTGGAGGTTCTCCTCAGCAGCTAAGACCAGAGGCCGAACAGCTGAGACCTTCAGGCCTTTGGACTCATCGATGAGGCTCTTCAGACCGTCCAGGACCTCGCTGCAGGACACAGAGGACACATGAAGGTCAGCATACTGGACCAGTCTGGATCAGTGTTGTACTCACACCTGCTCAGGTAACCCTGTCAGTGTGACTGTAGGCGTGACTGTAGGTGACCTACTTGGCCTTGCTCAGAGCAGCTGTAGCGTCGTTCACCGCGGTGTTCCTCTCAGCCAGAGACGTTTCCAGATCTTTCCACTGAGCAGACTTCTCCTGAGGAGGCACCTGAGGACCACACACACAGGTGTTACCTGAACAGGTGTATGTGTGTGTGTGTGCGTGTGTGCGTGTGTGTGTGTGTGTGTGTGTACCTCTGCCTCCATGGCCTCCTTCAGCCTCACTGTGTGCCGGCTCACGGCCTGCAGCGCGGCCTCCTGAGCGCCGATAGCCTGCAGCGTCGCTTTAGCCGAGTCCGCCAGAGCCTCGTCCAGGCGGAGGGACACAGCTGAAACACAGAGACCATACTGACCTCTGACCTCCAGACTCAGGAGGTCAGAGGTCAGAGGACCTCACCTGCTCCTGGTCTGATGTCACAGTCACACACAGAGAGACTCAGACATTAGCAGCAAAGAGACTGCGACCACGTCACAGGTGGACTGAAGTCTGCCGTACAGACTGCTCTGACAGACTAACAGGTCTCTCTGGGTATGACCTTCACCATGACATTAGCTCTTTAACCATCAGGAGCCCTGATCCTCGGGCTGACCTCACACGACTCACCTGGTCTTCAGAAACTGTTTGGTTTGAGCTGGTCCGGCCTGTAGGAGGCGCTTTGACACTGCAGCAGTAACCAGCCTGTTCTCCTGGTCTCAGAGGTCTTTAGACCTGAACCAGGACCATCACAGACACCAAACCCACCCCCAACCAAAAACTCCTGCACCTGTGACCCTGTGGACGCCTCAGCCCGCTACCCTGGTCCAGGAGACCTGAAGACCGTGGTCCAAGAGACCTGGTGTGTGTCTGGGTTCTTACCTGTCAGGGTGTCCTGGTCCGCCTGGTCCTGCTGAGCCAGCCGAGCAGACACCTCTTCCTCAGGACGCTCCCTCAGAGGTTCAGCTGCAGGAGCTTCAGGAGGAACCGAGCCATCGTCATGGTGATGGCACTCCACACACTCCTCTGTGCACACACACACACACACACACACACACACACACACACACACACACACACACACACACACATACACATACAGGTGTGAGGAGGCTCACCTGCTCTCTGTGTCTCAATGAGCAGTTAAAGTTCTCAGGTCTAAAAACTCGACGCCCTTCAGGCTGGTCCCTAGGAGATCTGGTCCTGGTTCAGTTTAGCTGAAGGAAAATATAAAAGCACGAGGCCCAATGGGACAGCAGGAGGAGTCTGCGCAGGTGACTCACCTGAGCCTCAGAGCCTCAGGTGAGTTACCTGCAGGGCCTCAGTTACCTGCAGGGCCTCAGGTGACTTACCTGTAGTTCCTGTGGTCTCGGTGTCACATGGAGCAGGGACGGACTGGACCTCACTGATGGCTGAGATGATGTGAGTCGCCTCTGCTGAAGCCTCTGAGGAGACAAACAGGCTGATTAACGAAAAGTGGGCGGGGCTTACTTCACCAGACAGGTACAAGGACACCGGGCACTACAGTTGATAAACTACATCACCAACGTCCCTCTGAGGAAGCCCTAAAGCTCTACAGGTGTTAAACTACATCACCGACGTCCCTCTGAGGAAGCCCTAAAACTCTACAGGTGTTTAACTACATCACCGGCGTCCCTGTGGGGAAGCCCTAAAGCTCTACAGGTGTTTAACTACATCACCGACGTCCCTCTGAGGAAGCCCTAAAGCTCTACAGGTTTGGGCATTAAGCTGAATGTGGTCCAGTTCAGTCTGGTCTAGTTCAGTCTGGTCCGGTATGACTCAGGGTTCCTTGTCTGTCTCAGTCTGCAGAGTTTCAGGTCTTCAGAGGTTTGAACACCTGAGCAGGTGTGTTGGACCTTCTTTACTCTAGACAACTTACCTTCACCAGAGAGAGAGGCTGCAGGAGGACAGAGACATCATCAGACAGACAGAAGGACACAAGGACAGAAACAAGGACACAAGGACAGAAACGAGGACACAAGGACAGAAACAAGGACACAAGGACAGAAACAAGGACACAAGGACAGACTGACAGACGAGGTCATACTGACCCTCCAGACTCTGGGCTGGAGCTGCAGGCTCTGTCTCTTCTGCTGCTGGACTCACTGCTTCCTCCTTCTTCTTCTCTGATTTGGACTTTGACGTCTTCATCTGTCTGTCCATCATGGACGGAGGCTGGGAGACCTCCAGCTGACACACAGAGGCAAAGGGTCAGTCTATATCTGAGACACAAGGTCAGTCTATATCTGACACATAGGGTCAGTCTATATCTGAGACACAAGGTCAGTCTGTATCTGAGACGAAGGGTCAGTCTATATCAGAGACAAAAGGTCAGTCTATATCTGAGACAGGGTCAGTCTGTATCTGTGATGGTCAGTCTGTAACTCTGACAAAGGGTCGGTCTGTATCTGAGACAAAGGGGCAGTCTATATCTGAGACAAAGGGTCAGTCTATATCTGAGACAAAGGGTCAGTCTGTAACTAAGCAAAGGGGCAGTCTATATCTGAGACAAAGGGGCAGTCTGTAACTAAGCAAAGGGGCAGTCCATATCTGAGACAAAGGGTCAGTCTATATCTGAGACAAAGGGGCAGTCTGTAACTAAGCAAAGGGGCAGTCTATATCTGAGACAAAGGGTCAGTCTATATCTGAGACAAAGGTGCAGTGTGTAACTAAGCAAAGGGGCAGTCCATATCTGAGACAAAGGGTCAGTCTATATCTGAGACAAAGGTGCAGTGTGTAACTAAGCAAAGGGGCAGTCTATATCTGAGACAAAGGGTCAGTCTATATCTGAGACAAAGGGGCAGTCTGTAACTAAGCAAAGGGGCAGTCCATATCTGAGACAAAGGGTCAGTCTATATCTGAGACAAAGGGGCAGTCTGTAACTAAGCAAAGGGGCAGTCTATATCTGAGACAAAGGGTCCATCCCATCTCCATCAATGGTAACACAGTAGAACAGGTCAGCAAATTCAAATATCTCGGACTCACCCTGGACAATAACTTATCCTCTGACCACCACATCACTGACATCCATAAACGCTCACAGCAGAGGCTACACGCTATCTGCACACTCAGTGCACTCTCTGTTGCCCCTCATCTTCTGTTATTACTGTACAAGAGCATCATCCAGCCCATCCTGATGTTCTCCTGCTTTCTATAATATGCTGTCTGTCTCCAACAAAAGTAAGCTCAATAAAATCACACACATAGCCTCAAAAATAATTCACACCCCCACACCCAGCATCTCAGAACTTAATGAAAGAGCGTTAGCACGCCTCGGTAGAACAATAGCAATGGACATAGAGCACCCTCTCAACATCCACTTTCAACTGGAAGAAAAGTGAAGAAAGAAAAGCAACGCGGGCACACCATTCCAACATCACCATCTCCAACATCACAACCCCAACATCACAAACCGGGACTAACAACAACAACAACAACAACAAAAAAGGCTTACGTGGAACAAAGGATTATGGAATATGTCAAATACGGACACTAAAAGGGAGTCAAGAATTATGTCAGACCTCTGTAAATGAATAAAAATGCATAACAACTTGTTAATATGTGGAAAAGACGAGACTAAATACTAAATATTGAGAAAATGGGGACGGGACTAGATAAGCTCTGCTTCTCCCGTCTACCCTATCGGACATGTACATTTGATCAACTATTGACAATGTGTAAAGCTGTATAACTGTGTTGACATGACCGAAATAAATAAATAAATCAAAATCAAATCAAACTTCTGCCTCTGGCCGCAGGTACAGAACACTGAAATGGAGAAGAGCTCGCTTTAACAAGAGCTTTGTACCATCTGCCATCTCCATCCTGAACAAGACAACCCACTGACCAATGGGTCGTAATGAAAAATGTGTGCTCTATGGTTTTCTGTGGGGTTTTTTGTATGATTTTGCATGTGATGTCTGTTTCCCTTACTGTATGTTTTTCTTGTTGTATATGTCCTTCTTGTTTGGCAGGCTGTGAAAATGAATTTCCCAATTGGGACAATAAAGTTATCTATCTATCTATCTATCTATCTATCTATCTATCTATCTATCTATATCTGAGACAAAGGGGCAGTCTGTAACTAAGCAAAGGGGCAGTCTATATCTGAGACAAAGGGTCAGTCTAAGCTCTAATAATATGACCCTTGGTCTGGACTTGACCTTGAGGGTCTGGTTCTTACCTGTTTGTGGAGCTGGGGTCGTACATCTTGAGGGGGCGGGCCCAAAGCCAGGTTTAGAAGGCGGTCTGAGTATGGGACGGTCTTCTCCACTGCAGCTCTGAACTTGTTATCCCACTTTGAGTAGAGAATCGTCCCCCCAACACCTCCACCTACTGTCAGCAGTCCTGCAGCCACAACCTTCGCAGCTCCACCCCTGAGAGAGAGGGGGGGGGAAAGGTGGGTGTGACCCCGTGACCTTAACGAGTTCGTCTGAACATCACAGGTGCAGGAGAACAGCACGGGCCCCTGAGGGTCACCTCACTGCTGCACCTGCATACATTATGATGTCACAATGGTATATTTTTCAGCTCTTATTCCTGAGTTTACATAGGAGGGTTTCAGTCACGTGACTATTATGACGTATGAAGAGGGCGTGGTTTTAGATGGAGGGCAGGAAGTAAACATGGAGTCTATGAAGAAGACCGGCGAAAGTTCGTATTGTGCTGATCTAGATCCAGTTTCAAGAAATAGATATAAGCAGTTAATCAACAGATACGGTGGGCGTGATCCATATCTCATGAAGATGAGCGAGTTTTCGGCAGAGACAAAAGATTTACCGGCAACTGAGGCTATCGACATCGCAAACTATCTGGTTCTTCAAACGTAGTACTTCACCAAACAGCAGATGAAAGCCTACAAAAGTACGGAGGCATACAACTTTTTCATCAGCGGGTGGGTCCACAACCTCGGTACCAAACTACTACAGGATTGTTATTGTTTGGTCTTCGCAAGGGTGAGTCTTTCTTCTTTTTTATGTGTTAAGGTGCTAGCAAATAGCAGTCGCGGCTATGATGTACACAAACCATGGAAACAAACACACAACAAATCTGAACGGCGACGTTAGCCCAACAGTCAAAGAACACCAGGACGTTAATTTGTGATATACTTAAAGCACCCGCAAACAACACAAAACATTGTCATCTTGATTGCTTATCACCGCAAGTTCTAACGTTACTTTACCTCCTGCCCTCCATCTGAATTACACGCTGTCGCTATGAGACAATGTGACGTCACGTGAAACCTAGCTATTAGCATTAGCAATAGCATATGACATGCTCAAGCTCTTCATAGAAATAAATACAAATGCAGTTAATCAACAGGTCTGTGCACACATCCAACCATTCAGGCAGAGACAGACCTACGGTCCAGACCATACACCTGTCCTCTGGTCCATACACCTGTCCTCTGGTCCATACACCTGTCCTCCAGACCATACACCTGTCCTCCAGACCATACACCTGTCCTCCAGACCATACACCTGTCCTCCAGATCATATCGCTGTCCTCTGGTCTATACACCTGTCCTATGGTCTATACACCTGTCCTCTGGTCCATACACCTGTCCTCCAGACCATACACCTGTCCTCCAGACCATACACCTGTCCTCCAGATCATATCGCTGTCCTATGGTCTATACACCTGTCCTCTGGTCTATACACCTGTCCTCTGGTCTATACACCTGTCCTATGGTCTATACACCTGTCCTCCAGACCATACACCTGTCCTCCAGACAATACACCTGTCCACTGGTTTCGTGAATGGATACTCAGACCATAGAGCTGTCCTCCAGTCTTGACCTGTTCTCCGGTCTGGACTGTGGACACTCAGATCATAGACCTGTCCTTCGGTCTAGACCTGTCCCCTGGTCTGGACCATGGACACTCAGACCAAAGACCTGTCCTCCAGTAAAGACCTGTCCCCTGGTCTGGGCCGTGGACACTCAGACCATAGACCTGTCCTCCGGTCTAGACCTGTCCCCTGGTCTGGACTGTGGACACTCAGACCATAGACCTGTTCTCTGATCTAGACCTGTCCCCTGGTCTATACAGTGGACACTCAAACCATAGACCTGTTCTCCAGTCTAGACCTGTCCTCCTGTCTGGACCGTGGACACTCAGACCATAGACCTGGCCTCCAGTCTAGACCTGTCCTCCGGTCTGGACCGTGGACACTCAGACCATAGACCTGTCCTCCAGTCTAGACCTGTCCTCCGGTCTGGACCGTGGACACTCAGAACATAGACCTGTTCTCTAGTCTAGACCTGTCCTCTGGTCTAGACCTGTCCTCCTGTCTGGACCGTGGACACTCAGACCACAGATCTTTCCCCCGGTCTAGACCTGTCCCCTGGTCTGGACCGTGAACATAGACCTGTTCTCTAGTCTAGACCTGTCCTCTGGTCTAGACCTGTCCTCCTGTCTGGACCGTGGACACTCAGACCACAGATCTGTCCCCCGGTCTAGACCTGTCCCCTGGTCTGGACCGTGGACACTCAGACCATATACCTGGCCTCCAGTCTAGACCTGTCCTCCGGTCTGGACCGTCGACACTCAAAACATAGACCTGTCCTCTAGCCTAGATCTGTCCCCCGGTCTAGACCTGTCTCCTGGTCTGGACCGTGGACACTCAGACCATAGACCTGTTCTCTAGTCTAGACCTGTCCTCTGGTCTAGACATGTCCTCCTGTCTGGACCGTGGACACTCAGACCACAGACCTGGCCTCCAGTCTAGACCTGTCCTCCGGTCAGGACCGTGGATACTCAGACCATAGAGCTGTCCTCCAGTCTTGACCTGTTCTCCGGTCTGGACTGTGGACACTCAGATCATAGACCTGTCCTTCGGTCTAGACCTGTCCCCTGGTCTGGACCATGGACACTCAGACCATAGACCTGTCCTCCAGTAAAGACCTGTCCCCTGGTCTGGGCCGTGGACACTCAGACCATAGACCTGTCCTCCGGTCTTGACCTGTCCCCTGGTCTGGACTGTGGACACTCAGACCATAGACCTGTTCTCTAATCTAGACCTGTCCCCTGGTCTATACAGTGGACACTCATACCATAGACCTGTTCTTCAGTCTAGACCTGTCCTCCTGTCTGGACCGTGGACACTCAGACCATAGACCTGGCCTCCAGTCTAGACCTGTCCTCCGGTCTGGACCGTGGACACTCAGACCATAGACCTGTCCTCCAGTCTAGACCTGTCCTCCGGTCTGGACCGTGGACACTCAGAACATAGACCTGTTCTCTAGTCTAGATCTGTCCTCTGGTCTAGACCTGTCCTCCTGTCTGGACCGTGGACACTCAGACCACAGATCTGTCCCACAGTCTAGACCTGTCCCCTGGTCTGGACCGTGGACACTCAGACCATATACCTGGCCTCCAGTCTAGACCTGTCCTCCGGTCTGGACTGTCGACACTCAAAACATAGACCTGTCCTCTAGCCTAGATCTGTCCCCCGGTCTAGACCTGTCTCCTGGTCTGGACCGTGGACACTCAGACCATAGACCTGTTCTCTAGTCTAGACCTGTCCTCTGGTCTAGACATGTCCTCCTGTCTGGACCGTGGACACTCAGACCACAGACCTGGCCTCCAGTCTAGACCTGTCCTCCGGTCAGGACCGTGGATACTCAGACCATAGAGCTGTCCTCCAGTCTTGACCTGTTCTCCGGTCTGGACTGTGGACACTCAGATCATAGACCTGTCCTTCGGTCTAGACCTGTCTCCTGGTCTAGACCGTGGACACTCAGACCATAGACCTGTCCCCTGTTCTGGACCATGGACACTCAGACCATAGACCTGTCCCCTGTTCTGGACCATGGACACTCAGACCATAGACCTGTCCCCTGTTCTGGACCATGGACACTCAGATCATAGACCTGTCCTTCGGTCTAGACCTGTCCCCTGGTCTGGACCATGGACACTCAGATCATAGACCTGTCCTTCGGTCTAGACCTGTCCCCTGGTCTGGACCGTGGACACTCAGATCATAAACCTGTCCTTCGGTCTAGACCTGTCCCCTGGTCTGGACCATGGACACTCAGACCATAGACCTGTCCTCCAGTAAAGACCTGTCCCCTGGTCTGGGCCGTGGACACTCAGACCATAGACCTGTCCCCTTTTCTGGACCGTGGACACTCAAACCATAGACCTGTTCTTCAGTCTAGACCTGTCCTCCTGTCTGGACCGTGGACACTCAGACCATAGACCTGTCCTCCAGTAAAGACCTGTCCCCTGGTCTGGGCCGTGGACACTCAGACCATAGACCTGTCCTCCAGTAAAGACCTGTCCCCTGGTCTGGGCCGTGGACACTCAGACCATAGACCTGTCCTCTAGTCTAGACCGTGGACACTCAGACCAAAGACCTGTCCCCTGTTCTGGACCATGGACACTCAGACCATAGACCTGTCCTCCAGTCTGGACCGTGGACACTCAGACCATAGACCTGTCCCCTGTTCTGGACCATGGACACTCAGACCATAGACCTGTCCTCCAGTAAAGACCTGTCCCCTGGTCTGGGCCGTGGACACTCAGACCATAGACCTGTCCCCTGTTCTGGACCGTGGACACTCAGACCATAGACCTGTTCTCTAGTCTAGACCTGTCCCCTGGTCTGGACCATGGACACTCAGACCATAGACCTGTCCTCCAGTCTGGACCGTGGAGGTGCTGGCGTGCGTCTTTACCCCGGCTCCCCTGTGGTGTACAGGCGGCTCTGCGTCAGGTTGTTGGCTCGTCCTCGTCCAAAGTTCACCTGCAGAGAGAGAGGAGGTCAGTGATGCTGCTGCAGGTAAACAAAGACCACATCCTGGACCTGGACCTGGAGGGGGGGTCTGTGTGACCCACAGTGACCCCTGCTGAAGGTCACAGAGGTGCTGGACCTCTGCTGTGGAGACGGTCTGAGGGTTACCTGCTCAGGTGTGTGGGACTCAGTGGACAGTCTGACTGTCATGGAGGTTGACCCCGTGACCTCCGCCCTCCCCCTCAGGTGAGGCCCTCAGGTGCTCCGAGACCCCAGGCTCTGACCAAAGAACTGTTCTCAAGGACCCCGACTGAGGCGGTGACCCTCCACCGCGGGTCACTGAATGACAGCAGGCTAATGCTAACAGCCGAACAGGCTAATGCTAACGAGCTAAAGCTAACAGCCGAACAGGCTAATGCTAACAGCCGAACAGGCTAATGCTAACGAGCTAAAGCTAACAGCCGAACAGGCTAATGCTAACAGGCTAACGGGCCAACGGACCAGCGGCGCGGGTTCGGGCCGGAGCCCCGGGACAGGACTCACCCTGGCGGAGCTGTTGGCGCCCCTGAGGCAGGCTCTCAGCATGGTGTCGGTCGGTTGGAGGCTGCTGGTCCAGAAGCTTCTCTCCTCTCGGCTGCTTTACCCTCCTGTCTCCGCTCCGCTTCCTCTGCGCTCCGGTTATGCAGCTCTCAGCAGGCCGCGGCCCCACAGCGCCACTCAGGCCGAGGGGGGAACTGCAGCCAGACCCGTCCTCATGGGGGGGGGGGGGGGGGGGAGACAACTGCTGGCTTTGAAAAACTGCCAGTCAGCCAATCACAAGGCAGCAGGGTCAAAGCACTGAGGCATGAGGACCTGCTCAGGGTCACTATCAGGATGGAGGTGATTTCAGGAGCTTTGAACATGTGAGCCTACCTGAGGACTGATGCTGACCATGTCCATCCCTTTATGACCACAGTGTCTCAGAGCTCAGATCAGCTCACACTGATTTATTCACTCCAGAGGCTCCACAGTCACCACATCAGAGACATGGACCAACACACTGGACATTGAATTAAGGTGATCCAGCCTGAGAAGAGAGAGGTGTACCTAATAAAGTGGCCAGTGTTAGTCCCAGCATTCAAGGACCTGTTCAGAGGTCAGAGGTCATGCTCCTGGCTGAGCTTAGTCCCATGTCATTACAAACATGTTTAAACAAACATCTAAATACAAACATCAATCAATCTTTATTTGTATAGCACTAATTCATAACAAGTGTTATCTCAAGACACTTTACAATAGAGCATAAAGCTCTTCATTTTATGGATACACACAAGGGCGGACTGGCCATCGGGAGCACCGGGAGGTTTCCCGGTGGGCCGCTGCCTCAGTGGGCCGGTACGGCCAAGACTGAGGGAAAAAAAGGACTCCACCGCTGGTTTACAGTTTCTCTAGTGTCTGGCCAAGGGCGGTGGGCAACATGAGAGAGAGGGGGCGGGGCGGATCAGGCTGTGTCAGAGTCGCCTGTCAATCACGCTGCTCGAACGGGGGACAGTCATGGATGTATAACAGGGCTGCCAACTTTCACGCATTAGCCGTGAGACTCACGCATTTGGTTGGTTTCACACGCACTCACGCCACACGTCCGATTTCTCACGCTCAAGTCAGAGGCACAAAAGCGCAGAGAGAACGCAGAGGTCGTGTGGTGTAATGTACAAGATATGCAGGTATGCACCCTGTACCCACTAGAAAACGCCAAGAAATACCATATAACCACTATAAAACATACTTATAGGATGGTTGTGTGACTTTAACTTTCACTTTCCGTGTACGCGCGCTCCTCTTTGTGCCGGTGTGCGTAAAGGCGCAGAGAGACGCGCATCCCAGCAGACAGTGAGAGATCGTCAGTCACTATGTGTGATTTTATATTTCAAACTGTGTCTTGATAGCTCATGAGCACATTTTAAATGAACACAAAGACTTAAAAAAAAGACGAGTCAACCTTTTGATGAATCAAAATGCAACATTGTTCATCAGTCCATCTGAGCTGCTGTTTTCACTCACTCACTGTTTTCTAAATGAGAAGCAAGTAAGTAAGTAAGTAACCTTTATTTGTATAGCACTTTTCACAGACAAGCGTCACAAAGTGCTTTACATTAAAAAACCATTTAGATTACCATAAATTCATCCTGAGGTTCCTTGGATCACATATTCTTCATGATGTGAGCAATCTTTTAAGGATCAAGCTTCAAATACAATCTACTAGTGCAGTGGTTCTCAACCTGCGGCTGGAGGCCCATAAGTGGGTCTCAGGGCCATTATTAGTGGACGGTGCATAAATTAGGTAAAAATGTCTTTAGTGTGTGGGGGCCTAGAAAGACAAACATTCATCTGAGTATGTCTGAGTTTATCCACTAGAATAAAACAAAAATTAAACAACTGGTCGTGTCCCCCCAAAGTCGCCATTGTAAACACAAATAAAGGTTTTTCAATTGTATGGTTATGTTTTCAGACTGAACAATACAAGTCAAGTCTTATAAACATTTTAGTTAAAAATTTAAACTCTTGAAAGATTTTAACTCAACTCCCACTCCCCTCTGCCTGGCTGTGACATCCTCATCCTCTCATTTATGACACAAATATTAGATGTTAACTTGAACAGATCAAGTTTCTAATTAAATTCTGACTCTTAATTTTCACTCCCTATTGTCCTCCAATTAAAATTACTGCATATATTTTAAAAGTTTTTTTAATAGATAGTTCATAGTAATGTGGACTTACAGCCTACAAACTGATACCAAAACTTTGTTCATTTCCTAAAGGAAAATTAAATCCAGGCTAATTGTATATTTAATTGCATTACATAATTTAACCCTTTAAAAAATGAATGCACAAATAATAGCCAGAAAATTCTACTTTTTGGGAGCTGAAATGTTAATCTTACTTTCAACTAAAATCAAAGAAAAAAAGAAAAAAATTCAATAAAATTTAACACATATAGTTTTGGTATCTCATTTGATAGAATTAGTTGTTGTTGGCAACTGATAATCCATTTAAAGACACTTTTTACCATTTATCTGAATAAGATGTTTCTTATTTGTAGGTCATATTGATTTGATAAAGGTGTCAAATACATATGTATCAAATAAGATACAACAGGCTTTAATTGGTTAATTATGTAAAGGTTTGTGTATTGTTAAGTTTTGTGATGTATTCAGATTTTGTTTTGTTGCTGCTTGTTGACAGTTTGATAAAAAAATAAATCAAAGTGTGGTTTGATTTAGTTCAGCTTTTCATTAAAAATGTCATATAGATGTATATATTGTTTTGAGCTTTTAATTCTTGTAAAGCTGCTGTAGTGGAGATCAGACCAGTGTTTTTGGTGAGTAAACTCTGGTCTTGGAGCTACTGGTTGTGCACGAACACAAACCTGTAGACAGGTAGGACATAGACTTATGAGGAACAATGACATTATAGTTATTGTTTATATATCACTATGTAGGTCTAAAGAGCTTGACGTATCAGACACAGCAGAATATAGCATTTGTTTTAATTTTATTTTTTACCTTTAACCTAAGTTGATTGCACATGCACCTTTTTGTTACTTCTGAGTGCTAGTCTGATTAAACCTGCACAAAATTAGGTATTTTGTGTTAAATGTTGCCGTGTATGCGGGCAAAATTTTGATTGCCTTCACCAAATCTCACTCCAAGGTTTTTTGAAAAGTTGGCAGCCCTGCTATATTATTATGGTCCAAAACAATGTTAAATTAGTCTTTTTTCCCTCATGGTATGGGAAAATTGTGTCACCATTTGGTTGCGCCGCACACCGCGCATGAAGTGGGCCTCTCTGTTAATGACTTCCCGGGCCACCCCTCCACCCCAATCCGCCCCTGGATACACATATATGCATAGATACATATATACATATAAAGATACACATATACATATATATACAAATATATCCATCCAACACCCAACATGAATCCATATAGTCAATCATGGATCCCTCCATCATGGCTCAAGAAAAAACCTTCTGTTAAGCAGCAGGAAATCTTGAATGTGGATCCCAGTCTCATGATGAACAGCAAATCCACACCATGCTGTGTTGGTGTGAGGGTGAAGGAAGGGAGGTAAGAGGAGACAAGTGGACTAAAGTAAGAACTAAAGTTAGGGACAGATCCATGAACCATAGACCTGTCGTCTGATTTATTAGAGGTTAGCCTCTTGAGATGCTACATCTCATTTTCAGGAGGGTCCTCATGTCTGAATGGTTGTGGTGATCATTTTATAGAAGTATAATCATAGATATTCTTACTGAAAATAAGAATTTATGGTAGTGATGAACTCATGGTGCCCAGACCACAAGTGCATCCCAACCATATTTGTCTCCATTAAATATAAATGTGTTAAAGGCCCCTTGAGATGTGACATCCCATTTTCAAGAGGGACCTCATGACTATGTGGTAATAAAAAATAGATACTGTAGGTGTAACGATCATGGATATGGAGATCATGCTAATATCTACATGAACAGCTATAATGATAATGGGAATGGAGTGTTCCTAATAAAATGGCCAACTATGTGTCATGTTTATAACTGTAGTTTTGAGGCTTCGTGACTCCACAGCAGCAGGCAGTCTACACCAAGGATCCCAGACCACCTACAAGACAAGAGCCAGAGAAGCCAGAGAGAGAGAGAGAGAGAGAGAGAGAGAGAGAGAGAGAGAGAGAGAGAGAGAGAGAGAGAGAGAGAGAGAGAGAGAGAGAGAGAGAGAGAGAGAGAGAGAGAGAGAGAGAGAGAGAGAGAGCCCAATGTGCCAGATCCCCCCCGGCAGTCTAGACCTGTTACATCTAAACTATGAGTCTAATTTATGAACTAATTCATAAACTATGAGCTGGTCCCTAACTGAAAGCTTTATCAAAGAGGAAAGTTTTAAGTCTAACCTTAAAGGTAGAGAGAGTGTCAGACTCCCGAACTGTGGTCGGTAAATTGTTCCAGAGAAGAGGAGCCTGATAACTGAAGGCTCTACCTCCCATACTACTTTTGGAGATTAATGGTACCACAAGTAGGCCAGCATTTTGGGAGCACAATGTTCTAGAGGGGTTGTACGGCACTACAAGCTCTTTAAGATAGACTGGTGCCTGTCCACTGAGAGCTTTATAGGTGAGGAGAAGAATCTTGAATTCTATTCTATATTTAATGGGAAGCCAATGCAGAGAAGCTAATACAGGAGTAATGTGGTCTCTTCTCCTAGTTCTAGTCAGCACACGTGCTGCAGCATTTTGGACCAGCTGAAGCGTCTTAAGTGACTTGCTGGGACAGCCTGAAAGCAGAGAATTACAATAGTCCAGTCTAGAGGTAACAAAAGCATGGACTAGCTTTTCAGCATTGCTCTGGGACAGGATAGGCCTGATTTTAGCGATGCTATGAAGATGAAAAAAGGCTGTTTTTGAAATTTGCTTTATGTGAGAGTTAAAGGATAAATCCTGATCAAATAGCACTCCTAGATTTCTAACAGTTGTGCTTGGTGCCAGGCTAATGCCATCTATGGCAGTTAAATCACCAGAAAAGGATTCTCTAAGGTGTCGAGGGCCCAGCACAATAACCTCTGTCTTGTCTGAGTTAAGAAGAAGAAAATTTCTGGCTATCCAGGATCTGATGTCCTTTAAACAGGCATCTAGTTTATCTAAGTGGTTTGTCTCACCTGGCTTCAGTGATACATAAAGCTGTGTATCATCAGCATAACAATGAAAATTAACAGAGTATTTCCTCATAATATCACCAAGGGGAAACATATATATATATAGAGAGAGAGAAGAGAATTGGACCTAGCACAGAACCTTGAGGAACCCCGTAACTTACTTTAGTGTACACAGACGATTTGTTGTTCACCTGTACAAACTGATATCTATTAGATATGTAGGACTTAAACCAATTTAAGGCAGTCCCTGTAATCCCAAGTAACATCTCTAATCTCTGTATAAGAACATCATGATCAATGGTGTCGAAAGCAGCACTAAGATCTAACAAAACAAGTACAGAGAAGTCCTTCATCTGAAGCTGAAAGTAGATCATTGGTAACTTTAACTAGAGCAGTCTCTGTGCTGTGATGAGCTCTAAATCCTGACTGAAAGTCCTCAAGCAGACTATTGTCTTGAAGGAAGTTAGAAGGTTTGATATAGGCCTGTAGTTAGGTTTGAAATAGACCCGTAGTTAGATTTGAAAAAGGCCTGTAGTTAGAAGGTTTGATATAGGCCTGTAGTCAGAAAGTTTGATATAGACCTGTAGTTAGAAAGTTTGAAATAGACCTGTAGTTAGAAGGTTTGATATAGGCCTGTAGTTAGAAAGTTTGATATAGGCCTGTAGTTAGGTTTGATATAGACCTGTAGTTAGAAGGTTTGATATAGGCCTGTAGTTAGACGGTTTGATATAGGCCTGTAGTTAGACGGTTTGAAATAGACCTGTAGTTAGAAAGTTTGATATAGACCTGTAGTTAGAAAGTTTGAAATAGACCTGTAGTTAGGTTTGATATAGGCCTGTTGTTAGACGGTTTGATATAGGCCTGTAGTTAGACGGTTTGAAATAGACCTGTAGTTAGAAGGTTTGATATAGGCCTGTAGTTAGGTTTGATATAGACCTGTAGTTAGAAGGTTTGAAATAGACCTGTAGTTAGGTTTGAAATAGGCCTGTAGTTAGAAGGTTTGATATAGGCCTGTAGTTAGAAGGTTTGATATAGGCCTGTAGTTAGAGGGTTTGATATAGGCCTGTAGTTAGGAGATTTGATATAGGCCTGTAGTTAGGTTTGAAATAGGCCTGTAGTTAGAAGGTTTGAAATAGGCCTGTAGTAAGGTTTGATATAGACCTGTAGTCAGAAGGTTTGATATAGGCCTGTATTAAGGTTTGATATAGGCCTGTAGTCAGAAAGTTTGATATAGGCCTGTAGTCAGAAGGTTTGATATAGGTCTGTAGTTAGACGGTTTGATATAGGCCTGTAGTTAGGCTTAAAATAGGCCTGTAGTTAGGTTTGATACAGACCTGTAGTCAGAAAGTTTGAAATAGGCCTGCAGTTAGGTTTGATAAAGGCCTGTAGTTAGAAGGTTTGATATAGGCCTGTAGTCAGGTTTGATATAGGCCTGTAGTTAGACGGTTTGATATAGGCCTGCAGTTGGGCTTGAAATAGGCCTGTAGTTAGAAGGTTTGATATAGGCCTGTCGTCAGACGGTTTGATATAGGCCTGTAGTTAGACGGTTTGATATAGGCCTGTAGTTAGGCTTGAAATAGGCCTGTAGTTAGAAGGTTTGATAAAGGCCTGTAGTTAGAAGGTTTGATATAGGCCTGCAGTTAGGTTTGATATAGGCCTGTAGTTAGCTAATGTTCCTCAATTGAGGTTAGGTTTTTTAAGGTTTGATTACTGCTGTTTTAGGACTGTGGTACACAGCCTGTTGATAGAGATATATTTATTGTTCTTACAACCATGTTCACACAAACACATCCCCTGATGTCTTTGATGTATCTGTTTGTCTTGTCTCTTTGATGTCTCCCTGAGGTCTTTGATGTCTCTCTGATGTCTTTGCTGTCCCCCTGATATCTTTGCTGTCTCCCTGAGGTCTTTGATGTCTCTCTGATATCTTTGATGTCTCTCTGATATCTTTGACGTCTCTCTGATGTCTTTGATGTCTCTCTGATGTCTTTGCTGTCCCCCTGATGTCTTTGATGCATCTGTTTGTCTTATGTCTCTTTGATGTCTCCCTGATGTCTTTGATGTCTCTCTGATGTCTTTGCTGTCCCCCTGATGTCTTTGATGTCTCCCTGTCTTTGATGTCTCTTTCATGTCTTTGATGTCCCCCTGATGTCTTTGATGTCCCCCGGATGTCTTTGATGTCTCCCTGATGTCTTTGATGTCCCCCTGATGTCTTTGATGTCTCCCTGTCTTTGATGTCTCCCTGATGTCTCTCTGAGGTCTTTGATGTCCCCCTGATGTCTTTGATGTCTTTGATGTCTCCCTGATGTCTCTCTGTCTTTGATGTCCCCCTGATGTCTTTGATGTCTCCCTGATGTCTTTGATGTCTCTCTGATGTCTTTGATGTAATGCATCAGGATCAGGATGCAATTACGATGTAAATTTGTGCAAATTCAACTCAACTTTATTGTTCCTTCAAGACCACTTCAGACCACTTACAGTAGGCTACTTAAGCAGTCAGGAGGTGTGTTTGTCAACATAAAAAAGTAGGCCTATTTCACAAACAGGGACATAGGCCTAACAGTAGTGGAGCTCAGCCTTCAAAGCTGTCATTAACAATTTAGACCAAACATATAAACAGCACTTTCAGCACCCTGAAAGCAATAATTTTAAATAAAAAAAAATATATATATATAATAACATGACATTGGATTTTACCGATGCAAAGCTTTTACGATGCGATGCACTGTGGTTTCAGCCCAGTTTCTAATCCGATACACACCACTCCAACCGATGCAATCTACCATAGACCCTCGCAACGATTGCGCATCGGATAAAATGCCCATCCCTACTCTGATGTCTTTGATGTCTCTCTGATGTCTTTGATGTCTCCTCGATGTCTTTGAGGTCTCTTTGATGTCTCTGATGAGTACCTCTGGTCCCTCAGAGCAGGTCCAGGTTGTCATGGACACAGACGCTGACACTTTAAGTTTTGCTTTTTTTATTCAAAGTTTGTTTGGACACAACAGCAGTAAGAAACATCAGCATCATAAAAACTCAAATCTGACAAACTAAGACTTTGAGGACAAGAAGAACTCCTGAGCAGACTGTCCTCTGGTGAAGATCAACAACTGAAGAACGATAGGAGGCAACCTGAGACCAGCGGAGACCCTGAACAGAACAGGTGCATTATGGGTAACACGGGGGATACGTCCATCATGAGAGCTACGACATGTCGGGGGCTGCAGGCGAGTCCGTCTTCAGGACTTTGACCGGAGTCCCCATGAAGTCTTCATCCTGAGGAGAGAGACCAGGGTCAGTGTGGACCCTCCATGACCCACCAGGGTCCACAGAGCAGTGAAGGTCAAACAGGTCAAACCTCATGGGAGTCTGGACTCACCTCCACCGAGACGCTGCTGATGGCCGGTGCATCCTGGGGGTCTGACAGCGGGGGGAAGTCCAGCTCGATGTCCATGACGTCGTCGAGGCCGAGCTCGTCTCTGAGGACAGAACAGAGATGCATCAACACCGCCTCGTGTGTTTAAGGCGTCCCCCACAGAACTCTAACCGTCCACATTAACCAGACTGCAGCGGGACAGTTTCAGGCTCCTGACCCCTGCAGGCCGGTCAGACCCACGTGACCCTGGCGTGACTTACATGTCCAGCGTCGACTTGTCCCCGCCCTCCTGGGTGGGCGGGTCCCAGGCGTGCAGCTTCACCTTCCACAGTTTGATCTGTTGGTCCCACGAGCGCCGGCTGTACTTCCTGAACTTGTTGGGGGTCTTTGGGTGGATGCCGGGCTGCCGCAGGTGCCTGCAGGACAGGAGCACAGAGACGTCAGCCGGACTCACCTGGACAGGCTCCAAACTGTCACCAGCCAATCACAGGGCTGGGTCAGCGGAAATACAAACAGTTTGGATGGAGCTCCGATAATCTTGACAGCTCATGTAACCGATCTGCCCACGCCGAACCGGACTGTAAATAACTCTCGAGGTTTTTTCCACAACTCTGGATTTATGATTTTAATCAGTTTCTTAAAAAAACAAAACAGAAAAATACACTTCAAATGACAACAATCCAGTTTTTCTACATAAACACAGGAAGCTGAGCCACTGTCACGGTAAATTAAGATCAGACTCTGATCGATATTTAATGTCATTAATGAAACAAATATGACTAAACGTGCTTCTGCTAAACCTCACAGGGCCGAGCACCGCGGCCAACACTGGAACAAAAACAGAGAAGAAACAGAAACAACCAGAAAACAGAACAAGGAGGACACGAGGAGAGGGACTGACGGGCTCTGGACTGACCAGAGACAGAAAAGACTGAAATAATCCTGAGACTGTTTCAGGTCGGCCATGTTTGGTTTTACAACTGTTTCCTGTTTTTCAGTCAGCTTGCTTCCTGATTGGCTACATTCACACAGTCATGACTCAGGAGTCATCAGCTTTCCCCACACACGAAGATTTTCAAATATTGAACAAGTTTAAAATTTATATCCCTCGTCCCGTTTCAGAGGTGATTATCAGAAAAAATTCATTTGAACACCTGAGACCACGGGATAATCTGACGGGATAATCTGACGGGATAATCTGACAGGAAGATCTGACGGGATAATCTGACGGGATACTCAGACAGGATAATCTGACGGGATAATCTGACGGGATAATCTGACGGGATACTCAGACAGGATAATCTGACAGGATAATCTGACGGGATAATCTGATAAATAAGTACATTATCCAGGGTTCGCCGTCCTTGGTGTGGACAAAAACAGCCCAAATGTCTCCATGTGTGACTTTAAAAACTCTGACTGAGGCCACATGATAAACCACAGGCTCGTTCAGTGAGAGGAAACCAGAGCTCCTGAGGGAATCACACCTGAACAGGGAGAACATCACCTCTACACACAGGGCCTGACAGACTGGGATTTCAACCACCGACCTCCTCAGAGTGAGGACAGAGCTAACCACTGCAGCAGCGTGTAACGTACTTGGGCACCTCCCTGGTGTAACGGTCGTAGGCCAGCGTGTTCTTGCCGTAGTTGATCTGCTTCTGACGCCGCAGCAGGACACCCTCGTCCGTCTCCATGCTGTCCCCATCCTTCGAGTCGCAGCTGCAAAGAGACAGAAATATGTCCACAAGACTTTTAGTCCACAAGACTTTTAGTCCACAAGACTTTTAGACCAACAGACTTTTAGTCCAGCAGACTTTCACATCAACAGACTTTTAGTCCAACAGACCTTTAGTTCAACGGACTTTGAGTGCAACAGACTTTGAGTCCAACAGACTATTAGACCAACAGAATTTTAGACCAACAAACTTTGAGTCCAACAGACTTTTAGACCAACAGACTTTTAGACCAACAGACTTTTAGACAAACAGACTTTTAGACAAACAGACTTTTAGACCAGCAGACTTTTAGTCCAGCAGACTTTTAGTCCAGCAGACTTTTAGTCCAACAGACTTTTAGATTAACAGACTTCGTCCAGCAGAGACTCGGTCCATCATATCCTCAGACTCAGACTTCTACTTGTGGACTCACCTTTCCGAGGAGTCCGAGGACGCCCGTCTCTCCCTCTGGGCGTCTCCTCCCAGAATCCTCCTCCTGTAACTGCAGAGCATAAGTGTGTGAGGTCAGGGGTCAGTGGTCAGGGGTCAGGGGTCACAGAGGGTCACTTACCGCTGCATGTCCCGGTGCACGCTGCGCCTCATCTCCTCATCCTCCACCTGGCTTCCCCAGTCCGCCCGCCTACAGCGGGACACCGGCCCGGCGCTCTCCGGCGTGGTGAAGCTTCGGAACAGACAAGGGTCATGACCTCTGAGAGGGAGGGGCAAAGGCCATGACCTGAGGTGCAGGTTGGCTAGCTTACCTGTCGTGTCTGTCGTCACACCTGTCGGCCTCCGGTCTCTGCTCTGGCCGCTCTGCGTCCCTCTTGGTCCTCAGACTGCCGTCCACGCCGCGCTTTCTGCTGTGGGACCAGCGGGGGGGCTCCTGGGCCCTGGGGTCAGAGGTCAGGACACAGACTAAAGGTCAGAACACAGACCGGAACATGGCGGCTGCTGCAGTGCATTGTGGGATTTGTGGTGTTGGTGTTGCTCCATGGAGCAATCAGAGAACCACAGACCCAGTCCAGAAGAAACAAGAACCGAGCAGCTCCAGGACCAGGTCTGCAGGTCCCAGTGGACTCTGGACCGCCACGCAGACCACCAGACCAGAGAATTAACTATTTATTCATTATTATAGTTATATTTATATTTAATTATGCTGTGAGGAGTTTCCAAGTAATTACAAAAAAGTCTGACTTTTAGATATCTGCCTGATGGAAATACACACTTTAAGATGAGTTTATAGCATCTAAATAGATTAGCTATAAATGCTATTCCTTAGCTTCGTGGTTGGGTCGGACAGGGCTGGACTGGCCTGGATACTCAACTTCAGGAACAAGACAATTAAAACTAGAGCAAATTTATATTATTCAGACACGTCTTAGAGCACCGGGCTGTAAGTAGCCATATATAGCCGGCTACAAAACTATGATACTAAGTTTTCCAAAACTTGCTTGTTGTCACACATCAAAAACTACCACTACGTAACTTGGGTCACATCTTTTGGTGCGTTCCAGTTGCAGTCAGAAGTAGGAATTTCCGGGTTCAGAGTAGGAAACTGCAACTGGAACGTCCCCTGAAGTCTGAATTTCCTACTGGGAACTCGGTGAAACCTCACCACCCCCGAGTTGACAATGGAAGATGGATGCCCCCAGTGTGAACAGTTATTTAGCTCCTGTAATAATCCATTTATTTGCACTTCTGACTGGGGTGTGTCGCTCTAGATCAGCTGTATACATAGTATTGTTAGACTTATATTTACAAAAATGCTGCCATAGTGATAATCACATTCTTCATGTGATATTTGTGAACAACAACACAGGGCGTGCTAACAACAGCTAACAATAGCCTGGTAGATCGGCATGTTTTTTTCAGACTTCAACTGGAACGCAGAAGTCGGAGATGATGTCACTCCCAGTTCCGAGGTTACGGGAACGCAGCATTACGACAGTCGCCGCGCGTGCTCATGGGTAGCAGAGTCTTATGTTGTTGGTAATATATTCTCCTCATAGCACCTTTAACTCAACTTATTTATTATTACAGTTATATTTATATTTAACTCAGTTTATTTATTATGAACTATGTTCATATTAACTCTGTTTACCATGAACTGTTTAACTATATTATAACGAACTGTGTTTATTAACTATATTATAACGAACTGTGTTTGTTAACTATATTATAACGAACTGTTTATTAACTATATTATAATGAACTGTGTTTATTAACTATATTATAACGAACTGTGTTTGTTAACTATATTATAACGAACTGTTTATTAACTATATTATAAAGGACTGTGTTTATTAACTATATTATAACGAACTGTGTTTGTTAACTATATTATAACGAACTGTGTTTGTTAACTATATTATAACGAACTGTGTTTATTAACTATATTATAACGAACTGTTTATTAACTATATTATAAAGGACTGTGTTTATTAACTATATTATAACGAACTGTGTTTGTTAACTATATTATAACGAACTGTGTTTGTTAACTATATTATAACGAACTGTGTTTATTAACTATATTATAACGAACTGTTTATTAACTATATTATAACGAACTGTTTATTAACTATATTATAACGAACTGTGTTTATTAACTATATTATAACGAACTGTGTTTATTAACTA
Source organism: Scarus forsteni (assembly GCA_036419115.1). Classification (NCBI taxonomy): domain Eukaryota; kingdom Metazoa; phylum Chordata; class Actinopteri; order Labriformes; family Labridae; genus Scarus; species Scarus forsteni. The sequence continues at coordinate 13,995,620 of JAZDUH010000395.1, forward strand.
TATTATAACGAACTGTGTTTATTAACTATATTATAACGAACTGTTTACTAACTATATTATAACGAACTGTGTTTATTAACTATATTATAACGAACTGTGTTTATTAACTATATTATAACGAACTGCGTTTATTAACTATATTATAACGAACTGTGTTTATTAACTATATTATAACGAACTGTGTTTATTAACTATATTATAAAGGACTGTGTTTATTAACTATATTATAACGAACTGTGTTTATTAAGTATATTATAATGAACTGTGTTTATTAACTATATTATAACGAACTGTGTTTATTAACTATATTATAACGAACTGTGTTTATTAACTATATTATAACGAACTGTGTTTATTAACTATATTATAACGAACTGTGTTTATTAAGTATATTATAATGAACTGTGTTTGTTAACTATATTATAACGAACTGTTTATTAACTATATTATAAAGGACTGTGTTTATTAACTATATTATAACGAACTGTTTATTAACTATATTATAACGAACTGTGTTTATTAACTATATTATAACGAACTGTGTTTATTAACTATATTATAACGAACTGTGTTTATTAACTATATTATAAAGGACTGTGTTTATTAACTATATTATAACGAACGTGTTTATTAACTATATTATAAAGGACTGTGTTTATTAACTATATTATAACGAACTGTTTATTAACTATATTATAACGAACTGTGTTTATTAACTATATTATAACGAACTGTGTTTATTAACTATATTATAACGAACTGTGTTTATTAACTATATTATAACGAACTGTGTTTATTAACTATATTATAATGAACTGTGTTTGTTAACTATATTATAACGAACTGTGTTTATTAACTATATTATAATGAACTGTGTTTATTAACTATATTATAACGAACTGTTTATTAACTATATTATAAAGGACTGTGTTTATTAACTATATTATAAAGGACTGTGTTTATTAACTATATTATAACGAACTGTTTATTAACTATATTATAACGAACTGTTTATTAACTATATTATAACGAACTGTGTTTATTAACTATATTATAATGAACTGTGTTTGTTAACTATATTATAACGAACTGTTTATTAACTATATTATAATGAACTGTTTATTAACTATATTATAACGAACTGTTTATTAACTATATTATAAAGGACTGTGTTTATTAACTATATTATAACGAACTGTTTATTAACTATATTATAACGAACTGTGTTTATTAACTATATTATAAAGGACTGTGTTTATTAACTATATTATAACGAACTGTGTTTATTAAGTATATTATAATGAACTGTGTTTATTAACTATATTATAATGAACTGTTTATTAACTATATTATAATGAACTGTGTTTATTAACTATATTATAACGAACTGTTTATTAACTATATTATAATGAACTGTTTATTAACTATATTATAACGAACTGTGTTTATTAACTATATTATAAAGGACTGTGTTTATTAACTATATTATAAATCTAACTGTTTTATTAACTATATTATAACTAACTGTGTTTATTAACTATATTATAAAGGACTGTGTTTATTAACTATATTATAACGAACTGTGTTTATTAACTATATTATAACGAACTGTTTATTAACTATATTATAAAGGACTGTGTTTATTAACTATATTATAACGAACTGTTTATTAACTATATTATAAAGGACTGTGTTTATTAACTATATTATAACGAACTGTTTATTAACTATATTATAACGAACTGTGTTTATTAACTATATTATAACTAACTGTGTTTATTAACTATATTATAAAGGACTGTGTTTATTAACTATATTATAACGAACTGTTTATTAACTATATTATAACGAACTGTGTTTATTAACTATATTATAACGAACTGTGTTTATTAACTATATTATAAAGGACTGTGTTTATTAACTATATTATAACGAACTGTTTATTAACTATATTATAACGAACTGTGTTTATTAACTATATTATAATGAACTGTGTTTATTAACTATATTATAACGAACTGTTTATTAACTATATTATAACGAACTGTTTATTAACTATATTATAACGAACTGTTTATTAACTATATTATAAAGGACTGTGTTTATTAACTATATTATAACGAACTGTTTATTAACTATATTATAACGAACTGTGTTTATTAACTATATTATAACGAACTGTGTTTATTAACTATATTATAATGAACTGTGTTTATTAACTATATTATAACGAACTGTTTATTAACTATATTATAACGAACTGTGTTTATTAACTATATTATAACGAACTGTGTTTATTAACTATATTATAACGAACTGTTTATTAACTATATTATAACGAACTGTTTATTAACTATATTATAAAGGACTGTGTTTATTAACTATATTATAACGAACTGTGTTTATTAACTATATTATAACGAACTGTGTTTATTAACTATATTATAACGAACTGTTTATTAACTATATTATAAAGGACTGTTTATTAACATATTATAACGAACTGTTTATTAACTATATTATAACGAACTGTTTATTAACTATATTATAACGAACTGTGTTTATTAACTATATTATAACGAACTGTGTTTATTAACTATATTATAAAGGACTGTGTTTATTAACTATATTATAACGAACTGTGTTTATTAACTATATTATAACGAACTGTGTTTATTAACTATATTATAAAGGACTGTGTTTATTAACTATATTATAACGAACTGTTTATTAACTATATTATAACGAACTGTTTATTAACTATATTATAACGAACTGTGTTTATTAACTATATTATAAAGGACTGTGTTTATTAACTATATTATAACGAACTGTGTTTATTAACTATATTATAACGAACTGTGTTTATTAACTATATTATAACGAACTGTGTTTATTAACTATATTATAACGAACTGTGTTTATTAACTATATTATAACGAACTGTGTTTATTAACTATATTATAATGAACTGTGTTTATTAACTATATTATAACGAACTGTGTTTATTAACTATATTATAAAGGACTGTGTTTATTAACTATATTATAACGAACTGTGTTTATTAACTATATTATAACGAACTGTGTTTATTAACTATATTATAACGAACTGTTTATTAACTATATTATAAAGGACTGTGTTTATTAACTATATTATAACGAACTGTTTATTAACTATATTATAACGAACTGTGTTTATTAACTATATTATAATGAACTGTTTATTAACTATATTATAACGAACTGTGTTTATTAACTATATTATAACTAGGGATGTAACGGTTACAGGTAAAACGGTAAACCGCGTTAAAATTTCCCACGGTAATTATTACCGTGTCTTTTTAAAATTACCGTTTCACCGTGTTTGATCACCACCCTGTGTCAATAACTCACGGTGATGCTGCTGTTTGCCTGGAAATGCCGGACCTATGTCTCTGTCCTCGATTAAGCAGCCTGAACCGGTGTGAGCATGTGCAGTTTGTATTGTTTGGCCTCTGAGTCTGAGAGCGAAGTTTGAGCCACAGCGGAGTTTTGTCGAAACGGACTCTGGAGTCTGGTTGAATTTTGGATTTTTACAAGGATGCTGAGGGGAAACTGATAGAAGACAGTCTCCATGTCTTAACACGAAGCTGCAGCGAAAGAAAAAGACGTGCGTGATTTCAGCGGCAGGAACTCTTCGAGTAAATGAACTGACGGATCCGTAAAGAGAGAGAGAGAGAGAGAGAGAGAGAGAGAGAGAGAGAGAGAGAGAGAGAGAGAGAGAGAGAGAGAGAGAGAGAGAGAGAGAGAGAGAGAGAGAGAGAGAGAGAGAGAGGATTCAGTGAGCCATACCTGAGAGAATAACAGGTGACTTATCAGTAATTCTATCCAAAAATGTATGAATCTTACAAATAACAGAGTTGGTGTCATTCTGGAGTGTGTTCTTGCCTTTGTTTTGCCGTGTATTTTGACACAGATCGTCTTTTTTCGTCAAAGTTCGTGTTTTATGGATTTCATCGATCGTTATTTGGAAATATTTAGAGGAGAAAATACTGAGGAGATCTGCCAGGGAGAGGGGAGACCAGAGGAGAGTCATGAAGGGGGTTAATTGCTTCAGAGACTATCGTCATTAAAACAAGAAATAAATAAAGGCCTGGACATGGTCTAATATAAGGAGCTGTAACATACCCTAACTAGGGTTGGGCATCGTTTGAATTTGAACGATTCTGGTTCCGATTCCGATTCCAAGTTTCGATTCCGGTTCCTACCGATTCTCAATTCCGATTCTTTTAAGAGGCAGGGTCGAAAAAGTTTTGATGTTTTAAATGAGCTAGCTAACCAGAGGTCTTTCTGGATAAAATAGTCTGTACTTCTCCATGAATTTTAATGCTATGAACTTACCACTTTCTATGAACTATACTATGAATTTCTCATAGGGCTGTTTTTATATACATATCTGAACTGAAAAAAAAAAATTACAAATTTTCTTTTCACAGGAGTTCACTTTTCACAAGAGAGCTTTATTTTTGAAAAACTCATGATGGGTGTATTGTCCATGGTTGCGCTAACCTAAATACTTCTGGCAGATTCTTCTTCGTTGGTGTTCGGCGGTTTCTCCTTCCGGTCGGCGGACTAGGAATCGAAACTAGGAATCGAAATTATAACATTTGGACGATTCCGGGAGAATCGGAAAGATACTCCCGGTTCCAATCGATACTCGATGCCCAATCCTAACCCTAACCCTAACTCTATTATTATGAACTGTGTTTATTAACTATATTATAATCACTTTGTTCGGCTCAGGTTTCGCTCACATGTTCACGATGGTCACTCTGACCTGAGGGCTTTGTATGGAGGTATTTCAGGTGCTAAATGTTTGAGCACCTGTAACATTGAATTTGTAGTTGTGTACATTGAGTTTGTAGTTGTGTACATTGAGTTTGTAGTTGTGTATCAGCAAATCTAATTTCCCACACTATGAGTTGTGTACTTCTAAAATCATTTCTTGAATATGCCGATTTTTTTCTTCCCACAAATACAACATAAAAATACACATTCACAAAATTGTAATTTCAGGAGCACAAATCCTTTTCTACAGGTCACGTTTCACACTGACCGATCACATTTTGCACCTGTTGTTGCACCTGTATCTTATGAAGTGAAGCTGCAGTGAAAATTTGAATATGTGCAAATCTGAATGTGAACTTGTGCAATAATTTATCACGAGCTGTGTCCTTTAACACACAAACACAAATTACCACTTACAAACACTCGAATCCTCCCCACGAGCCACACATTCTGTTTTCTACAGGTGCAAATCAGAAATCGTCCTTCAGGTTCTGCTGAGATATTTGGTGCAAAACTACAAAACGATCTGTGCACAAATTCTATGATCAAAAGGCGGTTCTACTCAGAGATTGACAGACTCTTCGGCCAGTCAGAGAGAAGCTTTGCCCGCCCAGCCAATCAGAGGTCGGTTGTTTTCGTCCCACAGCCAATCAGAAAGGCTCCGTCCTCATGGCGGGACATGCGCCCAACGGTCGCACTCATTTCAGCCATGCGCAGATGACCCGGTCATCCTCCTCACAGCGGAGCTTCTCAAGGCGGATTGATGGCGGAGGGTAGGCGGATACGCTAATCGCAATTCTTCCTAACGGCATTTTTGTAACATTGACCAGCAGATGTTGGCGTATATTTGTCTAATACAAGCGAACACTGTCAAATGTGGATCTGAGTTAGCTAAAGTAGCATTTTGATTTGTTTTAACTGGCGTTTCTACCCTCCTCAAACTGCTGGCGAAGTTATTGTTGGTTTCATCTGACCCAATGAACTGTTAGCTATAACTTTATTGAATCTATGGTGACTCGGCCTCTTTGTAAACTCATGAGTAACGCTGCCATACTAATTTATTTATGTTAAATGGGAGTTTTTTCAGTTACTGGCCCCAAGTTAACTAAAAAGTTAATTTCAGACCCTATGCAAAATAAATTAAATTACCAAATTGAGATTTTTTTTTTTGATTCAGTGAATTTGTTTAATGGTGGTGTGAAAACAGGCCAGGGGTCTTTTTATTTTTATTTTTCTAATTCAACTCAGGTCACTTTTACGTAGGACTCAGTCAGGTACGTTTTCTGGACAGTGTCTGCCTTCATCAAACAACACTTTAAAATAAATTTAGACATTTGACATAAAAAGTGAAGAAGTAATATGCTTCAGTAATAAAAGTGGGAAGAACGGACAGGAAATTAATTCACACAGTGAATATGCAGATTTTGATACCATTTAATGCACAGGAATTAATTTACATATGAAACAATATAATAACAATAATAATTAATATTTCATGTTTGGCTTTAATATGTGGGGCACCATCTCTCCTATGGAGTTAGGTTCAGTGCTCTTAACGTGCAGTTAATGGCATTCAGTATAATTAATATTGTTTAAAAGTATAGACATTTCTTTTATCAGGGGCTATTTGGCAGAAAATATTACTATAACTCTTTTATATTATATTTAAAAATATAGACAGTTTAATTTAAAGAAATACCTTTTGGAAACTCAGATCTTCCTCTCTCTCTTTAACAGTCGCCTCAGAGCTCTGCCATCAGACGGTTAGTGACTAAACTTTAGTTTGTTACGGAGCGTTTTGATCCATCAGGGCTGTAAACAGTTTAACTCTGAGGTGTTATATAGGCCACATTAAAAAGAGCTGAGTGGAGCTGCAGAATCAGCTGTGGGATTGTTTTCATGTGTTCACAGTATAAATGTATTAATAGTCTGTACATTAAGTTTTCTGTTCATCTCTTGAATGAGACTTCATTAATATTTGTTCTCCACCTCGTGTAGTCCACATTACACCGGTGAGTAATGGTTTTTTTATTATGCGAACAAAAAACCATATTTTCTTTAATGTTTAGTGTAAATACATTCACCTTACAGGCCACAGCGGCTTCAAATATTTTTCCAAGTGTTTATCAAATCAGATTTTTATTACTATAGAATCAGAAAGCGTGTTGTTACACACACAAAAGTTATTTGTAAAGGAAATGCTAATTTTGGTCAGAGTGGCGTTAAATTAAATTTATGTACGTAGTTGTTTGAGTCATTTTAAAAAAGGGTTTTGGGTCTACAGCAAAATAACTGAAGGAACGGATTCAAATCAGATCTGAATCCGATAAGCTAGATCCACATCAGATCCACATCGGATCAGCAGTGGATCTAAAAAACCCATCTGCACCAGATGAGTTACTTCATGAGGACGTTCGGAAAGGCTCTGGACCAGAGCCGGACAGGATCCGTGATACGCATCCTATCCGGATCCGTCCAGCCGTGCAAGCGGACTCCGATCCGGGTGCGTTTTGTGGTTCTGATCTTATGAAGCCTTTGGATCAGATCCGATGTGGAGTCTGTTTGCTATCTGCAGGTCGAAGTGGAAGGTACGCCCCCGCGAGCGGGAAATGCTGCCCGCTAAAGTGAGTGTACGACGTAGAAATGACTAAAACCACAGAAATTATCGTCCAGTCGTTTCTCCTCTGAGCGCAGCCAGACGTCAGCGACTGTTTTCACCAAGAGAAAAACTGGACGTGATTTTGCAGTTTCATGAATTTGAATGTGTATTTTTGTGTTTTTGTGTTGTATTTGTGGGAAGAAAAAAAAATCTGCTCATACAAGAAATTATTTTACAAGTACAAAACTCAGAGTGGGACATTATGTTTGCTGATACACAACTACAAACTCGACGTACACAACTACAAACTCGACGTACACAACTACAAACTCGACGTACACAACTACAAACTCGACCTACACAACTACAAACTCGACCTACACAACTACAAACTCGACGTACACAACTACAAACTCGACGTACACAACTACAAACTCGACCTACACAACTACAAACTCGACGTACACAACTACAAACTCGACGTACACAACTACAAACTCGACGTACACAACTGGGTCAATGACATGACGCGCATATTTTTGTGTCCGAGTACAACATTTCCTTACAGAATAAATTAAGCAATTCACCACATGTGTTACTTTAAAGTACAAAATCTATTTCATGTTTATATATCTCCAGCACACTCATACAATACTTTTTTTTTCTTTTGGAGCACCTCAAACCCCCAAAATGTCAGGTGGCATAACTGTCCGAGCAAATGAACACACTAATTAAACTAGAAAATTAGTATGTCAGTGATACTGAATTTAAAAAATGTATACTGTGGCATTATTGCATTTTTGAAACATTTCAATTAAAACACTTCTTTCAAATAAAACAGTTTTTAATCTCTTGAGGCAGCTCAAAAACTTTTGTCCGTCAATTTGCAGTTTGCTAAATATCAGGAGGGCGCAACTGTAACATAGGACTTTTATTTGGAAGTGAAAACGAGATAACAGTAAAAAGGATATTGTATCATCTAGAGGACCCCGACTGACATCTGAGACCAAGTGAAAAGTTTTGTAGATCTCTCTCAAATACTGATAAAAATTCATATTTTTAGTTCATCAGTAGGCTGAAACAATTTTCATGTCAGGTGGTACAACCAATGTAATACTATTGAAATATCATTTTAACTTAAAATAACAAATTTTATCTAAAATGATACATAGTTATTTAATGAAAAAGGTTAATGTTTATACAGTTGTCCAAGCAGATGCCTGTTTAAACTGAAAATAATTTGTAATGTCAGGCGGCGCAACCAGTGAGTCAGTGGCACAACTGCCGGGAATGTCACTATAAGAGATAAATTGTGGTGCTAGAGCCATTATTAGTTACATTTCTATTTTTTTTCTTCTAATTTTTAGTTAAAATGTCGTAATTTAAAGCTTTTTATTGTAATTATGATTTCGTATTGAGAAAATTTTATTTATACCAATTATCGGCCGATTATAGCCCTTTTCAAAGTATTCAACATCGGCCAGAGTTTTGCCGATTTAACTCGATATATTTTTAATTTCTCAAACAGTAAACTCTGTTCGGTGTCCAAGCCGCGCAGAATGATGACGTGGAAGATGGCGACGCGCGTTGGTGGCGACTCTTCTTACCTCTCTGCTAATGCTTTGTGTGTGAATGACTCTCCTACACTCACACAGAGTTGTTCATTTAAGACTGAAGGTCCATCATGAAAAGCAACTTTCTGCTGTGCATAATGACCCACTGCTGCTGCTGGACACAGAGGGAACATCAGGCCCTCTGCTAATTTGGCTTGGATCAGCCTCACAGACAGACTGGGCACCGCCGAACAGTTTTCTGACCGATGCCACCTCTGTCATTCTCAATACTGATGAGCTGGACCTTCTGGTGGCACAGGATCAGTTTAGACTGTTTTATTGTGATTATGACGGAAATCTGGCTTAACCCGCTTTTTCCCAACACAGACGCTAAGCTAATGAAGTGTCTGATGTGAATGTTTTAGATGGAAAATAGGTGGCGTTAGCACAGCTCCTCGGAGGCTACGTGATCATCAGCAGACTCATCCAGGGGAGGCTTCAGCATAGCTGGTAGGCCTGTGCTCAAAATATCAATACGGAAAAATATTGTATCGCACTCCTTGGGGATACGTGTATCGATACGGATTCTACAGAATCGATACGGCCTAAATATTTTGACAGTTGTAAATACACTTTGGCTAATGTTAACAGTGGCACAGTTCAAGGTAGAAGACGAGCTACATAAAGAAGCATATGTTCTAAATTTGAACTTAGGTCTCCCATCTTTGAGGATCTGAATTTATGTCTCTCAAGTTGTAGAAACACTTAAAACTCATCCTTGTTCTTTTTCTTCTCATAAGAAAAAAATAAACTTGTCAAGAATTTCACTTAAAGCATAGTCAATGTTCACAATTTACATGTATCGGGATACGTATCGTATCGTGGCCTTAGTATCGGGATACATATCGTATCGTGAAGATGCTGGAAATACCCAGCCCTAGTGGCTAGGGACTTGTTGGGGGCTTTTATGGCCTTTATTTGATAGGACAGTTTGAGAGAGACAGGAAAGCGGGTGAAGAGAGGGGGGGATGACATGCAGCAAAGGGCTGTGGCCGGGATTCGAACCTGTAGCCGCTCCTGGGGGTTGGCAGCCCCCCTACATGGGGTGGACGCTCTACCAACTGAGCTAATGTCCGCCCCGCTGGGGACTTTAATCAGGCTGTTTAAATAAGTTTGTGAAATAGGTACAGTGTCCCACAAAATATTTTGATTTCCTCATGCACATTACCTCATATTTAAAATAATAAAGTGGTTCTACCTGAACTAAAACCTGCTTCTGATAAACTAATGTGGACTGAAAGGCAGATGTGACAAAGAGTTCATAAACAATCTATATATTTACATTTTTAAAAAGGTAATTTGCTTTATGTTGCAGGAATTTGCCTCAGTTTAAAAATAAGAGGACTATAAAAAGAATGTTCCCTTAAGTTGTTTTTTTCCTAACAACTTTTTGAAAAGTTGTTCTATCTTTACTCTAATCTTCCTCTAATTTTCATCAACAAGAAGTTCAAGATACAGAATGACTCTTTTTTTAAAGTGATATAATTAATTTCCCAGGAGTTTCCCAAGAGAATGCATTTTTGCATGTTTTTGTACTCCAAATTTCCTTTGTGGTGTAAAGTTTAACAAATAATCAGTATTTTTTTATGACAAATATCGTTTTGGCATCGGCCTCAAAAAAATTCATATCGGTCGGGCCCTAATACCAATGCTATTAAGATTCCTGCGAATCGATCAATTCTTCAATTATTCCCTGATTGATTCCTGCAGATTTTTCCTGTGAGCAAATGTTGGCCTGTAGATTTTCAGTGTCAACAATGTCAAACACATGTCACAGCAAAGATAACTGCTTCTGCAAGTTGCTGGTGTTTCCACTCACTTAAGGTTGTGCAGTAGGCGCCTTTTGTAAGAGATTAAACCATAATTCTTACACTTCTGAACCCTGTCAGTGGGAGGAATTGATAAGGGAATTGATTAACAAAAAGACTCATGATATTGATTATTTTATGGAGCTGTTAACGATTTTCAACTGTAATTGGTATTCGATTTTCATCCCTAGTAAATATTAAATTAACTAATCACTTACAAAGGTAATTTTTTTTTCATCATTGATTTATCTTTAATTAATACAGTTGCATGAAAAAGTATATAAGACCTTTGGGATTACTTGGATATCTGCTTAAATTGGTCATAAAATATGTTCTGATCTTCATCTAAGTCACATCACTAGACAAACACAGTCTGCTTAAACTAATATCGCACAAAAAATAATACGTTTTCATTTTTCGTTTTTATACAACACAATAAGTAAACAGTCAAAGTGCAGGGTTGAAAAAGTATGTGAACCTTTGGGTTTAATAACTGGTTGACCCTCCTTTGGCAGCAATAACCTCATCCAAACATTTCCTGTAGTTGGAGACCAGACCCATCTTCTACACCATGTTTTCTGTCATTTCTAATGTGGTCAGATGGCACAACTGTTCCTCATCAGTTGGTGCGACCGTGTAAAATATTAATTTAAACCATCAAATAACAAGCCAAAGTGAACAAAAGTAGATAAGTTGGATGAGAATAGCTATTTTATTGAATTCATTTATTTGCAAATTTTTTATTTAATTTTTTTGTCTTAAAATACAATATCAAATGACAAAAATGCTTAATATCTGGACTCTAGAATGTAACACGCTTGAATTATTGTAGATAAAAAAAACATACCCACAAATTAATAATGTATGAGTCACCACAGACACTTAAGGAATACTTGCCCAAAATGTCACTTAAAAAAATTAACAGAAATATATAAAAATACTTACATATTATTGGTTGTGCCACCTGACATTTTCTGGGGTTGTAGAGCTAAAAATACTTCAAAAAAGTAATTTAAAACATAAAAAATGTTAGGTAACGGCTGAAATCCGTTAAAGCACTTTGTCCTTGACTCAAAAATATGCATTACATCCATTTTGAAAAAACTTTTTCAAAATACATTTTTAGACCCTCAGTTCGTCATTGACCCAACTACAAACAAGACGTACACAACTACAAACTCGACGTACACAACTACAAACTCGACCTACACAACTACAAACTCGACGTACACAACTACAAACTCGACGTACACAACTACAAACTCGACGTACACAACTGGGTCAATGACATGACGCGTATATTTTTGTGTCCGAGTACAACATTTCCTTACAGAATAAATTAAGCAATTCACCACATGTGTTACTTTAAAGTACAAAATCTATTTCATGTTTATATATCTCCAGCACACTCATACAATACTTTTTTTTTCTACACCTACACAACTACAAACTCGACCTACACAACTACAAACTCGACGTACACAACTACAAACTCGACCTACACAACTACAAACTCGACCTACACAACTACAAACTCAATGTTCACAACTACAAACTCGACCTACACAACTACAAACTCAATGTTCACAACTACAAACTCAATGTACACAACTACAAACTCAATGTACACAACTACAAACTCGACCTACACAACTACAAACTCGACCTACACAACTACAAACTCGACGTACACAACTACAAACTCGACGTACACAACTACAAACTCGACCTACACAACTACAACTACAAACTCGGCACACAACAACAAACTCGACCTACACAACTACAAACTGGACCTACACAACTACAAACTCGACGTTCTACAAACTAGACGTACACAACTACAAACTCGACGTACACAACTACAAACTCGACGTACACAACTACAAACTCGACGTACACAACTACAAACTCGACCTACACAACTACAAACTCGACCTACACAACTACAAACTCGACGTACACAACTACAAACTCGACCTACACAACTACAAACTCAATGTTCACAACTACAAACTCAATGTACACAACTACAAACTCAATGTACACAACTACAAACTCGACGTACACAACTACAAACTCGACCTACACAACTACAAACTCGACGTACACAACTACAAACAAGACGTACACAACTACAAACTCGACGTACACAACTACAAACTCGACCTACACAACTACAAACTCGACGTACACAACTACAAACAAGACGTACACAACTACAAACAAGACGTACACAACTACAAACTCGACGTACACAACTACAAACTCGACCTACACAACTACAAACTCGACGTACACAACTACAAACTCGACCTACACAACTACAAACTCAACGTACACAACTACAAACTCAACGTACACAACTACAAACTCGACGTACACAACTAGAAACTCGACCTACACAACTACAAACTCAATGTTCACAACTACGAACTCGACGTACACAACTACAAACTCGACCGACACAACTACAAACTCGACGTTACAGGTGCTCGAACATTTGGCGCCTGAATACCTCCATAGTTTTGGTGTGACCAGGTGACCTGCAGGTGACCTCCGTCAGTGAGCGATGGCTCGAGCTCACACCTGTCTGACCGATGATGACGTCAGCACGTCTGCGTGCAGATGAATCTGATCGTGACGCTAACTCCATCACAGGCTTTGTTCGAGCCTCCCCTGTTGTCTGGATCTCCCGCCATGTTTTCCCTCCTCCGTCATGACGTCATCACGCTCAGCTGCTCGGTAAACAGGTAAACCGCTGTTTAACCTGTTACGTCGCTCTGATAGTGACGTCAGCCCGAGCAGTAACCTGTCGGCCTGCCCCTCAGGTGACGACATGAGCATCTGAAGCAGCCGTTACCGGCAGTTAGCATGTAGCTGTTGTTAGCCCCGGCTAGCCTCTCTCCCATAGACATGAATAGAGCATGCTAACGGCTAACTGAACTGGGTTCGTGTGTTTATAAGCTAATGGTGCAAACGTGCTCGCGCCAGTGTACTGCACCGCAGGTGTCTGACCCGAACAGACCAGGTGGACCCTGATCCGGGACTGACCTGGACCAGCAGCGGGACCAGGACCCGGTCAGCCCGGGTCATCAGATAGCACGGTCACCCTCTGCAGCGCTACACCCGGGGACAAAGCGCGCGCTCCGGGGCGGCCTCACAGGTGAGGGGTCACTGCGGTGGAGCAGGTGGTCCTGCTCACCTGAGGTCTCCGTCCTGAGGGTCTGTGTCGGACTACAGAGTCCACCACAGACCTTCAGGAGGTCAGCGAAGCACCTGAAACGCTCACCTGTGCTCGCGCTCGCTGCTGCGCCCCTCGGGTCGCGCGCCTCTGCTCAGCTGGGACATGGTGTTCGGTCCTCAGGTGTTCAGTCCTCAGGTGTTCAGTCCTCAGGTGTTCGGTCCTCAGGTGTTCAGCTGGTCCACGGCAGCAGCTCCGCTCAAAGAAACCCGCCAACTGAAAACCCGCCGACACAACAATGAGCTGATGATGTCACCGGAAAGGGCGGGGACGACGCCTCGTCTTCTTCTACTGCTTCCGGTTTGGTTTCTGCAGTTTCAAACAGAGGCAGCGCCTCCGTGAGGAGGAGCGAAGAAGGGCACGTGGAGATAAATCTGTTTATATAGATAAATATGTGTTTATATTTAAAGATATATATATATATGTTTGTATAAACAGATATAAACAAATATTTAAAAACACATATCTTTGTTTATATAAAGATATAAACATAAATATTTATATATCCATCTGTATTTATGTTAATAAAAATACAGATATAAACAAATATATATTTATATAAAAATAGATATAAAAATCAATGTTTATAAATATATATCATTATTTATATATATTTATATAAATAAAGATAGAAACATAAATATGTCTATATATCCATAACAGCTGATGGCTGCAGCCTCCTGTGTGAGTTTTTCGTTCTAAATATTTATATCTGGTTTATATCACTATAGATGACGTAACATTCAATAAAACGTCGCTCACTGTTTACCTGATGACTCAGCGCTGAGCTCACCTGCAGGCCCCTCCTCTGGACCTCAGACAGTCACTGTTTGTCTCCATGTTAATGTACAGACACCTCAGCTTATATTTTACATACTGTGAATTATTTGGACATGGAACATTTCAATAAAACAAGAAAAAGTTCACACTCTAATATTTCATTGTCCCTCCTTCAGCTTTGATCACAGTCTCATTCTCTGTGTCATTGTTTCTTTAAGCTTCTCCAATGTCTCAGATCTGTCTCAGATCACAGCACTGCCCCCACAGGCTTGGACAGTAGGCACTGGGCATGATGGGTGCATCACTTTTTTCTGCTTAGCCTTACTGATTAGTGGTTTTCTTAAGGCTACACAGCTGTTCAGTCCCAATCCCTTGAGTTCCCTTCACATTGTGTGTGTGGAAATGCTCTTACTTTCACTATTAAACACACCCCTGAGTTCTACTGTTGTTTTTCTTTGATTTGATTTGGCCAAACGTTTAAGTGATTCACCGATCACCATCATTCAGGATTTTATTCTGACCACATTTCTTCCTTGAAGACGATGGTTCCCCACTATCCTTCAGTTTTTAATAATGTGTTGGACAGTTCTTAACCCAGTTTTAGTAGTTTCTTCAATCTCCTTAGATGTTTTCTCTGCTTGATGCCAATGATTTGACCCTTCTTAAACAGACTAACATCTTTTCCATGACCACAGGATGTGTCTTTGACATAGTTGTTGAAGAAATGAGAAGCTGCTCATGTCATCAGCTGGAGATAAAGAACTTGTCTCAGCAGTAATGATCCAACAGGAGGCTCAGAGCTGTTTGAGTTAAATCAGGTTGGCAACTTCTTTTTGGCCAGGCAGTGTAAACCACATTATGTCATCATAGAAAATATTTGAATCATTCTAATGTAAACATTAAACATCATCAGTATTTATTTTCCCCTGACGTCAGTTTAGAAGAAACCTGGCCCTTGAATAAATGTGGTCGATGACCTCTGACCTGGAGTGTCCCTGCAGTACTGAACATGTCCTGCAGGTGCAGAGCTCTGCCTGCAGGGGGCAGCTGCCGTCACTGTTTACAGGGGTTCATCTCCATGGAACATAAACACACTCATAACACCTGTGAAATATTTTCATTCACAACAGTCATTCAAAACACGACTTCATGTCTGCTTCACATCAAGCATCATTACATACGCTGCAGATGGTGCAGTGTAATACCTGGAGCTCCAAAACCTTATAGTAGGGAATGGTGCGGTGTAATACCTGGAGCTCCAAAACCTTATAGTAGGGAATGGTGCGGTGTAATACCTGGAGCTCCACAACCTTATTGCAGCAAATGGTGCGGTGTAATACCTGGAGCTCCTGTTGTCTACAGACTTAGGCTGCGGTCGAAAAGTCATTTTTGCTTAGGAAGGTTCCTAACGGAGTGAAATGAACCGTAAGTAGTTCGTGATTAGAGCTGTTCGAATAGTTTAAATACATAGGAAAGGAGGCTCAATGCTTCCTTTATTATCTCCTTTAGCATAGGATACACCAGACCATCCTTTACGAAAGGAGAGGAGATTATTCTGTCCCACAATTCACCGCGGCAACAGCTTTTATAAGCAGCGCGTATTCCGACTGCTTCTGAATTCAACCGAATAATGATGAACAAACCCCTCAGACCATGTGAGTTCCCTCTGCTGTTCATCCTTTCTAAAGTTTACCAAAACCTGCCTTAACTTTCCAGCAGTCTGATTCTCTGAAGAGAGCAGGATATGAGACATTTGATGTTGATTCTGTTTTAAACTTGGTTCAATCTGAATCATTTGTACTCTGTTAGATTGTGGTCTTAACAGTTTGTGCCTTTCTTTCCTTCAGTTCATTTATTTTCATGCACTGATTGGTGTTCATGTTGATAATGAGAGGACAGATTTATTTACATCCTCATTTCAACATCGGTTATGCAGATGCAATTTTTACCAGGTTATTATGTTCAATGTTGTCTGAAAGGAACAACATTGTCATGATATATGATGCATGATGCGTCTTTTGTAGTCCACTTTCGGAAAATTGTAGTTTAACCACAGCAGTAACATCCGCCGTCACATCACATGATGACGAAGCGTAGTGAAAGTGTAGTCGGATTCTGAATCTCCCCTCTGGGGATCAATACAGGATCATCTTATCTTATTCTCTCTGCACGGCAGTTTTCCTTTCCTAATCCTTCTGAATTCTCCTTTCTCCTTTCTTTCCATCAGGGTTAAGGAAAAGTAGATAGGAAAGGGCTTAGGAGGTGACTATTCGACCGCAGCCCTGGTGTGTTAGTGTCACAGCCTGTTCACAGCGGTGCAGAGTAATAACTGGAGCCCAGACGTGGAGTTCTGTCATGTTTTTATTGTATTTTTGGAGAGACCATAGGTTTTACAACAGATTTGATAATAATCGAGAGCTCTAAAGAGAGAGGGAGAGTCATCCTACCATCGACTGTTGCCATCGGCTGCAATATCGTCAACAGGCAAACCTCTAATCACCATAGAAACGAAAGAAAACAAGAAAAAATCCAACATCTCTGATTTTAGTAAAGAACATCCAGGTGCATCATTCAGTTATCCAGAAACAAAAGGGTTAACATGTTTACATGGGGGGGGCTGTCTTTACCTCCGTCTCCATAGAGACCAGACAGGGGGGTGAGGGGCGGGGCTACAGCTTCCACATCCAGAAACAACCTGCCTGTCACTCATCTGATGGGGGTTTGTTTGTTTATTTACAGGTGAACGTTTCAGCACACATCCACACGCTGTGGAGCAGACGCCCGTTTGTCCTGGACGCCATCGCTGCTGCACCTCTTTGGGGGGGGTGGGGGGTGGGGGTGGGGGGTCAGGGGTCACCTCAGAAACCTGCAGACAAAGAGAGACAGGGAGTCAGCGAGTCAGGGTCATATCAACACCTGCAGTCAGAACAGAGCTCATCCAGGCAGCCTGCGGAGAGGGGCGGAGCTAAAGAGGGGTGGGGTAAAAGAAGAGGAGGGGTCAAAGACAGGCGTGGTTAAAGAATGGGTGGAGCCAAACAGGGGAAGAGTTAAAGAGGGCGGGGTTAAAGTGTGTTAGAGCAGAAGACAGGTGAACATCCTGCAGGACCAGGGCCAAGACCAGGGCTAAGACCAAGACCAGGACCAAGACCAGGACCAGGACCAAGAACAGAACTAGGACCAAGTCCAGGACCAGGAGAAGGACCTAGACCAGGACCAAGACCTAGACCAGGACCAGGGCCAAGACCAAGACCAGGACCAGGACCAAGACCAAGTCCAGGACCAAGACCAAGACCAAGACCAAAACAGGACCAGGACCAAGACCAGGACCAGGAGAAGGACCTAGACCAGGACCAAGACCAAGTCCAGGACCAGGACCAAGAACAGGACCAAGACCAAGACCAGGACCAGGAGAAGGACCTAGACCAGGAGAAGGACCAAGACCAAGACCAGAACCAAGACCAAGACCAAGACCAGGACCAGGACCAGGACCAGGAGAAGGACCAGGAGAAGGACCAAGACCAGGACCAGGACCAGGGCCAAGATCACCACCAAGACCAGGACAAGGACTGAGACCTAAGCCAAAACCAACACCTATAACAGGACCAGGATCTGGACCAAGACCAGGACCAAGACTAGGATAATCACAGACCTCTCTAACAGTCTACACCTGTCCAATAAACAGACCACTCTAACAGTCTACAAATGTCTAATAAACACAGACCTCTCTAACAGTCTACAGCTGTCTAATGAACAGACCTCTCTGACAGTCTACACCTGACCAATAAACAGACCTCTCTAACAGTCTACACTTGTCTACACCTGTCCAATAAACAGACCTCTCTGACCGTCTACACCTGTCCAATAATCACAGACCTCTCTGACTGTTTACACCTGTCCAATAAACAGACCTCTCTGACAGTCTACACCTGTCTAATAAACACAGACCTCTCTAACAGTCTACACCAGTCTACACCTGTCCAATAAACAGACCTCTCTGACTGTCTACACCTGTCCAATAAACAGACCTCTCTAACAGTCTACACCTGTCCAATAAACAGACCTCTCTAACAGTCTACACCTGTCCAATAAACAGACCTCTCTAACAGTCTACACCTGTCCAATAAACAGACCTATCTAAAAGTCTACACCTGTCCAATAAACAGACCTTTCTTAAAGTTTACACTTGTCCAATAATCACAGACCTCTCTAAAAGTCTACACCTGTCCAATAAACAGACCTTTCTCAATGTCTACACCTGTCCAATAGACAGACCTCTCTGACCGTCTACACCTGTCCAATAATCACAGACCTCTCTGACTGTCTACACCTGTCCAATAAATCAACACAACCATCAAACTGCAAAATAACCACAACCATCAAACAACCATCAACCAATAACCACAAACAACTGCATAAATAACCACAACCATCAAACTGCATAAATACCACAACCATCAAACTGCATAAATACCACAACCATCAAACTGCATAAATAACCACAACCATCAAACTGCATCAATAACCACAACCATCAAACTGTATAAATGACCACAACCATCAAACTGTATAAATAACCACAACCATCAAACTGCATCAATAACCACAACCATCAAACAACTGCATAAATAACCACAACCATCAAACTGCATAACCACAACCATCAAACTGTATAAATGACCACAACCATCAAACTGTATAAATAACCACAACCATCAAACTGCATCAATAACCACAACCATCAAACAACTGCATAAATAACCACAACCATCAAACTGCATCAATAACCACAACCATCAAACAACTGCATAAATAACCACAACCATCAAACTGCATAAATAACCACAACCATCAAACTGCATAAATAACCACAACCATCAAACTGCATCAATAACCACAACCATCAAACTGTATAAATAACCACAACCATCAAACTGTATAAATAACCACAACCATCAAACTGCATAAATAACACACAAACCATCAAACTGCATAAATAACCACAACCATCAAACTGCATAAATAACCACAACCATCAAACTGCATAAATAACCACAACCATCAAACTGCATAAATAACCACAACCATCAAACTGCATAAATAACCACAACCATCAAACTGCATAAATAACCACAACCATCAAACTGCATAAAATAATCACAACCATCAAACTGCATAAATAACCACAACCATCAAACTGCATAAATAACCACAACCATCAAACTGCATAAATAACCACAACCATCAAACCGCATAAATAACCACAACCATCAAACTGCATAAATAACCACAACCATCAAACTGCATAAATAACCACAACCATCAAACCGCATAAATAACCACAACCATCAAACTGCATAAATAACCACAACCATCAAACTGCATAAATAACCACAACCATCAAACTGCATAAATAACCACAACCATCAAACTGCATCAATAACCACAACCATCAAACTGCATAAATAACCACAACCATCAAACAACTGCATAAATAACAACAACCATCAAACAACTGCATAAATAACACAACCATCAAACTGCATAAATAACCACAACCATCAAACTGCATAAATAACCACAACCATCAAACTGTATAAATAACAACAACCATCAAACAACTGCATAAATGACCACAACCATCAAACTGCATCAATAGCCACAACCATCAAACTGCATCAATAGCCACAACCATCAAACTGCATAAATAACCACAACCATCAAACTGCATAAATAACCACAACCATCAAACTGCATCAATAACCACAACCATCAAACTGCATAAATAACCACAACCATCAAACTGCATAAATAACCACAACCATCAAACTGCATAAATAACCACAACCATCAAACTGCATAAATAACCACAACCATCAAACAACTGCATAAATAACCACAACCATCAAACTGCATAAAAAGCCACAACCATCAAACTGCATCAATAACCACAACCATCAAACTGCATAAATAACCACAACCATCAAACTGCATAAATAACCACAACCATCAAACTGCATAAATACCACAACCATCAAACTGCATAAATAACCACAACCATCAAACTGCATAAATAACCACAACCATCAAACTGTATAAATAACCACAACCATCAAACTGCATAAATAACCACAACCATCAAACTGCATAAATAACACAACCATCAAACTGCATAAATAACCACAACCATCAAACTGCATAAATAAGCACAACCATCAAACTGCATCAATAACCACAACCATCAAACTGCATAAATAACCACAACCATCAAACTGCATAAATAACCACAACCATCAAACTGCATCAATAACCACAACCATCAAACAACTGCATAAATAACCACAACCATCAAACTGCATCAATAACCACAACCATCAAACAACTGCACAAATAACCACAACCATCAAACTGCATAAATAACCACAACCATCAAACTGCATCAATAACCACAACCATCAAACTGCATAAATAACCACAACCATCAAACTGCATAAATAACCACAACCATCAAACTGCATAAATAACCACAACCATCAAACTGCATAAATAACCACAACCATCAAACTGCATAAATAACCACAACCATCAAACTGCATAAATAACCACAACCATCAAACAACTGCATAAATAACCACAACCATCAAACTGCATCAATAACCACAACCATCAAACTGCATCAATAACCACAACCATCAAACTGCATAAATAACCACAACCATCAAACTGCATCAATAACCACAACCATCAAACTGCATCAATAACCACAACCATCAAACTGCATAAATAACCACAACCATCAAACTGCATAAATAACCACAACCATCAAACTGCATAAATAACCACAACCATCAAACTGCATAAATAACCACAACCATCAAACTGCATAAATACCACAACCATCAAACTGCATAAAAAGCCACAACCATCAAACCGCATAAATAACCACAACCATCAAACTGCATAAAAAGCCACAACCATCAAACTGTATAAATAACCACAACCATCAAACTGCATAAATAACCACAACCATCAAACTGCATAAATAACCACAACCATCAAACTGCATAAATAACCACAACCATCAAACTGCATAAATAACCACAACCATCAAACTGCATAAATAACCACAACCATCAAACTGCATAAATAACCACAACCATCAAACTGCATAAATAACCACAACCATCAAACCGCATAAATAACCACAACCATCAGACAACTGCATAAATAACCACAACCATCAAACTGCATAAATAACCACAACCATCAAACTGCATAAATAACCACAACCATCAAACTGCATAAATAACCACAACCATCAAACTGCATAAATAACCACAACCATCAAACCGCATAAATAACCACAACCATCAAACTGCATAAATAACCACAACCATCAAACTGCATAAATAACCACAACCATCAAACTGCATCAATAACCACAACCATCAAACTGCATAAATAACCACAACCATCAAACTGCATAAATAACCACAACCAACAAACTGCATAAATACCACAACCATCAAACTGCATAAATAACCACAACCATCAAACTGTATAAATAACCACAACCATCAAACTGCATAAATAACCACAACCATCAAACTGCATAAATAACCACAACCATCAAACTGCATCAATAACCACAACCATCAAACTGCATAAATAACCACAACCATCAAACAACTGCATAAATAACAACAACCATCAAACAACTGCATAAATGACCACAACCATCAAACTGCATCAATAGCCACAACCATCAAACTGCATCAATAGCCACAACCATCAAACTGCATAAATAACCACAACCATCAAACTGCATAAATAACCACAACCATCAAACTGCATAAATAACCACAACCATCAAACAACTGCATAAATAACCACAACCATCAAACTGCATAAATAACCACAACCATCAAACTGCATAAATAACCACAACCATCAAACTGCATAAATAACCACAACCATCAAACTGCATAAATAACCACAACCATCAAACTGCATAAATAACCACAACCATCAAACTGCATAAATAACCACAACCATCAAACAACTGCATAAATAACCACAACCATCAAACAACTGCATAAATAACCACAACCATCAAACTGCATAAATAACCACAACCATCAAACAACTGCATCAATAACCACAACCATCAAACAACTGCATAAATAACCACAACCATCAAACAACTGCATAAATAACCACAACCATCAAACAACTGCATAAATAAACACAACCATCAAACTGCATAAATACCACAACCATCAAACTGCATCAATAACCACAGCCATCAAACAACTGCATAAATACCACAACCATCAAACTGCATAAATAACCACAACCATCAAACTGCATAAATAACCACAACCATCAAACTGCATAAATAACCACAACCATCAAACTGCATAAATAACCACAACCATCAAACTGCATAAATAACCACAACCATCAAACTGCATAAATAACCACAACCATCAAACTGCATAAATACCACAACCATCAAACTGCATCAATAACCACAGCCATCAAACAACTGCATAAATACCACAACCATCAAACTGCATAAATAACCACAACCATCAAACAACTGCATAAATAACCACAACCATCAAACTGCATAAATACCACAACCATCAAACTGCATAAATACCACAACCATCAAACTGCATAAATAACCACAACCATCAAACTGCATCAATAACCACAACCATCAAACTGTATAAATAACCACAACCATCAAACTGTATAAATAACCACAACCATCAAACTGCATAAATAACCACAACCATCAAACTGCAAATAACCACAACCATCAAACTGCATAAATAACCACAACCATCAAACTGCATAAATAACCACAACCATCAAACTGCATAAATAACCACAACCATCAAACTGCATAAATAACCACAACCATCAAACTGCATAAATAACCACAACCATCAAACTGCATAAATAACCACAACCATCAAACTGCATAAATAACCACAACCATCAAACTGCATAAATAACCACAACCATCAAACTGCATAAATAACCACAACCATCAAACTGTATAAATAACACAACCATCAAACTGCATTAATAACCACAACCATCAAACTGCATAAATAACACAACCATCAAACTGCATAAATAACACAACCATCAAACTGCATAAATAACCACAACCATCAAACTGTATAAATAACACAACCATCAAACTGCATAAATAACCACAACCATCAAACTGCATAAATAACCACAACCATCAAACTGCATAAATAACCACAACCATCAAACTGCATAAATAACCACAACCATCAAACTGCATAAATAACCACAACCATCAAACTGTATAAATAACCACAACCATCAAACAACTGCATAAATAACCACAACCATCAAACTGCAAAAATAACACAACCATCAAACTGCATAAATAACCACAACCATCAAACTGCATAAATAACCACAACCATCAAACTGTATAAATAACACAACCATCAAACTGCATAAATAACCACAACCATCAAACTGCATAAATACCACAACCATCAAACTGCATAAATAACCACAACCATCAAACTGTATAAATAACCACAACCATCAAACTGCATAAATAACCACAACCATCAAACTGTATAAATAACCACAACCATCAAACAACTGCATAAATAACCACAACCATCAAACTGCAAAAATAACACAACCATCAAACTGCATAAATAACCACAACCATCAAACTGCATAAATAACCACAACCATCAAACTGTATAAATAACACAACCATCAAACTGCATAAATAACCACAACCATCAAACTGCATAAATAACCACAACCATCAAACTGCATAAATAACCACAACCATCAAACTGTATAAATAACCACAACCATCAAACTGCATAAATAACCACAACCATCAAACTGCATAAATACCACAACCATCAAACTGCATAAATAACCACAACCATCAAACTGCATAAATAACCACAACCATCAAACTGCATAAATACCACAACCATCAAACTGCATAAAAAGCCACAACCATCAAACTGCATAAATAGCCACAACAATCAAACTGCATAAATAACCACAACCATCAAACTGCATAAATAACCACAACCATCAAACTGTATAAATAACCACAACCATCAAACTGCATAAATAACCACAACCATCAAACTGCATAAATAACCACAACCATCAAACTGCATAAATAACCACAACCATCAAACTGCATAAATAACCACAACCATCAAACTGCATAAATAACCACAACCATCAAACTGCATCAATAACCACAACCATCAAACTGTATAAATAACCACAACCATCAAACTGTATAAATAACCACAACCATCAAACTGCATAAAAAACCACAACCATCAAACTGCATAAATAACCACAACCATCAAACTGTGTGAATAACATAACCATCAAACTGCATAAATAACCACAACCATCAAACTGCATAAATAACCACAACCATCAAACTGCATAAATAACCACAACCATCAAACTGTATAAATAACCACAACCATCAAACTGCATAAATAACCACAACCATCAAACTGCATAAATAACCACAACCATCAAACTATAAATAACCACAACCATCAAACTGCATAAATAACCACAACCATCAAACTGCATAAATAACCACAACCATCAAACTGCATAAATAACCACAACCATCAAACTGCATAAATAACCACAACCATCAAACTGCATAAATAACCACAACCATCAAACTGCATAACCACAACCATCAAACTGCATAAATAACCACAACCATCAAACTGCATAAATAACCACAACCATCAAACTGCATAAATAACCACAACCATCAAACTGCATAAATAACCACAACCATCAAACTGCATAAATAACCACAACCATCAAACTGCATAAATAACCACAACCATCAAACTGCATAAATAACCACAACCATCAAACTGCATAAATAACCACAACCATCAAACTGCATAAATAACCACAACCATCAAACTGCATAAATAACCACAACCATCAAACTGCATAGATACCACAACCACCAAACTGCATAAATAACCACAAGCAGCAAACTGCATAAATAACCACAACCATCAAACTGCATAAATAACCACAACAATCATACTGCATAAATAACCACAACCATCAAACTATAAATAACCACAACCATCAAACTGTATAAATAACCACAACCATCAAACTGCATAAATAACACAACCATCAAACTGTATAAATAACCACAACCATCAAACTGCATAAATAACCACAACCATCAAACTGTATAAAACCACAACCATCAAACTGCATAAATAACCACAACCATCAAACTGCATAAATAACCACAACCATCAAACTGTATAAATAACCACAACCATCAAACTGCATAAATAACAACCATCAAACTGTATAAATAACACAACCATCAAACTGCATAAATAACCACAACCATCAAACTGCATAAATAACACAACCATCAAACTGTATAAATAACACAACCATCAAACTGCATAAATAACCACAACCATCAAACTGTATAAATAACCACAACCATCAAACCGTATAAATAACCACAACCATCAAACTGTATAAATAACCACAACCATCAAACTGCATATAAATAACACAACCATCAAACTGTATAAATAACCACAACCATCAAACTGTATAAATAACCACAACCATCAAACTGTATAAATAACCACAACCATCAAACTGCATAAATAACCACAACCATCAAACTGCATAAATAACCACAACCATCAAACTGCATAAATAACAACCATCAAACTGCATAAATAACCACAACCATCAAACTGCATAAATAACACAACCATCAAACTGTATAAATAACAACCATCAAACTGTATAAATAACACAACCATCAAACTGTATAAATAACACAACCATCAAACTGTATAAATAACACAACCATCAAACTGTATAAATAACACAACCATCAAACTGTATAAATAACACAACCATCAAACTGTATAAATAACACAACCATCAAACTGTATAAATAACCACAACCATCAAACTGTATAAATAACCACAACCATCAAACTGTATAAATAACCACAACCATCAAACTAACACAAACCATCAAACTGCATATAAATAACAACCATCAAACTGTATAAATAACCACAACCATCAAACTGTATAAATAACACAACCATCAAACTGCATAAATAACACAACCATCAAACTGTATAAATAACACAACCATCAAACTGTATAAATAACACAACCATCAAACTGTATAAATAACACAACCATCAAACTGTATAAATAACACAACCATCAAACTGCATAAATAGCCACAACAATCAAACTGTATAAATAACCACAACCATCAAACTGCATAAATAACCACAACCATCAAACTGTATAAATAACCACAACCATCAAACTGCATCAATAACCACAACCATCAAACTGTATGAATAACACACAACCATCAAACTGCTTATATAACCACAACCATCAAACTGTATGAATAACACAACCATCAAACTGCATAAATAACCACAACCATCAAACTGCATAAATAACCACAACCATCAAACTGCAAAAAATAACCACAACCATCAAACTGCATAAATAACCACAACTATCAAACTATATAAATAACACAACCATCAAACTGCATAAATAACCACAACCATCAAACTGTATAAATAACACAACCATCAAACTGCATAAATAACCACAACCATCAAACTGCATAAATACCACAACCATCAAACTGCATAGCCACAACAATCAAACTGTATAAATAACCACAACCATCAAACTGTATAAATAACCACAACCATCAAACTGCATAAATAACCACAACCATCAAACTGCATCAATAACCACAACCATCAAACTGCATAAATAACCACAACCATCAAACTGTATAAATAACCACAACCATCAAACTGAATAACACAACCATCAAACTGCATAAATAACACAACCATCAAACTGCATAAATAACAACCATCAAACTGCATAAATGCCACAACCATCAAACTGCATAAATAGCCACAACAATCAAACTGTATAAATAACCACAACCATCAAACTGCATAAATAACCACAACCATCAAACTGCATAAATAATAACCATCAAACTGCATAAATAATAACCATCAAACTGCATAAATAACCACAACCATCAAACTGCATCAATAACCACAACCATCAAACTGTATAAATAACACAACCATCAAACTGCATAAATAACCACAACCATCAAACTGCATCAATAACCACAACCATCAAACTGTATAAATAACAACAACCATCAAACTGTATAAATAACACAACCATCAAACTGCATAAATAACAACCATCAAACTGTATAAATAACAACCATCAAACTGCATAAATAACCACAACCATCAAACTGTATAAATAACAACAACCATCAAACTGTATAAATAACACAACCATCAAACTGCATAAATAACAACCATCAAACTGCATAAATAACAACCATCAAACTGCATAAATAACAACCATCAAACTGCATAAATAACAACCATCAAACTGTATAAATAACACAACCATCAAACTGCATAAATAACAACCATCAAACTGTATAAATAACAACCATCAAACTGTATAAATAACACAACCATCAAACTGTATAAATAACAACCATCAAACTGTATAAATAACACAACCATCAAACTGTATAAATAACAACCATCAAACTGTATAAATAACCACAACCATCAAACTGTATAAATAACAACCATCAAACTGTATAAATAACCACAACCATCAAACTGTATAAATAACAACAACCATCAAACTGTATAAATAACACAACCATCAAACTGCATAAATAACAACCATCAAACTGTATAAATAACAACCATCAAACTGTATAAATAACACAACCATCAAACTGCATAAATAACAACCATCAAACTGTATAAATAACAACCATCAAACTGTATAAATAACACAACCATCAAACTGTATAAATAACAACCATCAAACTGTATAAATAACACAACCATCAAACTGTATAAATAACAACCATCAAACTGTATAAATAACCACAACCATCAAACTGTATAAATAACCACAACCATCAAACTGCATAAATACCACAACCAACAAACGACATCAATAACCACAACCATCAAACTGCATAAATAACCACAACCATCAAACTGCATTAATAACCACAACCATCAAACTGCATAAATAACCACAACCATCAAACTGCATAAATAACAACCATCAAACTGTATAAATAACACAACCATCAATCTGCATAATGAAGAGCATCATGGAGCATTCGTTAACCTCTGACCCCTCCATCAGTCTGACCGACCTGTGCGGCGACAGAGGCTCCGCCCACTGGACGTCACATGATAACCTGCAGGATCCTGCTGCTCTCACCTTACACAGGACCTCCACGGGGGTGGACATCTTCTTCTCCGAG
Source organism: Scarus forsteni (assembly GCA_036419115.1). Classification (NCBI taxonomy): domain Eukaryota; kingdom Metazoa; phylum Chordata; class Actinopteri; order Labriformes; family Labridae; genus Scarus; species Scarus forsteni. Next base: position 14,024,948 of record JAZDUH010000395.1, read on the forward strand.
ATCTTCTCATACTTCTGCTTCTTAGTGGCAGCCTGTCACACACACAGGTGAGCACAGTTAGAGCGTGCCCGTGTGGGCATGGCCGTCATACCTGTCCAGGTGAGCTCTCACCTTCAGCCCCTGCCAGGGCAGACTGGTTCTGTTGAAGTACATCAGCACGTATCCTAGCGATTCCATGTCATCACGGCGGCTGCACAGAGACAGGACAGTGTAAGCACAGCGTATATTCAGGTGAGCATAGTATTATGGGATGGCGGGCTCACCTCTGTTCGATGCCCAGGTGAGCGTTGATGGAGGCGTAGCGCGCGGTGCCGGTCAGGTTCTTGTCTTCTCTGTAGGGGATGTGCTGCCGTGTTCGGTTATCTCGGTATTTCTTTGCCAGACCGAAATCGATGAGGAACAGCTGAGGAGACAGACAAGGAGAGACAACGGCGTTAACGAGACACTAACGAGCCGACCAATCACAGCATCACCTGAGGAACACCTGCCAACCACCCTGACTCTGGAAACACCTGAGTCACATCAGACAGGTGCAGGGCCTCAGAGCCTAATCAACACACCTGTGCAGTTCTGCCCCCTGCTGTTCACCACTTCATCTACACACCTGTGCAGTCTGTTACAGACACACCTGTGCAGTCTGTTACAGACACACCTGTGCAGTCTGTTACAGACACACCTGTTCAGGCTCTGTTACAGACACACCTGTGCAGTCTGTTACAGACACACCTGTTCAGGCTCTGTTACAGACACACATGTGCTGTCTGTTACAGACACACCTGTTCAGGCTCTGTTACAGACACAACTGTTCAGTCTGTCACAGACACACCTGTTCAGGCTCTGTTACAGACACACCTGTGCAGTCTGTTACAGACACACCTGTTCAGGCTCTGCTACAGACACACTTGTGCAGTCTGTTACAGACACACCTGTGCAGTCTGTTACAGACACACCTGTTCAGGCTCTGTTACAGACACACCTGTGCGGTCTGTTACAGACACACCTGTGAGGTCTGTTACAGACACACCTGTTCAGGCTCTGTTACAGACACACCTGTTCAGGCTCTGTTACAGACACACCTGTGCAGTCTGTTACAGACACACCTGTTCAGGCTCTGTTACAGACACACCTGTTCAGGCTCTGTTACAGACACACCTGTGCAGTCTGTTACAGACACACATGTTCCGGCTCTGTTACAGACACACCTGTGCAGCCTGTTACAGACACACCTGTTCAGGCTCTGTTACAGATACACCTGTGCAGTCTGTTACAGACACACCTGTTCAGGCTCTGTTACAGACACACCTGTGCAGTCTGTTACAGACACACCTGTGCAGTCTGTTACAGACACACCTATTCAGGCTCTGTTACAGACACACCTGTTCAGGCTCTGTTACAGACACACCTATGCAGTCTGTTACAGACACACCTGTTCAGGCTGTTACATACACACCTGTTCAGGCTCTGTTACAGACACACCTGTCGAGGCTCTGTTACAGACACACCTGTGCAGTCTGCAACAGACGCACCTGTTCAGGCTGTTACAGACATAACTGTTCAGGCTGTCACAGACACACCTGTTCAGGCTGTTACAGACATAACTGTTCAAGCTGTTACATACACACCTGTTCAGGCTGTTACAGAAGCACCTGTTCAGGCTGTTACAGACATAACTGTTCAGGCTGTTACATACACACCTGTTCAGGCTGTTACAGACACACCTGTTCAGGCGCTTACAGACACACCTGTTCAGGCTGTTACGGACACACCTGTTCAGGCTGTTACATACACACCTGTTCAGGCTGTTACAGACACACCTGTTCAGGCTGTTACATACACACCTGTTCAGTCTGTTACAGACACACCTGTTCAGTCTGTTACAGGCACACCTGTTCAGGCTGTTACAGACACACCTGTTCAGGCTGTTACAGACACACCTGTTCAGTCTGTTACAGACCACCTGCTTTCATTCTTGTTTGAAATACAAGGTAGAAAAGGTCTGACCTATGACCTGGGACTGTGACCCCCTACCCCGGCTGTACCGCAGCTGCTGATTGGCTGATCTGCGCTGCACCCTCACAGGTAAGCCCTTGGAGCAGCGGTTCAGTCTGTTAGTTCATTAAGCTTCACAGAGCAGCAGACAAGAGCGTAGCAGGAGCTCCACATACACACACAGACATGGGGGGGTAGTTAGGCATGACCTTCGCTGAGAGGTTGCTGTGGGCCTGATGGCGTGACCTGATGATTAAACATGTCCTCATCCTCAGTCCAACACGCCATGCAGCACAACAACACGCAGCACAACAGTCAGCACAACAGGCAGCACAACAACAGTCAGCACAACAGGCAGCACAACAACACGGAGCACAACAACACGCAGCACAACAACACGCAGCACAACAGTCAGCACAACAGGCAGCACAACAACAGTCAGCACAACAGGCAGCACAACAACACGGAGCACAACAACACGCAGCACAACAGTCAGCACAACAACAGTCAGCACAACAACACGCAGCACAACAACACGCAGCACAACAGTCAGCACAACAGGCAGCACAACAACACGCAGCACAACAATAGGCAGAACAACTCCATTCAATACTTCAGCAATCAGAAATCACATCAAATCATCTGGTGTTTGTGCAGCAGAAGCAGCAGACAGCGGGGCAGGCTAACTCCTGAAATCATCTGGTGTTTGTGCAGCAGAAGCAGCAGACAGCGGGGCAGGCTAACTCCTGAAATCATCTGCTGTTTGTGCAGCAGACAGCGAGGCAGGCTAACTCCTGAAATAATCTGCTGTTTGCGCAGCAGAAGCAGCAGACAGCGGGGCAGGCTAACTCCTGAAATCATCTGGTGTTTGCGCAGCAGAAGCAATAGACAGCGGCACAGGCTAACTCCTGGTGAAGGATGTGATGGTGTGAGCCAGCGGTGGCTAAGCTAACACAAACTTAAAACAGCAGGCTGGTTTGGTGATGCTAACTGCACGATGAAGCATGAGAAGCTAATGCTAACACTGCTTAATGAAGGTGAAACACCTTTGGAGGTGTGACCTATCAGACTGCAGCTACAGCATCTTAAATGCAGACCGACCGCTCACCTGTGTGAGACTACAGGGGAGATATCCTCGTCATCAATGTGGGTCCAGTTTAGCGTGATGTGAATAAATGTCAGGGCTCATAAGGATGGTCCAGACTCGGCTGAGTGGTGATTTATGTTTTATGTCAAAATGAGCATTTGTTCATCATCTGACTTTCTTCTGTCGGCTGTTTTATGGCCCTGCTGCCGCCTTCAGGTGTGTTTGTGCTTCTCCACAGAAGAAAAGAAATCTCCTGAACTGACTGGACTCACAGCGAACACGTCTGAACTACACGTGGTAACCAAACAGGCATTTACAGTTTATCCTTTCACAATAAACAAATAATAGATAAACAAACAAATAAAAGATAAACAAATGACTAAAACCATCTGAATTAAATCAGGTAAATGATAGAAACGTCCACAAGTGGATTATCAGTTGCAAAAAAACAAAAAAAACATATGTGGCCAATTTTATGATAACTTTGATTTTATTTCAGGATTTTAGTAAAAAGTGAAATTTACAGTTCTGCTTCAAAAGCTAGTTTTGTTTTAGCCACAAAAAGAGTTTTGTGGCTATAGTTTAGTTTAGTTTGAGAGATCAGCTTCAGTCTACAGGACACACTGGGCCACATGTGGACCCCTCTTCATTTAAAGCAGACTTCAGTCAATTCCACATATCAGCTTATGGTAAACATAAAAACCTTCATATATCTGTGTCAAACATCAAAAACATGCATGGTTAAAATAACTGAGATTGTTTTTAAACTCATTTGTCTTCTCCTGGATCATATCTGCATTTACCAGCAGACTAAGTAAAAACAAAGTTCTGTCTGCTCTAATATCAGTGTGGAAATGTTAGTAAGCTGGTGAAATAAACTTTACAGCAAGCTTTGGATTTGATCCTTTCCTTAAATTTGAACTAAATGTCCATGTGAATGTTTGTCCAGTTAAAGCAGGTTACAGGTTGTGAGATTAACATGAAGGCAGCCCTCAGAGAACAGTTTATGATCAGCTGTGTGAATTTTAAAAACATGAATCTGTGACCAACACAACAGGCTGTCCATCAGTCCTGGGAAGTTTAAGGACTGAAGGACAAAATATAAACAGCTGCATGGACAACTGCACTGTCCTGAGTGGGCTTCCGTAGACATCTGCCTGGTGCAGGATAATATCTGGCTGGTGATAGATAGACCTGGCTGGGTGGTGGATAATATCTGGCAGTGGTGGATAGTTGCTGGCGGGTTGATTGTATCTGCTGGAGGTGGATAATATCTGGCAGGTGGTGGATTATATCTGGTTGGTGCAGGGTAGTATCTGGCAGGTGGTGGATAGTATCTGACGAGTGGTAGATAGTATGTGATGAAAGGTGGATAGTATCTGACGGGTGGTAGATAGTGTCTGGCGGGTTGTGCATAGTATCTGGCAGGTTGTGGATAGCATCTGGCTGGGTGGTGGGTAGTATCTGGCTGATGGTGGTGGATGATATCTGTCTGGTGCAGGATAATATCTGGCAGGTGCAGGATCATATCTGGCTGGGTTGTTAATAGTACCTGGCTCTGGTGGATAATATCTGGCTGGTGATGGATAGTATCTGGCGGGTGGTGGATAGAATCTGGCAGGTGGTGGATAATATCTAGTTAGAGGAGGATAATATCTGGCTCTGGTGGATAGTATCTGGGGGTATTGGATAGTATCTGGCTCTGATGGATAGTATTTGGCAGTGGTGGATAGTATCTGGCTCTGATGGGCAGTATCTGGCTCTGGTGGATAGTATCTGGCAGTGGTGGATAGTATCTGGCAGTGGTGGATAGTATCTGGCTCTGATGGATAGTATCTGGCTCTGGTGGATAGTATCTGGCTCTGGTGGATAGTATCTGGCTCTGGTGGATAGTATCTGGCAGTGGTGGATAGCATCTGGCTCTGGTGGATAGTATCTGGCAGTGGTGGATAGTATCTGGCTCTGGTGGATAGTATCTGGCAGTGGTGGATAGTGTCTGGCATTGGTGGATAGTGTCTGGCATTGGTGGATAGTATCTGGCTCTGGTGGATAGTGTCTGGCTCTGGTGGATAGTATCTGGCTCTGGTGGATAGCATCTGGCTCTGGTGGATAGCATCTGGCTCTGGTGGATAGCATCTGGCTCTGGTGGATAGCATCTGGCTCTGGTGGATAGCATCTGGCTCTGGTGGATAGCATCTGGCTCTGATGGATAGTATCTGGCTCTGATGGATAGTATCTGGCTCTTATGGATAGTATCTGGCAGTGGTGGATAGTATCTGGCTCTGACGGATAGTATCTGGCAGTGATGGATAGCATCCGGCTCAGACGGATAGTATCTGGCAGTGGTGGATAGTATCTGGCTCTGACGGATAGTATCTGGCTCTGACAGATAGCATCTGGCTCTGACGGATAGTAACTGGGGGTATTGGATAGTATCTGGCTCTGATGGATAGTATTTGGCAGTGGTGGATGGTATCTGGCTCTGACGGATAGCATCTGGGTCTTATGGATAGTATCTGGCTCTGATGGATAGTATCTGGCTCTGATGGATAGTATCTGGCTCTGGTGGATAGTATCTGGCTCTGGTGGATAGTATCTGGCTCTGGTGGATAGTATCTGGCTCTGACGGATAGTATCTGGCAGTGGTGGATAGTATCTGGCTCTGACGGATAGCATCTGGCTCTGATGGATAGTATCTGGCAGTGGTGGATGGTATCTGGCTCTGACGGATAGCATCTGGGTCTTATGGATAGCATCTGGGTCTTATGGATAGTATCTGGCTCTGATGGGCAGTATCTGGCTCTGATGGATAGTATCTGGCAGTGGTGGATGGTATCTGGCTCTGACGGATAGCATCTGGGTCTTATGGATAGTATCTGGCTCTGATGGATAGTATCTGGCTCTGATGGATAGTATCTGGCTCTGGTGGATAGTATCTGGCTCTGGTGGATAGTATCTGGCTCTGGTGGATAGTATCTGGCTCTGACGGATAGTATCTGGCAGTGGTGGATAGTATCTGGCTCTGACGGATAGCATCTGGCTCTGACGGATAGGATCTGGCCCTTACGGATAGTATCTGGCTCTAATGGATAGTATCTGGCTCTGATGGATAGTATCTGGCTCTGGTGGATAGTATCTGGCTCTGATGGATAGTATCTGGCAGTGGTGGATAGTATCTGGCAGTGGTGGATAGTATCTGGCTCTGATGGATAGTATCTGGCAGTGGTGAATAGTATCTGGCGGGTTAGGCTGTGCCCGAGCTGTGGCCTGGCTCCAATGTGTTAATATGGCAGCGAAGCGGCAGCTGGTGTTGAGGTAAAGGCACACCTGGTTTAATCCTGAGAAAGATGGATCCTGAGCAGAGCTAACAGCCACGCTTCTTTTCCTCTTCCCCACTGACGAGTCTACACACTGGGCACACAGAGGGCAGGGTCAATCACAGCCTGTCCGTCACACATCAGCATCAGTCTGCCCCGCCCACAAACCTGCTGCCACGCACACAGGTGGGGGCGGGGCAGAGGGACAGTCTGCACTGATGTTCAGTTCTGCTGAGCTCTAACCAGAGCTCTCCAACACCTGCCCTCAGGAGACTACACCTGGAGGACAGGTGAGTTAGAGAGGCCATACATGAGGGGGACACCTGGGCAGACAGGTGAGTCTGTTTCTGACCATGAACAGCTCTGTCTGACCCACACCTGAGGAGGACTAATGTGACTTTACCTGTCTGCTTTTGTCAGTCCATCACCTGCAAACACACCTGAGAGGCTCCATGAGCTCGTCCTGACAGGAGACACCAGACCGAGGTGTTCTCCTGCCAGGATGGGGGGGACTCAGAGGTTCAGGCTCCGGCTGCCAGCCAATCACAGGGCTGCTTGACCCCTAACATCTGAGACATGCTCAGCGAGCTCAGACCTCCACCAGGCTTCTGACACTGCTGTTGTTTAAAGAGGACATATCATGCTTGTTTCTCCTTTTCACTATGCCAGACTAGGATGCCTGTAAAGCATTTCTGCCCTCAGCACAAGTCATTTAGTTCCTTCATTGCCCCATAATAGCGTTTTCAAAATCCTCATTTTAGGCCATTATCAAGCTCTCGTTGAAACACTCGGTTCTCAGGCTGACCTACAGTAACCTCGCAACGTCACAGTCCTTTGTGCTCTGATTGGTCAGTTCTATCGGGGGTTGAGCCAGCCTGTCCTTCTTCTTCTACTGTATTTTCCGGCAGGCTCAAAGCAGCGACCGCGTATTGAGTCCCCCTACAGGCCAGAGCTGGTAATGAGTGTGAGCTAGGGAGCTATATAACCCTGCTGCTGCTGGATGTGTTCCTCGGTGACGGTTTTGTGGCTAACGGACATCACAGAGGAGGAAGTGTTTTATCAGATTACTCCAATAAAAAGAAAGGTACCTCGTGATGTCATGACGTTTGAAATCTCGCGGACATCTCGCAATGACCTATTTTCAGAGGCATCAAATCTCGTTCTAGGATATCAGAAAAAATACAATATCTCATTTTTTGAAAATTAAGGGGGTGTAAGGTCTTGTTTTCAAATTTATTATATTATATGTAAGTATTAAATCATGCATCAGCATGATATGTCTACTTTAAAATATTAAGCCTCCCACACCGTCCATGAACCCTGTGCAGATCACAGTCTGCATCCACCAGAGCCCCAACTACACCTGACCTACCCCTGAACTACACCTGAACACCACCTGGACTCCGCCACCCTGCACAAGCAACACTCAGAGAAACTGCTGGACCACCTACAGACAACGTCCCGTCATAGGTAATCAGACTAACAGAAGGGCAAGAACTAATGACCCTTAAACTCCAAATGAGTGCTTTGGTTTAACTCATTGCGAAGCTCTAATCGCGGAGCATTTATGTTGCTTCCTCAGTTACCTGTTTAAAACTTTTTAAAGAGTAGTCCCACCTGAACTATGACCTACCTCATTATTTTCACCAACAAGGAGAAGAGATAGATGGCTCTTTCTTTTACATAGGTTTATATAGGTTACATAGTTCATTTCCCGGAGGTGTAATACTTGTTTGAGTGTTATTGTACTTTAAATTTACTCTGTTAAGTTAAACAAATACTAAAGGACAAAGTGCTGTAAAACCATAAAATGTTCTGCCTGTAATTAATTTATGTGTCGTGTTTTGAGATTGAATTTTATGCAAATTAATTTAATGTTTTCTTTTTTATCGGCCAATCAAACAGTAATAATCACCTTTGTTTCCTTGCTAATACGGCACTGGCTTCAAAATATGCTGATCAGTTAGGCCCTAGTTTACAGTATTTGATCCTAATGAACCTCCCTGAACTCACTACAACACAAAACAAAAAGCTGACTTGAAGCATCTTTGACCGAGAATACAGTGATCAAATCACCAATGTTAATTTAGGAGCTCTAATGAATTTTGAAAATAATGAGCACAAGACCTCTTATGGCCCTACATTTCAAAATCAAGTTGAAGACTTTGAGACATGAGGATCAGCAGGAAGCCTGAATAAAACTGGAAGATCATTTTAGAAACATCCTACAGTGATACTTGGTGGGCCAGCTGTACTGATGTAGTGGGGTCTGGCTACACTACATTGGCCTCACTACAGCAGAGGCACACAGTTCATGTTCAAATGTCCACATTTGCTGCAGAAGTAAACATGTTTAGTCCCTGCACAGTGAGACAGATGCTGCACTGAACCATCCTGCTGTGGGCCTGTTATCTTCATCAGGAGCTGCTCCTCAAACGCAGCATCAGAGATGTAGTTTATAGTTTATAGTTTAGTTCTCTGCCCGGCTAAAGACTAAGTATAACACAACAGTTCCTATAGTTCATTCAGCCATGTTTGTTTTTATTTACACCTGCTTCCTTGTTCCTCAGTCAGCTTCCTGATTGGCTACATTCAGAGTCATGACCCCGGGGTTGTGGGCTCCCACATGAAGACTTCAGGTTATACAGACTGAACAGGTTTGATATCAGAGCCCATCATCTGCACCAATTCACTCTGACAAACCTCAGGACACAGGAGAATCTTAGGAGACAAACAAAATCAGGAAATTTACATCCTTGGTTCAGAAGGAGGAGAGTGTGTTCCCCACTTTAGGGTCAGGACCACCCAGTCACATTCCCATGAGGAAAACCAACAGCATGTGTGGAGCTCTAACCTCTGACAGAGCTCCATTAGAGCTCTAATGGAGCTCTGACGGAGCTCTAATGAAGCTCTGATGGAGCCCTCATGGAGCTCTAATGAAGCTCTGACAGAGCTCTCATGGAGCTCTGACAGAGCTCTCATGGAGCTCTGACAGAGCTCTAATGGAGCTAACATGTAGCTCTGACAGAGCTCTCATGGAGCTCTAGTGGAGCTAACATGGAGCTCTGATGAAGCTCCGACGGAGCCCTCATGGAGCTCTAATGAAGCTCTGACGGAGCTCTCATGGAGCTCTGACAGAGCTCTAATGGAGCTCTCATGAAGCTCTCATGGAGCTAACATGGAGCTCTGACAGAGCTCTCATGGAGCACTAATGGAGCTAACATGGAGCTCTGATGAAGCTCTGACGGAGCTCTAATGGAGCTCTCATGGAACTCTGATGGAGCTCTGTACCTGCTACCTGCCCAGCTCTGCTCCACTCTGCTAGTCAGTGTGGTTACCATCACACCTCAGAATATCCACACGCACGTTTGGAGGGTCCAAACAGAGCCTCTGATCAGGACCCACAGGTATGGACAGGAGTGTGGCCTGTAGCAGTCAGTTGCAGTGTGGTCAGTTGCAGTCAGTTGCAGTGTGGACAGTGTCAGTGTGGTCAGTTGCAGTCAGTTGCAGTGTGGTCAGTGTCAGTGTGATCAGTTGCATGTGGTCAGGTGCAGTCAGTTGCAGTGTGGTGAGTGTCAGTGTGGTCAGTTGCAGTCAGTTGCAGTGTGGTCAGTTGCAGTCAGTTGCAGTGTGGTCAGTGTCAGTGTGGTCAGTTGCAGTCAGTGTCAGTGTGGTCAGTTGCAGTCAGTTGCAGTGTGGTCAGTTGCAGTGTAGTTGTGCTGCTCTCTCTCTGAAGAGTTCTCAGAGTCTGGCTGGTGGGAACACAGCAGGTGTTTCAGCTCTGTGTGTGAGGTGGAGCTGAGCTGAGCAGGTACCACAGGTGAAAAGCCCCATGGTTCAGGTGGAGTAGGTGGTGTAGGTGGTGCAGGTGGTGCAGTCTTACCTTGTTACAGTGACGGCCAATGCCCATTAGAAAGTTGTCTGGTTTGATGTCTCTGTGGATGAAGTTCTTTGTGTGAACATATTCAATTCTGCTGATCATCTGGAGAGAAGAGGACAGCACAGGTAAGACCAGAGTCACCTTTAATCTTTATTTACATTTACAAACAGGACAAGTAGGGACGGGACACCTGTTCATTTTCTTAAACCATGGAGAATTAAACAAATGTCTTAAATTAGGATGATGTCACAGCTTTTATTTCTGAACTGAAGTGTAAATAATTCTGAGCTGAGCTCAAGAACAAACTGAAGTGGTTTCAGGTGTTTTGAAGGTAAAGCATTCTCTGAGTTTGTTTAAAGCTGGGGTCGGCGATTTTGGAAAACAAGCATGAATTTGAAAGTAGCATCTCCTCAGGGCTCCGCCTAACCGCCCGCCCCCGCTCACATGCACGTGCGCGGCTGATATATCCAGAAGACTGATTCAACTCCAAACCCTCAGCACAACATGTTTGTTTTACTCTACACCAAGTCATGTCTCAGTCAGCAGTAAGAAAACACCAAAACATTATCATAGTAAAGTTAAAAACAAACATGTAAAGTTAGTTAGTGCTCACAGCCCGATGTTGATCGGGGTATAGGTAGTTCCTCTGACATTCTCCACATAGCTGTCAAGTAGGGATGTAACGGTTACCGGTAAAATGGTAAACCGCGGTAAAATTTCCCAAGATAATCATTACCGTGTCCTTCTAAAATTACCACACTGTGTCAATAACTCACGGTGATGCTGCTCTTTGTCTGGAAAGGCGAAAGTATGTGCGTCTGCCCCTCGATGAAGCAGCCGTGCGTCGCAAAGTTTAAAGTACAAATTCGTTTCTTGTTATTACACACAGTTTAAGCATTTATAACATTATAATGGCAAATACTTGCCAGAATTGTTTACTTAAATTTTTTAATGAAAAAAGTTTAAACAAATTTGCTTATAGGACATTTCCTGACACAATTTTTGACTAAAAAGATAAAAGAAATGTTAAAATTATATTATTAAAGGGGTTACATGATTTCAAGACTGTGTTAAAGTACTTTTTGAACATTTTGAGCACAGTGCAACAATACCGCGATAATAATGATAACCGTGATAATTTTGGTCAAAATAACCATGATGTGAAATTTTCATACCGTTACATCCCTACTGTCAAGTCTCCTGTTTTGGCTGTTAAACTACCATATTTTATGTACTCTATCCTCTTTCCTGACGTCCTCCTGTATCAGTATTCTCCTGTAAATCTCCCGTGCGATGATATAATAATAAAAACATTCCTCTGCCTCTCCAAACTGAACTCTGTCTCTAGCCTGAAGGGGGCAGTAATGCTCTAAAATGATGGATGCCAACCGCCACAAAACCGAAGAAGAAGAAAAAGCCTGGTGACACTGTCCACCTGCAGTAGCCTGGGTGGCAGCTGTGGTGAGATTAGAGCAGCAGAACAAACTTAGAAAAACAAAGAGTTTATTTTAGATTTCTCTACACCTGTCTTAAAATGTGAGGGATACTGAAGCTTGGTTGGGGTTTTGGGACGGCTCACAGCGGACTTCACTTATTTTCAAAGACAAAACTTTAAAGGTAAGCATTCTCCGGCGGACTCTGATACGTATGAGCTCGGCTACACGCACAGAGTCTGTGCACGCCTGGAAAATGCACGCGCAGTAGGCGGGCAGAATGGCGACGGGATTTGATTGGTTTAAAAACAGGTGTCCTGGCATGATTATTGGTTGGGGTTTTCCCTGTTTTACTCCTGCTGTAGTTTGCGGATATTTTTTGCTCTGTTTTAAGAACACATTATGAGTTGATTACCATCGGGTCAGAAAGGCCATTTTAACGAGAATTTAAAAAAGTGTATCTAAATCAAATCGCAGACCCTAGCTTTAACACATTTCTGACATGGACAGCAGCAGGTGGGGGTGTCCCAGTGTTTCACTCACGTTACTGTTTTAAGGCCCACCAAAGTGTGACAGCATCAGGCGAGCTCAACAGCAGGCCGACGTTTACAGCTTAATCAGATTTTCTGTTTGAATGGTTACTCTGACATGTGAAGCCCATCCCCAGGTGATGTCATGAGGACGTTACCTGGTCTGCCAGCATGAGGACTGTCTTCATGGTGAAGCGACGAGAGCAAAAGTTGAACAGATCCTCCAGACTGGGTCCCAGCAGGTCCATCACTAGGACGTTATAATCCTTCTCCTGGCCATACCACCTGCACACATGCACACAGGTTAACATGGGGGAGGGGACTCCAACGGCACACACAGGCCTGTCCCAATAACAAACTTTTCTGGAAGAAAACTGTGCAAAAAATATAGCCCATAAACTTTTTTATTGTCGATATTATTTTGAAACATCATTTTTTCATTAATGTAATTATAATATATGTCTTAAAGTGAGTAGACCATTATTTAATTTCTGAAGAGTATTTAACTGTAATTGGAAGGTCAAGAGCTTTTAAATAAAATAAATTAAACAGAATAAATTTAACAAACAAAAAAAGAGGAATAATGAATGAAAATGAAAAGGACTCTCTTTCGGGAAAAAAATTGCATGTAAATAAAAATAATTATGCTAATCAAAAAAATATAAAAAAGAAATAGACCCTGTCTCTGTGAAGAAAAAAAAACTCCAATAAAAACCACACACAAGAATAAAAACAATAAATAAAATATAGTTTATACAGTTCCTGAATTGTTTGTGACACCAATGTTCTCCCAGTCAATTCCTTCTCTCTGTCAAATGTTGGTAACGTTTCCTGAAATGCTAGCTTTTGTACCGTATTGAAGGGCTGCATTTGTTCTGCAATGTAGCGGACGATACTGTCCGTCACCATTTTGCTGTTTTATTCATTTTTACTTTGCCGACCAAACGCTTCAGTGAGCTTCTGACTGTCAGGACGAAGGCTCCCCTGCACCTTCCCTTCTTCATCGTCACTACTTTCAGAATAATGTGAGCTTGTCGGTGTTCATAAGCTCACACCTCGTTCATTCTGTTTAAAACCAAAATATTCCCACACTGGGGCTGTGGCAGCCGGCTTAGGAACCGTTGCTTTCGTGCCATCATTTATGTTTGTTTCCTCGTTACTCCTCACAAGGCTCACTTCAGCTCTGTGTGTACGCGTGAGTGGCCCCGCCTCCCCCACAAAGATTGAATGACTGACAGATGGATCACTCCGCTCATTTCGCTATAGAACCCACGCACTCAGGGGTTGAGACAGCTGCACAGAGTGAACCATCTTCTCATCCAGCCTGTTTGGTAGAAAGAGTGGAGGAAAACAAACACTCATGCATGTGTCAATTTATGGAGGCCGGCAAACTTACCGAGGACGTTTTTAACTATCGAGCGGTCGATTGATTTATTGATTATCGTGACAGGCCTAAACACATGCACACCACGGATTCTTAACAGACTCAGTTGTAGGTGCAGCAGCTGAGGTCAGCTGTTAACCACACTGACACACACAATGACCTCTGATTGACCTCTGCAGCTCAGCCTTTACAGTCGCTCTGCTCTAACCTCATCCTCCCATGATGCACTGCTCCTGAGCTCCCTCTCTGCTTTGAGTCTGCAGCACACTGAAGATGCACGATAACACAAATGCCTATAAATCACTGAATAAATTACTTTTGAATGATGCACTTAAATGTTGTACAGACGCGTTGGTGTGCAGGTGTGTCAGTCTGACAAGTTTGTAAATAACAACAATAATAATAATAATAATAATAAAAATAACGAACAGTACATGTGTTGGTCTGTCAGTCTGAAATGTTTGTAAATAATAATAACAATAATAATAATAATAATAATAATAATGAGCAGTACATGTGTTGGTGTGTCAGTCTGATGTGCTTGTAAATAACAATAATAATAATAATAAATAATAATAATAATAATAATAACGAACAGTACGTGTTGGTGTGTCAGTCTGATGTGTTTGTAAATAACAATAATAATAATAATGATAATAATGATAATAATAATAATAATAATAATAATAATAATAATAATAATAATAATAATGAGCAGTACATGTGTTGGTGTGTCAGTCTGATGTGTTTGTAAATAACAATAATAATAATAATAATAATAATAATGATAATAATAATAATAATAATAATAATAATAATAATAATAATGATAATAATGGCGGACAGTGTGTGCAGAGCAGGGATCAGCTGAGTCAGTGTGAGGCAGACTGTTGCCCAGTGTGTTGATCACCTTTGACCTAACCTTTTTCTTCCCCCTTTAGAGTCACCAACTGACCCAACCAGCACTACCCGCTGCTCCAGCGTGCAGCTCTGTGGAGGCTGTGCTCTCCAATCACATGGCTGTCCTGGGGTTTGATGTATTGTGGCTCTGTGCTCATGCCCCTGATTAATCACACAGAACAATTCTTACAAAAGAGTGATGCTGGGAACAGAGTTTAAAACAATAATAATGTTTCAGGAGGGCTCCACTGCTGCCTCTGCTCATCAAAAAGCTTTACAGTCTGAACTTAAAGCCCAACACTTTACTCAGAACTCTAATTTCAACTTCCATCTTAGTGTTTTGTCTTCAGCAGAAAACAAATAAACGACACAGAAATGTCTGTAAAATTTTGCCGTACTTAATAAAGTGACAAACACAGCTGATGCTGCTGTCACTAAAGGTTGTTGTGTCGTTCACACCCGACAGAAAACCCTGAACTCATCCAGACATTATCCAGACAGGTAACTTAACCCAGATCATGTCCTCCCACCCTCCAAGCATTTCATGGATAAAATCTGAGCTAATCGTCGCTGAGGCGAGGGCCGATGACAAACGGCACCAACCAGGACGAGAGAGACCTGACAGGTGAAGGTCACCTGTGAGGAGATAAACTCAGATGCTGCTGCAGACCATCTGCTTCAACCCAGCAGCAGGTCTGTGGAGCTGCTGCTGGATACAGAGCTGAAACTCTGCTGCTTCAGCCTCTGACTCTTCAGCTGTGGAGACCATCCTCACATGATTAACCCTTTAAGCCCTCTGCTCCAAAAAAACATGCCGTAAAGAAAAGAGTGTTTCTCTGCTGCTACAAGGTCATCTGAATTACGAACTCTGGACAGATGTGGAATCATCAGTATGTGTTACTGGGACAGAGGAAACGAAGACAGAGGTCAGAATAATTTGGACATTTCCCGCCTAAAACAAGGGCAGCGGAGAGAGAAGTGTGGACATGAGGGAATCTAGGGATAGGGCTGTCACTTTATATTCGATATTCAAATAACTGTTCGAATATTGGGATAAATATCCGTAACCAAATAGTAAATAAATAAATACATGTACGTCGCTTTGGACAAAAGCGTCTGCTAAATGAAATTCCATCCAACAGAGGGCGCACTGAGCACAGCTTGACCCTCAGTCACATCTGCTGCTCTCTTGACCTCAGTAAACAAAGAGTTTCCACTCCGAGCGGACATTAACAGCTCTGAATCATCTGAGGAGAGCTGTGTGGAAGTAGTTTTGGTTCTACACCGTTGATGTCAAACTTAAAATCAAAGACCAGGCTGTGTGTTACAGGAAGTACAGTTTAGTCACTCGTCCTCTTATTTGTGGGCTCAGCAGTCGGCTTTTCATCCAAGCTATACGGCCGAGTGAAGCGGAGCTTCAACGACAGTTTAACCCCGTGTGAACAGGGTTAGAGTCTCTGTCCCTTACTACAGGGGGGATGTCTGAAAACAGTTCGACTTTGATTATTAGGAAAAGTGACAGCCTTATCTAGGGATGGGAATCAAAAAACAATTCCAGTTGAGAATCGTTAACAGCTCTATCAAAGAATCAATATCATGAGTCTTTTTGCTAATCAGTTCCCTTATCAATTCCTTCACTCACAGGGTTCAGAAGAGTCAGAATTGTGAGTGTTTTAGTGTTCTTTTATTAAGACAAAAAGGTATGGTTACCTTGACATGTTTCGACGTAACTCTGCCATCTTCTTCAGAAGCTGTCATCCTGACAGCTGTGACGTGTCTTTTTATCAGCTGTTTCCGGGAGTAGCCGGCGGGACAGATTGATCACGTGATCTGTCCCGCCGGCTACATCCCCCGTTGCCTGGCGGCCTCTGGAGAAGTGAATCCCAGGTGTGTGAGAGCTGGAAGGCTCCTTCACCCCTGTTGATGGTGTCCGTGTCCCGTTTCACTCCTCCAGAGGCCTCCAGGCAACTGGGGACGTAGCCGGGGGGGCAGATTACGTGATCAATCTGTCCCGCCGGCTACTCCCGGAAACAGCTGATAAAAATACATGTCACAGCTGTCAGGATGACAGCTTCTGAAGAAGATGGCAGAGTTACGTCGAAACATGTCAAGGTAACCATACCTTTTTGTCTTAATAAAAGAACACTAAAACACTTATGTTCTAAGAAGACAAGATGAATCTAATTAGTAAGTCAGAATTGTGGCTTAATTTTTTACAAAAGCAGCTGCTGCACAGCCTTAAGAGAGTGGAAACACTTTACAGAAGCAGTTATCTATGCTGTGATGTGTGTTTGACATTTGCCCACACAGAAGATCGTCAGGGGAATGGTTAAAGAATCGATTAGCAGGATCGTTAACGGCACTGGTCCTGTAAGAGTCTGATGTGTCCCGTCTGTAGCAGCTGAAGCTCAGAGCCTGTCGGAGCAGGCTCGGCTTATGAAACTCACCATTACTGAAATATGCTGACTGACATGGCTGGAAGCTCTCAGCAGCAGGTCTGAACCAGTTACCAACATGTCACAGAGCTGTGCTCCAGAGATCAAGTCTGCAGACACATCAGGGTTTGATCTGTCCGTGTCCAGGTGAGCTCACCTGTGTGCTGTGAACACATCATCTATGAGTGTGCTGTGCTGTTGTCAAACTTGAGCTGCACTCAGTGCTCAGCATTAAAGGAGCATTCCCACATTAACAACACCTTCACAGCAGAGAGAGCAGCAGGCTGTACAGGTGACACAGCCAGGTGTGGGGGAGGGGCGGGGCCACCAACAGGTTAGACAGGCTCTGGCAGCATAAAGCCTGTCTAACCAGGACACAGAGCTGCTGCCACACCCTCTGATGGTGAGGTAGGGCCGGGCAGACTCAGTGGAGATCAGCTCTGGTTTGGTGAGCCTCACCATCATGGATCAGCATGATGTTCACCACATGATGTGAGGATCAATAACACAAACATGTCTTTGTTTTTTCATGGCCCCTTAGCATTTTTATTCACTCTTCTCAAAGTTTTATAGTATTTGAAGAAAATCTGCGGAACCTTTAACTACTTAATACTTTGCATAATAGGCTGCAATGAGCCGTACCTTTACCCTTACTTTGAATTATTTTTCTCAATATTTATTACAAGTGATAAATAAATGACATGAGAACATTTTACCTAAACATCTAAAATCATGTATCTGTTAAACTGACGTATACCACAGCCTGTTAGTGCAGAGACTTGGGGTCAGCACAGCCGAAAAAAATGTAAACTTCGACCTCCTGCAGGTCAAAGTTAAATATAAACAGACAGTTTAACAATGTGACACACATTCAGTTTGGACAGGTAAAGGTGCTGCAGGGATGTCCATGGACACACCTACAGTCTGTGTGGACAGGTAAAGGTGCTGAGAAAACAGCAACACTGTCACCTGTTTGATATCTTAGCAACTAAACACACCTGAGACTCTCAGTTAAGAAACACATACACCGGTCACCACAGACAATGAACAAAACAAAAAAAAGACATTTACTCTGCGTTTACCGATGTTAGAGAAAAGCATTATCACGCTGTCTGCTGCTTTTTGCGTAACTACTTTTAAAAAGGTTTTGAAGGTCCATATTTGGCTCCTCTTCTGCAGGTTCACATGGATCCTGAACGTCTTCATGAAACACTGGCAACATGCTTTGGTCCAAAAAGCCTCTGAATGAAGCACAGCTGCTTTCTCTCCATGCTCACATCACCCTCTATTCAGAACGGCTGGTTTGGAGGGCGGTCGCCTTCATATGCTAATGAGATGGAGCAGAGCACATAAGGCAACTCATGATAGACCTGCAGCGCAACTCCAGCCATGTGCACTTACAGTCCTGAACACACACAAACTGCAAATTCATGCCAGTCACCAGTTAACAGCGAAGCTCGTCTCCCCCAAACTTTACAGGCCAACACACGACATGCTAACCACAGCTAATGGTTGTTGGTACTCTTCTGTTAAAGAAAAGAGAATCCACTTGGTTGCTGAACTAACATGAAACTGACAAAATTCATAACACCATTTTTTTTTTACTGAAAATCAATTAATGAAAATCAGACATTGCTTTTGAATTATGGTTCAACCAAGTTATATTAACATCTAAAATATTCACATCAGTGGAGGTGTCAACAGGCCACAGTCCGTGCATGTTAATAATGAACTGATCAAACCAGTTTCACGGACCCTCAGATGTCATTTACACAAAAACAGAATTGGACCAAACAAAGACTTCTCATTGTGTTTATGCCTCCTGTTTACACAAGAACAGTGCCGACTTTGAATCCATAAACTTACCAAACCAGGGCCCAGAGTGAAAAGTTTAGAAAACATTTCAGTATCCTTATACGGGAATTAGCGTTTCCCTGACAAACTGCCATGCAGCACATGTGCAGTACTCCTTCAGATAAAGGTCTCATACATCCCAGAAACAACAACAGCAACAACAACAACAACAACAACAACAAAAACAACAGCAGCTTCGGCCATCTACAGAGCGACTTGTGTGCTGCTAACTGTGCTCAGTTTGTTATCCAGGCAAAAATAAACTCCTGCGTCTTTGTGCATCCACTCGTCAGTGTTGCTGTAATGAGTGAACCCTCTACAACAGGATCAGGAGAACAACTAAAGCAGCTTTCAGTTCAGCTGAAGGAGCAGAAACAAAGCAGCAAACAGCAAAACCCCTCCAGGGCGACAGTTACAGTAACACGTGTATTTATACTGAGGCTGCTGTGTGCGCTCCTCATATCTTACCTATGTATATTTGCATAAAGATGCACTGATTGGTGCTGACATCATCAGTGAGGTGATTTAGCGAACACAAATAACTCTTTCTGATCTCTTTAGATGTAGTTTTTCAACCATGCTGACATTTTCTCTCCTGTTTGACCATGACAACAGCATAGTAAGACTCTTCTCTGAACCAGCAGGAAGGTGTCAGCATTAACTTGACTGGACACAACAGACAAACATCAAAACTGAGGCCTGCTCTGTTAAATTTCATTCACTTACTGATGAACAACGCTCAAGAAAAGGGAAAACCTCAGTACCAATGTTAAACCAATGCCCATGTGCATCAGTCATCCAGGTAATGGTTATCCAAACGAAATCCAAGAACAAGAACCTGGACTTATTAAAAAAGTTAACACAGAGACTTAGCAGCAGCTAATCAGGACAATAAAAACAGAGCCATTACATTCACATTTCACTTAAAACTTGGAGCATAAAAAATATCATCTCTCTCCAAAGACGTCCAAACCAAAATTTGCTGCGAACTCTGGTTACTCCTGAAGCACGAGGCTGCAGGCCGACTTCAACATCCAGATAGAAAACTTACTCTCCAAACCTCACAGCACGAGGCTGCAAGCTGACTTCAACATACAGATAGAAAACTAACTCTCCAAACCTCACAGCACGAGGCTGCAGGCTGACTTCAAAATCTAGACAGAAAACTAACTCTCCAAACCTCACAGCATGAGGCTGCAGGCCAACTTCTACATCTAGACAGAAAACTAACTCTCAAACCTCACAGCATGAGGCTGCAGGCCAACTTCTACATCTAGACAGAAAACTAACTCTCAAACCTCACAGCATGAGGCTGCAGGCCGACTTCAACATACAGGTAGAAAACTAACTCTCCAAACCTCACAGCACGATGCTGCAGGCCGACTTCAACATCTAGATAGAAAACTAACTCTCAAACCTCACAGCACGAGGCTGCAGGCCGACTTCAACATACAGGTAGAAAACTAACTCTCCAAACCTCACAGCAAAAGAGTCTGTGGTCCTGTACTTAGAGGTGTGGAGGTCCTATTATCCTGCTGATGAAGCTGTGATCCCTAACGATCAGGCCAGACTGTTTCTGGGTCACACCTCACCTGTCAGCGTTACTATCAGAAATAGTTCATTAATCCACAAAGATGCTGCTTCATGTTTCTGCTGTCAGGGTCAGAGCTGACGGTCATCAGCTTTACACAACAACAGCTCCATCAGCTGATTGACACCGTCAGCTTAGACTGACACAGCCTCTGCTCACAGCCATGAGCCTGAACATCCTGATTCTGCACAGCAGGGAGTCCACACCTTGTCAGGTAGACCCCACATGACACATGAGAGGCTTTAGGCCCATTCACCTCTCTGTGAACGATGAGGTAAAGAGTGCATATGAAACATGAAGGAGAGAGGCTTTAGGCCCGTTCACCTATCTGTGAACGATGAGGTGAAGAGTGCATATGAAACATGAAGGAGAGAGGCTTTAGGCCCGTTCACCTCTCTGTGAACGATGAGGTAAAGAGTGCATATGAAACATGAAGGAGAGAGGCTTTAGGCCCGTTCACCTCTCTGTGAACGATGAGGTGAAGAGTGCATATGAAACATGAAGGAGAGAGGCTTTAGGCCCGTTCACCTCCCTGTGAACGATGAGGTGAAGAGTGCATATGAAACATGAAGGAGAGGCTTTAGGCCCGTTCACCTCTCTGTGAACGATGAGGTGAAGAGTGCATATGAAATAGGAGTGGGAGAAAAAATCGATGGAGATAAATGGAGTAAAATATTGCACAGATAGAGCATATAAGCTTTAATAACATTCTGGAGTCTTTTCTTTACCTTCTTTTGATGAATTTCTGGCGTATTTTCTGTGTTTTACCATCTTTTTTGTTATTGATCATCTCTTTCATCATTCCATAAATAGTAATTTTAGTAATACTGGAGGAAGAAAAGTGGAGATCTGTCTTCTGCTGGACGGGAACTGCTTCAGAGTCTACTTCACTAAAACACTCCTAGACATGTTTAATATCACAGGCTGTCACATCAGGAGTAGGGATGGGACCGATCCGATCCAGTATCGGTATCGGCTAGGCGCGAAATAAAAAATGACAAAATAAAAATCAAAGACGTTCGAAATAAAAGGCCGAAATAAACCCCTGTTTTTGCAAATTTTTGCATCTACTGTTGAGTTGACAGAATTTGATCATACTTGAAGATCAGAAGTATATGCACTGTTATAGGCTAAATATTATAGTTCACAGTTCAGACATTTATAGGTCTAAACTGCAGCTCTGAGGACTGCTGTTTGTTTTCCTTTTCATTCAAGAATGTACTTATCCTGATTGTTACAACAACAAAGCACTTTTTAGTGAGATTTTATGTTTGAATTTGCACTATAGTCTAAATAAGGGAAAAAACTACAATTTAGGTTTTTATTTTCAAAGACCATTTATTTTGTACTGATGCAGCAATATTTTTTGGATGTCTGCATTAGGAAGAAAATAAAGAAAATGAGATTTTTTCACAACTCCCTACTGTTGGGGATTTTCCTCCATCTTTATTTCATATCTTGGGTATTTCGTATTGTGAGCCCTGTTTCGTATTTCGTATCGTTTCATGAGTTGACCATTTCGTTACACCCCTAGTATCGGCGTCCGATCCAGGCATAATTCACGGCTCGGAATTTTCCAATCCATGTGCCACGGGGCGCCCGATCCAACACACAACACACATGGGACATGTGACGCCACCCCTCATTTCAGAAATCCATCCCACAGTTTGCAGCCAGCCAGTGAGTGCGTAGCATAGTGCCTCCTGTGAGTGTGACGCCGTCTATTAGCCACCTGAGCTAACAGACGAGCGCTAACAACAACATATCTGCTGTGTGGAGTAGGGGTGGGACAAAAAAATCGATATGGCGATTATCGTCGTCCTATCTCCTGTAATATGATTATCGATAAGCAGGAGCCAAATATAGGGTATAAACTCTTGACGAAGGTCCGCTGCATTCAGCCATATAACTTGGATGAAAAGCCGACGGCTGAGCCGCTAATAAGCGGAGGAAGAGTGACTAAACTGTATTTCACAGAACACACAGCCTGGTCTTTGACTTTATGTTTGACATCAACGGTGTAGAGCCAAAACTACTTCCACACAGCTCTCCTCAGGACATACAGAGCTATTTATTCTGCTCTGTTCGGAGTGGAAACTCTTTACTGGGGTCAACAGAGCAGCGAATGTGTCTGAAGGTCAAGCTGCGCTCACAGCGCCCTGACATGCTGCTACACTCATTATTTTGCATTCAAATATATATTTACTATTTGGTTCCAGATATTTATCCCCATATTCGATCAGCTATTTGAGTATCACAGTTAAAAATTAATCAAACATCTGAAAAAGGCACCACGTGAATGAACACCGGGAATATTTTTATTTTATTATATTTTATTTGGGGGGGTAGAGATGTTTACAATTATATCATATGTCACTTATGAAAGCTGCTGCACTATACTTGATTTGTGTGCTGTTCAGAAGCTGCAGCCCTTATGGTGTTATTTTTTTTTGGTAGTGTAGATAGTTTAGAACAACAGACTGTCTTCTTGTTACACATTTTATATCAAAAGTGAGACAATTGATAAAAGACCTGCTCCAAGACCCATACTCTGCTGTTCGTGTCAAGCAGCCTTCGTCTCTATGGGGATTGACTGTACCCTTACAGTGTTCTGCACTTCATTCAATAAATGTTGCCATTCAATTTAAAGCCCTTACAGTGGTATGTTTTTTTCTTTATCTTCTATGTAAATAACTGTTCTGTGGTTAATTACAGCCTCATAATCAAATTTTATACATAATTCAAACAATAATGATAACATTAATATTCCAGTAATAATATCCCTGGTATGGGAATAGTATCGGTATCGGCCAATACCCAAATTCAGGTATCGGTATCGGATCGGAAGTGAAAAAACCTGTATCGGTGCATCCCTAATCAGGAGCTGCCGTCAAACAGAAAGGTTGAGTTTATGAATTATGGGTAAGAGTTTCTGGTCACCTCAGAAAGTTTCTACATGTTCATTTACAGTTGTTTTGAAGAGAATCCTGTTGAAAATTCATATTCCTTCTCGTTTTAAACATTTATAACATAATAATGATGAATTGATGATTCTCATGAATAAAGGGTAGAAAAATCCTGACACATTTATTGGCAAAGAAAGAAAAACAGGTGGACATTTATAATTACATAATTAACTGTCGTGCTTTTGCGGGTTATTAATGTGTTTAAGTTATCATATGCATTTTTTTATTTTCAGATGTTTGATTGATCAGAAATGTTCAACTGCTCAAAAATGTGAGGTGACATACCACTTATGTTCACAGTGGCATGGAAATAAACATTCAAACACTGTCAGCAGGTTCTCTATTTGTCTATTTCTACTTCTTACTGAATCCAATCACAACCTAAAGAATCAGTTATTAACTTTCCCCGGCCCTACTAAGCAGCACAGGTTCCTGTGTGCACAGCCTTCATGTGAACGAGTACTGCACATGCGGCGATGTCCGTGATTCACCCTAAACCCTCTGTATCTCGTCCACATGAAGCCAAAACAAAACGGTTCTCAAAACTTTCCACCCTGGAGCTCCAGACACTCCAGGCACCACTCTCATGTAAACGCTCTCTCTAAAGAACGGGGCGGTGTAAACCCTGACATGGCTGCCAACACATGCGTCACAGGAGCCTCCAATCACACCTGCCGGCGCTGCTCACCTGTAAATGTGCTGCTCTGTCAAACTCAGGCTGATGTCTGGCACGTGTTTCTTTTCCATACGTGCACAAGTTTATCTGATATAACAGGCCAGTGTTTCAAACCCAGCCATAGAAATACACCTACAGATACACCACGCCGTCACTGCAGTACCATGTACTGGCACAGTCCCATTATTGTACTGGCACAGTCCCATTACTGTCCTGGCACAGTCCCATAACTGTCCTGGTACAGTCCCATAACAGTACTGGCACAGTCCCATAACAGTACTGGCACAGTCCCATAACAATACTGGCAAAGTCCCATAACTGTTCTGGCACAGTTCCATTAGTGTACTGGTACAGTCCCATAACTGTCCTGGTACAGTCCCATTCCTGTCCTGGTACAGTCCCATAACTGTACTGGCACTGTCCCATAACTGTTCTGGCACTGTCCCATAACTGTTCTGGCACTGTCCCATAACTGTACTGGCACAGTCCCATTCCTGTCCTGGTACAGTCCCATAACTGTACTGGCACAGTCCCATAACTGTTCTGGCACAGTCCCATTACTGTACTGGCACTGTCCCATAACAGTACTGGTACAGTCCTTGTAACAGTACTGGCACAGTCCCATAACTGTACTGGCACATTTCCATTACTGTCCTGGTACAGTCCCATAACTGTCCTGGTACAGTCCCATAACAGTACTGGCACAGTCCCATGACTGTACTGGCACAGTCCCATTACTGTACTGGCACAGTCCCATAACTGTACTGGCACAGTCCCATTCCTGTGACTGCCCTGTAGGTCGTCACACTGCTAACAGCAGCATCACAGCCTTCTGAAATGATAGACCTCATCTGCACTGATCAGCTAATCCACACAGACTGACACAGACTTCAGTCTCTATTTGTTTAGTCCCAATCATGACAAGACTTATCTCAGACTAGGGCTGGGGACTGTTCAGAACCTCACAATTCAATTTTGATTCTTTAGGTTGTGATTTGATTCAATATCAGAAGTAGAAATAGACAAGTAGAGTCCAGCTGACAATTTCTAACTTTTTCATGTGGTATATCACCTCACATTTCTGATCAGACATCTGAAAATAAAATGTGCACAATAATGACTTAGCTCTGCATCCAGAGTACAAAACAAAAAAACATGACGGTTAAAACTATATTGATAAATGTCCTTCTGGTCGTTTTTGTCTTATTTTGTCAGAATAGTCATTTAAATAAATGTTTTCATCCTTTATTCATGAGAAATAAAAGTAAACAATTCTGGCAACAGAAAAATTACAAGTTATTACAAGAAAAGAATAAAAACAGATTTTAATGAAACACTTTTAACTGGGCATGTAGAGATTTCCTGAGATGAGTAAAATAAAGTTAAACCGTTTTCTGTAAACTCAAACACTGTTGTACGCCCGCAGCATCAGTGTCCACATAACAGCCGGTTAAATCAGACCATGTCCAGGTGTTTTTTACCTGATGGTCGGCCCTCAGGCAGCGCCTGTCCAGCTGAAGATGACATCTCAACATTCTTCCTCCAATATTTAACATAATATGACTGTTGGCAGGATCCATAAAAACAAACTAAGATGAAAGAAACGATCTATGACAATAAAGCCGATAAAACACAGAGAAAACATGCTTGAAATAAAAATCATCAAAAGAGCGTAAACACTCCAGAACGATGCTAACGCTATCGTTTACAGTATTTACATTATTTACACTGAAAAGACAGATAAACCATCCCATCTCTGCTCGCTGAGCACAATCCAACACATTCACAGTTAAAACTCCAGGAGCTGAGATAATCTGAAACATACACGTCTTCTTCTGCCACAGGTGACTGCTGGATGAACACTGAAAACAGCACAGCGCCCCCACAGGCCAGGAGGTGAACGGAATCAGAGGACTTGCTGAATCGTGTATTTTTACCCACTGGACAGAGCAGACATTGGCTCCTGTATGAACAATGAATGCTAACGTCACTCACTCGACACAGCGCTGCAGCAGCTAGCCTGTTAGCCTGATACGCCAATAGCTGCTGCACCTGAACACTGAAGCACACAGACTCCTGACCAATCAACAAGCACTGCATCTGTCCCCATCACCCCAACACAGACTCTAAAGACCCACAGACAACACAAACGAGTCAGAGGTGCTAATAAACAGAAGATCACAGGAGCTTAATAACTGTTCACACTGGGGCAGCCATCTTTGATTGTCAGCTCAGGGGTGGCCAGGTTTCCGAGTTCCCAGTGGGAAATCCCGACCTCGATTCAGATGCAGTTTCCTCATCGTAACTCTGAAATTCTAACTTCCTACTACAACTGTAGCACAGCCCGAGTGTTCATACAGCCCACTGTGTTCACTTTGATCAACTACAGGCTGTGAGGTATTGTTACAGACTAAAACACAAACATGGAGCAGCTTTCTGAAGCTCTGTAAACAGACAGGCTCTCTCCACCAGTGCAGGTCTGAGTGTTTATTGTGTGTATACAGTGTGTCTGTTGTGTACACTCTCTGTGTGTGTGTCTGTTGTGTACACTCAGTGTGTGTGTCTGTTGTGTACACTCGGTGCAGCACACAGCCGTTTCTCCGCGGTAACTCGGCCCGGCTCCTGCCCCCGGTCACCCCGGCAGGCAGCAGCTGATGACCGGGTCTCTGCACGGTCCGGGGCCGGTGTGGTGGCCGGGCGGGGCCGCGGTGAGGGCGGCCTGCCCCGGGCTGCGGTTGTTGTTTTCTCCGCTCAGCCCGCCGCCATTTTCTCTGCCAGCAGCCATGTTGGAGCTAACACAACAAAGAGGAGCGGCCATTTCAGCAGCTGAGCTCATCTGCTAACAGCTGCTGCGAGACACACACCCGACAGCACTACCGACAACACCACTGACAACACCACCGACATTACCGACAGAAACGGTAAAACACTCGGTGACCGGGGCAGGCCGAGGCACGGACAGATTAACGGCAGATTAGCAGGCCGACCGACACCGGGGTTTAGTCCCGGTGGACTCCAGCTCCACTCAGAGCTACAGGCCTGCTGCAGCAACAACATTTAAGACGGAATAACCCGGGCCCTCACAGTCAGTTTAACAACATTTAAGGTGGAATAACCCGGGGCCTCACAGTCAGTTTAACAACATTTAAGGTGGAATAACCCGGGGCCTCACAGTCAATTTAACATTTAAGGTGGAATAACACAGTACATGAGCCTGAATAAACGATATTTAAGGAGGAGGTCAGATGATGTGCTGTCACTGAGCTGCTGTAATAACCAGGCTGTTCACGCACAGGTGTGCGGGGTCACAGGTGTGCTTACCTGATGTGCGGGATGCCCACTCCTCCCTGCAGGATTTTGTACAGTTTGCTTTCATACAGCAGCTGTGGATGTCTGGCTTTCTGAGACTCCAACTTTACTGCTACCTCCTGAAAAACACCGTATGAGTGTGTTAGTGTTACCTGAGTGCAGCTGGAGGGCTAGCTCAGGTGGATCACAGATTAAAGTGGCTGTCTGAGTGTTTAAAGGTGTCTTAAGTGTACAGGTGGACAGAATAATGGCCTAAAGTCCACCTCTCACTCTAGCTCAGTACATTCCTTCACAGACTGACTTTACCTCTCCGTTTGTGATGTTGATAGCCAGGTAAATGTCACCAAAAGAGCCCGATCCGATCTTCCTGACCAGCTTATATTTTCCTCCCACTATGAACTCGGCTTTGGAGCCGCTGCTGCTCGCCATGGTGCCCCGGGTAGGGTGAGGGTTGTTCCCGCAGAGAAGAGCTCAGGCAGAGGGAGAGTCCTGTCCGTCCAGCTGAGGAGGAATTATCGACCAGCTCCCAGTCCGACTGTCACCAAAAACTACCGAAAACAATCCAATGCGACCGTAGGATATGTTGTGGTAGAGTATCTTTATTCATGAGGTAACCTACAGAGGGTCTTTGTCCGATTAAAGCCCCGCAGTGTCGAAGTATTTACATCCGAGCTGGACCCGCGGCCTTCAGCAGCAGCTAGTCGGAGCTAACAGCTAACGTTAGCATCGAGCTAACGCCGTCGAGAGCTCCGCGGCGCCGAATCCGTCCGTTTGTCCTCAGTCCCGATGGGCAGAAACCGCCGATTCAACCACACCGTCGACGGCTCTGATTTCCTTTCGCCGGTGATAGTCCTTTCAAGGCGATTTTGTCAAACTTTTAGGGTCGCAACCGTCGGTACAAAGCGCAACCCACTCACTCCGCCATCTTGTCTTCTCTATCCTCTCCAGTCTCTGCGCCGTAGTGATGTGCAGTTCAGGACGAGTCAGCTCTTTGTGTCGATACTATCGGTGACTGGTTAGAACCATTCACTGATCAAGAATCGATTCTCGCTTGTCCGTTTATTTGTTTCCCACTTTGATTAAAAATTCCCAAAGTAATTATAAGCAGTTCCTAACCTTTGGTCACAAGTAAAGCCACAGCTTGGTGGTTTAAATGTGCATCAAAAACATGATCAGATAATGTTGGTCAGGGAGTACATTTTAGTTTTACTATGAATAATCCCTATAAGATCCGCACACTCATATCAGCTATCGGCAACACAGTCTTTTCTGATTTGTTGATGCCAAATGTTACCAAGACGCTACTGGGGTAAACAAAAGTACCAAATCATCTTCCTGTGCCGAGCCAAATGATCCAGATCACTTTCCTGAAGTGGACTTCCCTTGTGTCGCCCGCTGGTTTCCGGTGGATTAGCTCAGCGCAGCTCATGACGCAGCCAGGGGCCGGTTAACCGAACAGTCCACATTTCGATTTCATGTACTCTGCCTGTGTGTTTAGGTGGTTTACTCAGAATAACACGTGTGAAGGAACCCGAGGAAAGCAGGAGAACGTCGTTGCTGTGTTTGATAGTGACTCTCTGCTGTCTGTCTGGAAACCACACCCAGCAAACTAATCTAAATGTACAGAATCACCAAAACTAGACTAATTATACAATAGATATCACCAAAACTATAGTAAGTACACTATATCACCCAAACTAAAATTAATATACAGTACATCTCACCAAAACTATACTAATTATACAAAATTCATCACCAAAGCTGTTCTGTACAGTGTATATAGTAGTATCATAGTGTACATCTGCTACCACTACTGATAAAAGTGATATTTATGGTGATAGTACCATTACTACTATTATTCCAACACCTTATTATAATAACAATGATACTACTAGGCTCCATCTACTGCCAATAATGATAATAAAAATAATATGCATATATAAGGTGAGGCATCTTTCTTGGCCCGGCTGTTGGTTTACCCAGTTAAGTGTACACGTTGCTTATGTGGAGATGATATAGGATGAAAAATTTACTAGACTTATACTATGCTTAATGGGGGAAATACATCAGCTTTGTTATGAGACAATGAATTGATTTGGCCAAGACAACTGGGTTACAGAAAACAGCCATAACTGCTTGATTTGCAGCCCCAGGTCATTTTTCTGTTGACTTTAAAGCTTGTATGTGAAAGACAACTCAGCCTCTCAGTACAGTTTATATTTATGTTTATTTTAGATAGTTGATTTTTTAAATCTGGTTTATTTTTTCCTTTCCTTTCTATTTTGTTTCTTTGGACTTCTTCCTTGATATTTCTTATTTTCGATGTATCATGTCCTTTAAGCTTGGTTATTTAACATGTATTTTTCCCTCTGGGGCCACTAATAAATTTGAATATTGTCTTATGGTAAAACTATAGTCTTCTTAAGATGGTTCTTACTTAAGTGTTTTGGTGTAACTACAGTCTTCTATAGATGTTTTTTTATTAAAGTCTTGTGGTGTAACTACAGTCTTCTACAGATGTTTTTGACTAAAGTCTCGTGGTGTAACTACAGTCTTCTACAGATGTTTTTTACTTAAGTCTTGTGGTGTAACTACAGTCTTCTACAGATGTTTTTCACTAAAGTCTCATGGTGTAACTACAGTCTTCTACAGATGTTTTTTACTAAAGTCTCATGGTGTAACTACAGTCTTCTACAGATGTTTTTTACTAAAGTCTCATGGTGTAACTACAGTCTTCTACAGATGTTTTTTACTAAAGTCTCATGGTGTAACTATAGTCTTCTACAGATGTTTTTCACTAAAGTCTCATGGTGTAACTATAGTCTTCTACAGATGTTTTTTACTAAAGTCTCATGGTGTAACTACAGTCTTCTACAGATGTTTTTTACTAAAGTCTCATGGTGTAACTATAGTCTTCTACAGATGTTTTTTACTAAAGTCTCATGGTGTAACTACAGTCTTCTACAGATGTTTTTTACTAAAGTCTCATGGTGTAACTATAGTCTTCTACAGATGTTTTTCACTAAAGTCTCATGGTGTAACTACAGTCTTCTACAGATGTTTTTTACTAAAGTCTCATGGTGTAACTACAGTCTTCTACAGATGTTTTTTACTAAAGTCTCATGGTGTAACTATAGTCTTCTACAGATGTTTTTCACTAAAGTCTCATGGTGTAACTACAGTCTTCTATAGATGTTTTTAACTAAAGTCTCGTGGTGTAACTACAGTCTTCTACAGATGTTTTTTACTAAAGTCTTGTGGTGTAACTACAGTCTTCTACAGATGTTTTTCACTAAAGTCTCATGGTGTAACTACAGTCTTCTACAGATGTTTTTCACTAAAGTCTCATGGTGTAACTATAGTCTTCTATTGATGTTTTTTACTAAAGTCTCATGGTGTAACTACAGTCTTCTACAGATGTTTTTGACTAAAGTCTCGTGGTGTAACTACAGTCTTCTACAGATGTTTTTGACTAAAGTCTCGTGGTGTAACTACAGTCTTCTACAGATGTTTTTCACTAAAGTCTCATGGTGTAACTATAGTCTTCTATAGATGTTTTTTACTGAAGTCTTGTGGTGTAACTACAGTCTTCTACAGATGTTTTTTTACTAAAGTCTTGTGGTGCAACTACAGTCTTCTACAGATGTTTTTTACTTAAGTCTTGTGGTGTAACTACAGTCTTCTGCAGATTTTTTTTACTAAAGTCTCGTGGTGTAACTACAGTCTTCTACATGTTTCCTACTAAAGTCTTTTGGTGAAACTATAGTCTTCTACAGATGTGCTTACTAAAGTCTCATGTTGCAATTTAGTCTTCGACAGATGTATTTTAGTAAAGTCTCATGGTGTAATTTAATCTTCTGCAGATGTTTCTTACATTAGTCTTTTCGTGAAACTATAGTCTTCTACAGCAGTTTCTTACTAAAGTCTCATGGTAAAACTATAGTCTTCTGCAGATGTTTTTTAACTAAAGTCTTGTGGTGTAACTATAGTCTTCTACAGATGTTTTTTACTAAAGTCTCATGTGTAACTACAGTCTTCTACAGATGTTTTTCACTAAAGTCTCATGGTGTAACTACAGTCTTCTACAGATGTTTTTTACTAAAGCCTTGTGGTGTAACTACAGTCTTCTACAGATGTTTTTTACTAAAGTCTCATGGTGTAACTACAGTCTTCTATAGATGTTTTTTACTTAAGTCTTGTGGTGTAACTACAGTCTTCTACAGATGTTTTTCACTAAAGTCTTGTGGTGTAACTACAGTCTTCTGCAGATGTTTTTTACTAAAGTCTCATGGTGTAATTTAATCTTCTACAGATGTGCTTACTAAAGTCTCATGGTGTAACTACAGTCTTCTACAGATGTTTTTTACTAAAGCCTTGTGGTGTAACTACAGTCTTCTACAGATGTTTTTCACTAAAGTCTCATGGTGTAACTACAGTGTTCTACAGATGTTTTTCACTAAAGTCTCATGGTGCAACTATAGTCTTCTACAGATGTTTTTTACTAAAGTCTCATGGTGTAACTACAGTGTTCTACAGATGTTTTTCACTAAAGTCTCATGGTGCAACTATAGTCTTCTACAGATGTTTTTTACTAAAGTCTTGTGGTGCAACTATAGTCTTCTACAGATGTTTTTTACTTATGTCTTGTGGTGTAACTATAGTCTTCTACAGATGTTTTTCACTAAAGTCTTGTGGTGTAACTACGGTCTTCTACAGATGTTTTTTACTAAAGTCTTGTGGTGTAACTACAGTCTTCTACAGATGTTTTTTACTAAAGTCTTGTGGTGTAACTATAGTCTTCTACAGATGTTTTTCACTAAAGTCTTGTGGTGTAACTACGGTCTTCTACAGATGTTTTTTACTTATGTCTTGTGGTGTAACTACAGTCTTCTACAGATGTTTTTTACTAAAGTCTTGTGGTGTAACTACAGTCTTCTACAGATGTTTTTTACTAAAGTCTCATGGTGTAATTTAATCTTCTGCAGATGTTTCTTACTGAAGCCTTTTGGTTAAACTATAGTCTTCTACAGATGTTTTTTACTAAAGTCTTGTGGTGTAACTACAGTCTTCTACAGATGTTTTTTACTAAAGTCTCATGGTGTAATTTAATCTTCTGCAGATGTTTCTTACTGAAGTCTTTTGGTTAAACTATAGTCTTCTACAGATGTTTTTTACTAAAGTCTCATGGTGAAACTTTAGTCTTCACAGCAGTTTCTTACTAAAGTCTTGTGGTGTAACTACAGTCTTCTACAGATGTTTTTCACTAAAGTCTCATGGTGTAACTACAGTCTTCTACAGATGTTTTTCACTAAAGTCTCATGGTGTAACTACGGTCTTCTACAGATGTTTTTCACTAAAGTCTTGTGGTGTAACTATAGTCTTCTACAGATGTTTTTTACTAAAGTCTCATGGTGTAACTACAGTCTTCTACAGATGTTTTTTACTAAAGTCTCATGGTGTAACTACAGTCTTCTACAGATGTTTTTTACTAAAGTCTCATGGTGTAACTATAGTCTTCTACAGATGTTTTTCACTAAAGTCTCATGGTGTAACTACAGTCTTCTACAGATGTTTTTTACTAAAGTCTCATGGTGTAACTATAGTCTTCTACAGATGTTTTTCACTAAAGTCTCATGGTGTAACTATAGTCTTCTACAGATGTTTTTTACTAAAGTCTCATGGTGTAACTACAGTCTTCTACAGATGTTTTTTACTAAAGTCTCATGGTGTAACTATAGTCTTCTACAGATGTTTTTTACTAAAGTCTCATGGTGTAACTACAGTCTTCTACAGATGTTTTTTACTAAAGTCTCATGGTGTAACTACAGTCTTCTACAGATGTTTTTCACTAAAGTCTCATGGTGTAACTACAGTCTTCTACAGATGTTTTTTACTAAAGTCTCATGGTGTAACTACAGTCTTCTACAGATGTTTTTCACTAAAGTCTCATGGTGTAACTATAGTCTTCTACAGATGTTTTTCACTAAAGTCTCATGGTGTAACTACAGTCTTCTATAGATGTTTTTCACTAAAGTCTCATGGTGTAACTACAGTCTTCTACAGATGTTTTTTACTAAAGTCTTGTGGTGTAACTACAGTCTTCTACAGATGTTTTTCACTAAAGTCTCATGGTGTAACTACAGTCTTCTATAGATGTTTTTTACTAAAGTCTCGTGGTGTAACTATAGTCTTCTACAGATGTTTTTTACTAAAGTCTCATGGTGTAACTACAGTCTTCTACAGATGTTTTTCACTAAAGTCTCATGGTGTAACTACAGTCTTCTACAGATGTTTTTTGACTAAAGTCTCGTGGTGTAACTACAGTCTTCTACAGATGTTTTTTACTAAAGTCTTGTGGTGCAACTATAGTCTTCTACAGATGTTTTTTACTTATGTCTTGTGGTGTAACTACAGTCTTCTACAGATGTTTTTTACTAAAGTCTTGTGGTGCAACTATAGTCTTCTACAGATGTTTTTTACTTATGTCTTGTGGTGTAACTACAGTCTTCTGCAGATTTTTTTTACTAAAGTCTCGTGGTGTAACTACAGTCTTCTACATGTTTCCTACTAAAGTCTTTTGGTGAAACTATAGTCTTCTACAGATGTGCTTACTAAAGTCTCATGTTGCAATTTAGTCTTCGACAGATGTATTTTAGTAAAGTCTCATGGTGTAATTTAATCTTCTGCAGATGTTTCTTACATTAGTCTTTTCGTGAAACTATAGTCTTCTACAGCAGTTTCTAAAGTCTCATGGTAAAACTATAGTCTTCTGCAGATGTTTTTTAACTAAAGTCTTGTGGTGTAACTATAGTCTTCTACAGATGTTTTTTACTAAAGTCTCATGTGTAACTACAGTCTTCTACAGATGTTTTTCACTAAAGTCTCATGGTGTAACTACAGTCTTCTATAGATGTTTTTTACTAAAGCCTTGTGGTGTAACTACAGTCTTCTACAGATGTTTTTTACTAAAGTCTCATGGTGTAACTACAGTCTTCTATAGATGTTTTTTACTTAAGTCTTGTGGTGTAACTACAGTCTTCTACAGATGTTTTTCACTAAAGTCTTGTGGTGTAACTACAGTCTTCTACAGATGTTTTTTAACTAAAGTCTTGTGGTGTAACTACAGTCTTCTACAGATGTTTTTTACTAAAGCCTTGTGGTGTAACTACAGTCTTCTACAGATGTTTTTTACTAAAGTCTCATGGTGTAACTACAGTCTTCTATAGATGTTTTTTACTTAAGTCTTGTGGTGTAACTACAGTCTTCTACAGATGTTTTTCACTAAAGTCTTGTGGTGTAACTACAGTCTTCTACAGATGTTTTTTACTAAAGTCTCATGGTGTAACTACAGTCTTCTATAGATGTTTTTTACTAAAGTCTCGTGGTGTAACTACAGTCTTCTACAGATGTTTTTTTACTAAAGTCTCATGGTGTAACTACGGTCTTCTACAGATGTTTTTCACTAAAGTCTTGTGGTGTAACTACAGTCTTCTACAGATGTTTTTTACTAAAGTCTTGTGGTGTAACTACAGTCTTCTACAGATGTTTTTTACTAAAGTCTTGTGGTGTAACTACAGTCTTCTACAGATGTTTTTTACTAAAGTCTCATGGTGTAATTTAGTCTTCTACAGATGTTTTTTACTAAAGTCTCATGGTGAAACTATAGTCTTCACAGCAGTTTCTTACTAAAGTCTCATGGTGTAACTACAGTCTTCTACAGATGTTTTTCACTAAAGTCTCATGGTGTAACTACAGTCTTCTACAGATGTTTTTCACTAAAGTCTTGTGGTGTAACTATAGTCTTCTACAGATGTTTTTTACTAAAGTCTCATGGTGAAACTTTAGTCTTCACAGCAGTTTCTTACTAAAGTCTCATGGTGTAACTACAGTCTTCTACAGATGTTTTTTACTAAAGTCTTGTGGTGTAACTACAGTCTTCTACAGATGTTTTTTACTAAAGTCTCATGGTGTAACTACAGTCTTCTACAGATGTTTTTTACTAAAGTCTCATGGTGTAACTACAGTCTTCTACAGATGTTTTTTACTAAAGTCTCATGGTGTAACTACAGTCTTCTACAGATGTTTTTTACTAAAGTCTCATGGTGTAACTACAGTCTTCTACAGATGTTTTTTACTAAAGTCTCATGGTGTAACTACAGTCTTCTACAGATGTTTTTTACTAAAGTCTTGTGGTGTAACTACAGTCTTCTACAGATGTTTTTTACTAAAGTCTTGTGGTGTAACTACAGTCTTCTACAGATGTTTTTCACTAAAGTCTCATGGTGTAACTACAGTCTTCTACAGATGTTTTTTACTAAAGTCTCGTGGTGTAACTACAGTCTTCTACAGATGTTTTTCACTAAAGTCTCATGGTGTAACTACAGTCTTCTACAGATGTTTTTTACTAAAGTCTTGTGGTGTAACTACAGTCTTCTACAGATGTTTTTCACTAAAGTCTCATGGTGTAACTACAGTCTTCTACAGATGTTTTTTACTAAAGTCTCATGGTGTAACTACAGTCTTCTACAGATGTTTTTTACTAAAGTCTTGTGGTGTAACTACAGTCTTCTACAGATGTTTTTTACTAAAGTCTCATGGTGAAACTATAGTCTTCACAGCAGTTTCTTACTAAAGTCTTGTGGTGTAACTACAGTCTTCTACAGATGTTTTTTACTAAAGTCTTGTGGTGTAACTACAGTCTTCTACAGATGTTTTTTACTAAAGTCTTGTGGTGTAACTACAGTCTTCTACAGATGTTTTTTACTAAAGTCTTGTGGTGTAACTACAGTCTTCTACAGATGTTTTTCACTAAAGTCTCATGGTGTAACTACAGTCTTCTACAGATGTTTTTTACTAAAGTCTCGTGGTGTAACTACAGTCTTCTACAGATGTTTTTTACTAAAGTCTCATGGTGTAACTACAGTCTTCTACAGATGTTTTTTACTAAAGTCTCATGGTGTAACTACAGTCTTCTACAGATGTTTTTGACTAAAGTCTCGTGGTGTAACTACAGTCTTCTATAGATGTTTTTTACTAAAGTCTCGTGGTGTAACTATAGTCTTCTACAGATGTTTTTTACTAAAGTCTCATGGTGTAACTACGGTCTTCTACAGATGTTTTTTACTAAAGTCTTGTGGTGTAACTACAGTCTTCTACAGATGTTTTTTACTAAAGTCTCATGGTGTAACTACAGTCTTCTATAGATGTTTTTTACTAAAGTCTCATGGTGTAACTACAGTCTTCTACAGATGTTTTTTACTAAAGTCTCATGGTGAAACTATAGTCTTCACAGCAGTTTCTTACTAAAGTCTCATGGTGTAACTATATTCTTCTACAGATGTTTTTCACTAAAGTCTCATGGTGTAACTACAGTCTTCTACAGATGTTTTTTACTAAAGTCTCATGGTGTAACTACAGTCTTCTACAGATGTTTTTTAGTAAAGTCTCATGGTGTAACTACAGTCTTCTACAGATGTTTTTGACTAAAGTCTCATGGTGTAACTACAGTCTTCTATAGATGTTTTTTACTAAAGTCTCGTGGTGTAACTATAGTCTTCTACAGATGTTTTTTACTAAAGTCTCATGGTGTAACTACAGTCTTCTACAGATGTTTTTTACTAAAGTCTCATGGTGTAACTACAGTCTTCTACAGATGTTTTTTACTAAAGTCTCATGGTGTAACTACAGTCTTCTACAGATGTTTTTTACTAAAGTCTCATGGTGTAACTACAGTCTTCTACAGATGTTTTTCACTAAAGTCTCATGGTGTAACTACAGTCTTCTACAGATGTTTTTTACTAAAGTCTTGTGGTGTAACTACAGTCTTCTACAGATGTTTTTTACTAAAGTCTTGTGGTGTAACTATAGTCTTCTACAGATGTTTTTTACTAAAGTCTCATGGTGTAATTTAATCTTCTGCAGATGTTTCTTACTTAAGTCTTTTGGTTAAACTATAGTCTTCTGCAGATGTTTCTTTATGCAGTTTCAGAGTGAAATCATGTTCTCATGCAGATGTCTCTTGGTTTTTGGTTTTTGGGTGCGACTGTGTTTCTCAGATGTTGTCCAGGTGTAACTAGTCTCCAAACTGAAAGTCTCATGGTGTAAAAGTCTTCACAGATGTTACTAAAGTCTCGTGGTGTAACTACAGCTTCACAGAGTCACTAAAGTCTCAGTACACTTCAGATGTTTTTACTAAAGCTCAGATTGGTTAACTTATACAGATCAAACAACTACAGTCTTCAGAACAGATATAAAGTCGTAACTACAGTCTTCTACAGATATACTAAAGTCTCAAACACATACAGATGTAAAATCTCATAAACAGTACAATACTAAATCTCAGAAACATCTTCACAGAGTACTAAATCTCAGAACTATCATTTCACAGATGCACTAAAGTCTCATGGTGAAACTATGTCTTCACAGCTTACTAAACATGGTGTAACTACATTCTTTCATGCTAATACAAGTCTCAGAACTAATCTACAGATGTTTTTTCCTAAAGTCTCATGGTGTAACTACAGTCAACAGATTGTTTTTATATTTGGTGTAACTACAGTCTTCAGATGTTGGAATGTAAAGCTCGGATGTCAGCTCTACAGATGAAAGTCTCAGGTGTAACTATAGTCTTCACAGATGTTTTTTACTAAAGTCTCATGGTGTAATTTAATCTTCTGCAGATGTTTTTTTTAATGCATATACATTAAACTATAATCCACAGCCTGAACCTGACACCGTGCGCACCACACACACACACCAGAGCAGCCGCACGATGTTTTGTACTGCACGATTTGGGGCTCTTCAATGTGAGCCCTATGATTGACAGGTGATGGTGTTTACATGTTTAAACCAGTAAAGCTGCAGGAGCTCTGTAATGTGAACGTTCTGCTCTCCATGACCCCCTGCTGGTGGACTTCAGGACTTCAGGACTTCAGGCTCTGAGTCCTGGTCCTCTGCTGGTCCATGAATCTGCAGATGGACGGACGGGCAGGGCGTTTCCACAGGGTTCAGGTTCTTCCCTGCAGGACTGTCCTCCTCCATCAGACTGTCTGGAGACGTTTGGGTCCCTCTGCCTCTGTCCTCCATCAGGACACCTGACCCTGTGACCTTTGAGGGCTAAAGGTCACAGGGTCAGGTGTGATCTGAAGAGAGAGAATAGCTCAGGTCAGCCCCCTGCTGGCTGCTCTCTGTCAGTCTGACATTAACCCATCAGGCCGAGCCACACGCCCTTTACTGACAGTGTGTTGACAGCTTGATTGACAGCTTGATTGACAGCTTGATTGACAGCTTGACTGACAGCTTGATTGACAGCGTTCACTCCAGAGCAGGAGAACCACCACCTCAGGAAGGGAGTGGGTGTGGCCTCCAGCAGGGGGCGCTCCAGGCCCCTCTCCTCCTTCCTTCCTCCTCATGTCTCTCAAACGGGACGTCCCAGCTGCTCTGTTCCCACACAGCCTTCTGTCTTTGTGTAAATATGTGACTCACTTTCCACCTGGCCTTGTGGTCAGTCAATCAGAGGCCAGCTGTAGGTGTACCAACAGGAAGTGTGTGTCAGTGTGAAGCAAACACCTGCTGAGCAACAACACGACAACAAGCTGAACCATGAAGCTGCTGCTGCTGAGCTCCGTGTGCCTGCTCTGTGGTGAGTGATTAAAAATATGTACATGATTATAAATGTATATAAAAATTAAATATAAATGATTATAAATATAAATAAATTAAATATATATGATTATAGATATATATAAATTAAATATATGATTATTACTGAACACCATTACCTCTGCTGGTGGACTTCAGGACATCAGGACTTCAGGACTTCAGGCTCTGAGTCCTGGTCCTCTGCTGGTGGACTTCAGGACTTCAGGACTTCAGGCTCTGGGTCCTGGTCCTCTGCTAAAGTCTATAGTCTGTAGGCCTGATCGTCTCTTAGTCTGTTGGCCTGATCTCCAATCTGTTGGCCTGATCTCCAATCTGTAGGTCTGATCGTCTATAATCTGTAGGTCTGATCGTCTATAATCTGTAGGCCTGATCGTCTATAATCTGTAGGTCTGATCGTCTATAATCTGTAGGTCTGATCGTCTATAATCTGTAGGCCTGATCGTCTATAATCTGTAGGTCTGATCGTCTATAATCTGTAGGTCTGATCGTCTATAATCTGTAGGCCTGATCGTCTATAATCTGTAGGTCTGATCGTCTATAATCTGTAGGTCTGATCGTCTATAATCTGTAGGCCTGATCGTCTATAATCTGTAGGCCTGAGTCCTCTGCAGACTCAGACTGGCTGTGGCTCCTTTTCTGCACAAACACCTTCAGTGATAGCTAACAGTTCAGCAGAGATATGTCATCTGTCTCTGAGGAGGGTTTCTGTTTGAGTCTGATGTGAAACAGCTTTAAATTATTTAGATGTTTAAAAATTGCTACAGAGAGTCACCTGCTGAGCAACAACACGACAACAAGCTGAACCATGAAGCTGCTGCTGCTGAGCTCCGTGTGCCTGCTCTGTGGTGAGTGATTAAAAATATGTACATGATTATAAATGTATATAAAAATTAAATATAAATGATTATAAATATAAATAAATTAAATATATATGATTATAGATATATATAAATTAAATATATGATTATTACTGAACACCATTACCAACATAAATCTGCACAGCCTCTTGATCAGTCTCCGTAATCAGTTGATTCCTGTAGCTCTCAGTGAGACTCCTGCACCTGTCCACAGGTATGTTGGCCTGATCTCCTCATGAGCAAACTGCTCCAGCTGTCTCAGGTTTGAAGGCTGTCTTCTCCAGACTGCATGTTTCAGCTCCTTCCACAAATGTTCAACAGGATTTAGATCAGGGATCATAGAAGGCCACTTCAGAATAGTCCAGTGTTTTGTTCTGAGCCATTCTTGGGTGTTTTTAGCTGTGTGATTGGCTCATTGTCCTGTTGGAAGACCCATGACCTGTGACTGAGACCAAGCTTTCTGACACTGGGCAGCACATTTCACTCCAGAATGTCTTGATAGTCTTGAGATTTCATTGTACCTGCACAGATTCAAGACACCCTGTGTCAGAATTATTTAGATGTTTAAAAATTGCTACAGAGAGTCACATCTCTTTTCACACTCTGCAAACATTCAGTCCTGACCCCTCAGGACACATGAGGACTAAATTGTTTGTGCCCTTCTGTGAACATAGAGCTGATGTGACTTGCCAAAAGCTCCAGTTTTGTCTCATCTGGCCAAAGGACATTCTCCCAGAAGCTTTGTGGCTTGTCAATATGCATTTTGGAAAATTCCATGTGGCTATGTCCTCCATTCAGTCCACTTTGGCTCAAACAGTGATGGATGGTGTGATCTGACACTGATGTACCTTGACCTTGGAGTTCCTCTAATCTCTTTAGGTATGCTCAGCCTGGCTCCTACCTGCAAATTCTCCAGCTGGCCTCTTCAGGTTTGTCATCAGTTTTCTCCCAGCCACGTCTGCAGAGGGCCTCCTTCCACAAATGTTCAACAGGATTTGGCTACAGTCCTGTGGACCTTAAACTTCTAAATAATCTGTGCAGCTGTAGTCACAGGAACATCAAGCTGCTTGGAGATGGTCTTATAGCCTTTACCTTTAACATGCTTGTCTATCATTTTCTTTCTAATCTCCTGAGACAGCTCTCTCCTTAGCTTTCTGTGGTCCATGTTCAGTGTGGTACACACCATGATACCAAACAGCACAGTGACCACTTTTCAGCCTTTAAATAGGCAGACTGACTGATTACAAGCTTGAAGACACCTGTGATGATAATTACACCTTAGTCTAACACGTACCTATGGTCACACCATTTTAATCTTTTCTGTCATTTTTGTCCAGGCCAGTTTCAACACTTTTTAAAATAATTCTGTTGAACCACAGTTCAGACCATTGTGTGATTTTCTTTAAATTTTTCTTTTTGTTGTACTTTTGTGAGTTTCAACAGTCAGTGACTGTTTAGGGTTTAATTTTCTTTAATAAAGAGAAACTTTATCTACACAAGTATCTGATAATCTGGACTCTGTGAAAGGGGCGGAGCCAGATACCGGGCCAGATGTCACTATGATAATTATGGAATAAAACTTATACTGATATGTTTGTGTGTTTATGTGTGTGTGTTTATATTTGTGTGTATATGTGTGTGTGTTTATATTTGTGTTTGTGTGTAGTCCTGTCTCAGGTGGACTCTGCTGCTGACCCTGATGCCGTCCAGCAGCCTAAAGTGAGTATCTCTGTCATTATGAGTTTGTAAAGATCTTTAATCTCGAACATGTTGAGCAGTTTTAAACAGATGGTCAGTAATAAAGCACATTTAAGAAAGAGCATGAGATACTTTATATAAAAGCTCGGGTTGGTAATTAGATTTAGATACACTTTTTATAATACTGGTTAAAATGGTCTTTATGACATGATGGCAATCAACTCATAATGTGTTCTTAAAATATTGGCTATCTACAGCAGGAGTAAAACAGGAAAAACACCAAACTATAAACATGCCGGGACACCTGTTTTTAAACCAATCAAATCCCGTCGCCATTCTGCCTGCCTCCTGTGCGTACATTTTCCCAGCATACAGACTTTGATTCAGTGTACCCTAGCTGAGAGGGATCCAGCTACACTGGAGAATGCTTACCTGTCAAGTTTAGTCTTTGAAAGATAATCTCGAAGCCCATGTTGAGCAGTTTTAAACAGATGGCTCCAGTATCCCTCACATTTTAAGACAGGTGTACAGAAATCTAAAATAAACTCTTTATTTTTCTAAGTTTGTTCTGCTGCTCTAATCTCACGATAGCTGCCAAAATATTGGCTATCTACAGCAGGAGTAAAACAGGAAAACACTAAACTATAAACATGCCGTACACCTGTTTTAAACCAATCAAACTCTGGCCGCCTATCTGCCTGCCTCCCAGCGTGACATTTTTCCCAGCATACAGACTTTGATTCAGCCCTAGAGACAGAGTTCAGTTTGGAGAGGCAGAGGAATGTTTTTATTATTATATCATCACACGGGAGATTTACAGGAGAATACTGATACAGGAGGACGTCAGGAAAGAGGATAAAATACATAAAATACGGTAGTTCAACAGCCAAAACGGAAGATTTTACAGCTATGTGGAGAATGTCAGAGGAACTAAAATAAACTCTTTATTTTTCTAATCGCGATAGCTGCCACCCTAATCTGATAGCTGCCACCCAGGCTACCTGCAGGTGGGCGTTCTCCTTGAGTTTGTTTGGTGTTTTCTTACCGCTGACTGAGACATGACTTGGTGTAGTGTAAAACAGAAACGTTGTGCTGCGGGTGGCACAAACCAGGTCAGATCACATGCCATTGATTCTCTGGTTCCTGTGTGTCAGTGTGAAAAGTACCCCATGCTGCCGGCCTGCAGCAAGGAGCTGAACCGAGTCTGTGGAGGCAATGAGTGACCCCGATCAACATCTGGTTCTCGTCCAGAAGTGAACGCACGAGTGACGCGCACGACAACATCTGTCTGTTCTAAGGCCCAGAAGACCTTGACTTGGTGTAGTGTAAAACAGAAACGTTGTGCTGCGGGTGGCACAAACCAGGTCAGATCACATGCCATTGATTCTCTGGTTCCTGTGTGTCAGTGTGAAAAGTACCCCACACAGACTGACCTCCCCCACTGGCTCCAGGAGCTCCCCTCCTCCAGTCTGACTCCCAAAAACCACCTCTGAAAACTAAGATACAGGGGGCCTAGAGCAGAGCCATGAGG
This sequence comes from Scarus forsteni, assembly GCA_036419115.1. Lineage (NCBI taxonomy): Eukaryota > Metazoa > Chordata > Actinopteri > Labriformes > Labridae > Scarus > Scarus forsteni. The sequence goes on from JAZDUH010000395.1 coordinate 14,068,046, forward strand.
GACTCCAGATCAAACACAGGGGGGCCTAAGGCAGAGCCATGAGGGACTCTGGATCAAACACTGGGGGGCCTAGGGCAGAGCCATGAGGTACTCCAGATCAAACACAGGGGGGCCCAGGGGGAAGCCATGAGGGACTCCGGATCAAATGCAGGGGGACCTGGAGCAGAGCCATGAGGGACTCCAGATCAAACACAGGGGGGCCTAGAGCAGAGCCATGAGGGACTCCAGATCAAACACGGGGGCCTAGGGCAGAGCCATGAGGGACTCCAGATCAAACACGGGGGCCTAGGGCAGAGCCATGAGGGACTCCAGATCAAACACAGGGGGGCCCAAGGGGAAGCCATGAGGGACTCCAGATCAAACACAGGGGGGCCTAGAGCAGAGCCATGAGGGACTCCAGATAGAACACAGGGGGCCTAGGGCAGAGCCATGAGGGACTCCAGATCAAACACGGGGGTCTAGGGCAGAGCCATGAGGGATTCCAGATCAAACATGGGGGTCTAGGGCAGAGCCATGAGGGATTCCAGATCAAACACGGGGGTCTAGGGCAGAGCCATGAGGGACAACTAAAACATAGACAATTGCGGAAGAACCTGAGACCAGACTCTGGGCCCTGTAAACACCCATTAGTTATAAAAACATAAATTTATGTGAAGCTTTTAATTTTTGTTGTTTGCTCTTTAAACATTTTAATGCCTCACTGACTCAGGCCTGATTGTTATCGTTAGATAAATGCTTTGTCTGCTTGGTGGTTTGTTCGTCTGTTCAATGATTTGTTTTTCTTTTGCCTGTTTATTTCATGATTTATTTGTTTATTTCATGATTTATTTGTTTTTTGATTGTTTATTTCAGGATTTATTTGTTTTTTGATTGTTTGTTTATCTCATGATTTATTTGTTTTTTGACTGTTTATTTCATGATGTATTTGTTGTTTGATTGTTTGTTTATTTGCTCTTTTGATGAAAAGTTGTTTAATGTTTCTTGTTTGTTTGTTTGTTTCTGCAGGGGAAAGAAGTCTGGGTTGAAAATGTTGAAAGAAGAGCCTTGTTGATCTGGACCCTAACCCTGGACCTGGTGATGGTGATGGTCCATGAAGCTCCTCTGAAGCTGATCAATAAAGTCTAACTCTGCACCCCTGTGTCTCCTGGCCTTCTGTTCTCTAGAGTCTCTCGTTAGTCTCTCAGTGATTAGGCCTCCTGTCTTGATACCTGTCCACATGTGACCACACCTAAGGGGGTCCTCTTAAACCAAGACCACTTCATCCAGAACCTGCTCTCCAGCAGAAAGGACTGTGACCTGGTTCATGTTCAGTCACCTCCTCAGTGGGGTCTACATGTTCTCCTGTGCATCTGCGGGTTTATCCAGGCACTCTGGTTTCTTCATACAGATAAAAACATGTCCGTTAGGTGACTCAGTCTAGACCTTAGGATGTCTATAGACTCAGCCTTGGTCTTTGGTGGGTCTGTAGACCCAGACCTGAGGCCTTTAGCACGAAGCAGGATTAACGTGTTAGCGAGCTAACTTCAGGGTTAACTCTTGATTATCGATATCATGAAGCCGGTTCATTTCTTATCAGAGTGGATCACCATGGTGACTCTGAGCGGCTAACCTGCTCTGGAGCAGGAGAAGTTGGAGGTTGAATCTGATCCTGGATGATGACCCTCGCACTAGCCAATCAGCTTCTCCAAATCAGTGTCCTGCCCTCTTCTCCTGAACCCGGTAGAAGGAGGCGCACAACTCTTGAGACGAGCATGAAGATGAGAAGGAGTGTCACAATACTGATCTGACCCACAAGACCAACCTGACGACTCTGAGACGTACCTGTTCTGAATCATCTACCTGTGTGACAGGTGGAGCGGAGCATCAGCTGATCTATAAACTTCACTTCTGTAGCACCGCTCATACATTCAAATGCTCCATAAAGTGACCAATAACAGGGCTGTAACTCTGATGTGAAACAGCACATTATTCCATCATGTCCTTCCTGCTCTTTATTCATGTGTTTGATTTTTGTTCTTTCTGATTTTAAATTGTTAATTTGGCTCAGACTTCAGATCGGTGTGTTTTTATGACTTAAATCTTAAATGTAGCTGATATGACATGAAACAGACCGACCTCCCAGACACAGTTATGTTTCTGTATTTATTTTTTACCTCCTCTCCACAGAGGGATTACACCTGAGGATGATAACAGTCAGACATGAAACACTTTCTCAGTATAATGCTTCAGGAGGTTCAGGAGTGTCAGATTGATCCAATGATGAGTCATTTACACATTTTGTCTGATTGACAGCTGCTCTGTGTTTCCTTTCTCCATTATTCTGACTTTTTCATCCTCATGTTTTACCTTTATCAGATGCTGCTCTGCACATGTGAAATAAGGAGCTCATGATTGTGATTGGTCAGCTGCCTCTGAGCTCATGATTGTGATTGGTCAGCTGCCTCTGACTCCTCCCCTTATATGTGCACGTTCACGGCTCTCGATGAGACAATCCTGGGTTGAGTTACCATGTTGATAACATGCGTCGTGCTGTCGGTTATCCTGATTGTTGTTGTGGTTACTCTGTCCTGGATAGATGTGAGTTACCGAGGAGAAGTTGACGGCGCTTCGTGATATAGGCCTCAGGTCTTTGGTGGGTCTACAGACCCAGTCCTGGTCTTTGGTGGGTCTACAGACTCAGTCCTGGTCTTTGGTGGCCTCTGGTGGGTCTACAGACTCAGTCCTGGCCTCTGGTGGGTCTACAGACTCAGTCCTGGCCTCTGGTGGGTCTACAGACTCAGTCCTGGTCTTTGGTGGGTCTACAGACCCAGTCCTGGTCTTTGGTGGCCTCTGGTGGGTCTACAGACTCAGTCCTGGTCTTTGGTGGGTCTACAGACTCAGTCCTGGTCTTTGGTGGGTCTATAGACTCAGTCCTGGTCTTTTAGGCTCCACATCCACAGAAAAATGGACAGTCTTGTTTCCTGGATGTTCTTCTGTGCACTTCCTGTCCAGGTCCAGCAGGGGGGGCTGCTGACGTGTTTTTGAGACCAGTTTTATTTTGTGTTTTTATTTTGTGTTTTTTTAGCTTTTGAATCTGCTTCAGGCGATCCAGTGAGAGCTTCAGCCCCGAGGACAGAGACCCACACACTGAGGGAGTGTGTACGTGTGAGTGTGCACGTGTGTGTGTGTCTCTGTGAGTGTGTGTGTGTGTCTCTGTGAGTGTGTGTGAGTGTGTGTGTGTGTGTGTATGTGTGTGTGTCTAAGGCTCCAGTCAGACAGACGCCAGTGCAGTGTGTGCTCCCTCCCTCGGTGTTTTCAGTCTGTTAGACCGTCAGTCTGATCAGGACAGAAAAACTCTCATTATTATTTTATTTATGATATTAATCAACTTTAGAAGAAATATTTATGTATTAGTGTTGACATAAAGAAACCTTTTATGAGTACATCTAAAATGTTATTTTATAATAGTGTAATTACAGTGTCATTAAAATGTAATTAACGTGTTCCTAACGTGTTATTAACATGTTGCTAACATGTTGCTAACATGTTAATAACGTGTTGCTAACATGTTGCTAACATGTTAATAACGTGTTGCTAACATGTTGCTAACATGTTAATAACGTGTTGCTAACATGTTGCTAACGTGTCATTACATGTAACATTTCTGAGTCCAAGTTAAAGACCAACATAAAGAGAAGAAACTGGATGTTTCTGTGGAGAAGATCAAACACCTTCAGATTTTTGTTTTGATGGTTTAATGTGAAATCAGTGATCATATACACTGACTGGCCACTTCATTAGGTACACCTCTCCAGTCCCAGATTAAACCTCCTCCCTTCTTCAAGGAACTGAAACATCTCTCAGAGATGTTGGTCCATGTCTCCTGACAGCATCACACAGCTGCTCTACTGGGGCCTGTACTACGAAGCTGGATTAAGTCATCCAGGATAACTCTGCAACATCTCACTGAACTTCACCGGATCTCCACCATCCAGATCTGCTGTACTACGAGGCTCGTTATCAACTCGATACGTGAATCCGGCGTGGTTAGCGGCCCCGGAGCATTTTCCACAATGGAGAAGAGAGCAGCCTACGTCACGGTGGAGGAGCAGCAAATAATCCTGCAAAAGTATGAGGAGTACCGCAGTATTATCCAGGCCAGGAGCAACACGGTGAAAAACATGGCCCTACATTTTCCAGAAACACAAATCACTGAAAATGTAATAAAGAACTCATCCACATTAAACCAAAATTATGTAAATAAATAGTCTTTTAAATGGTGATGAATAATTATTTTTATGTATTTTAAATGTAATTTAATTAGCAAATGTAATATTTAATTTCACTTTTATTGTACTTTGGATCTAAAATAACATTTGTCCCACTGTCACGATTCACCGCTATTGGACAGTGTAAAACATTTCCTCTTTTTTGTTAATTAAAATAATAAATGGACAGTGTTGATAACACTGGGATAAATCTATGAATGAAATTAAACGTAAATTAGATATTTAAAAATATTTCTTCAAACTAAATTCTGTCCCTCAGTTTCATGGTGTTACTACCAAAATTTGGAGATCATATTACATTAGACAACATTTAAGATATGATGATTACTTATGTAATTGTAATTGAACTTTAAACCAAAGTTATTGTTACTTGACTTTATCCATAATAAAGTTCAGTACAATTATCAGCATGTGTTGTCTTTTAGCAGAAGTAAACATCCTCGGATCAAACGTTATCACTGACATTGAGAAATAATGTCAATCAAGCGGATTACTTCTGTCACGATAAAAACGCTCCAGACGAAGCTCCTCTTACAATTTGTGCACCGACATTAACCGGTTCTGGCAGAAAAGGACAAGCCATTTTCCAAGACAGCAAATTGGTGACTGTGCGGTCTTTTATGCCCGCCCGAGAGAACCGATTGGTCAGCGGGCGGTCTGTCACACCCCGTGAGCTCTTACCCTGGAACTTAACCTGCTCCAGACCAGGTTTGGCGTTCAGCATCAGTTACCGGGGCAACGTGTCTGGATAAAAAGAGATCCACATTCGTAGTGCGGAAAACCCGAAACATATCCAGGAAGTTGTCTCTCTAAGAGCTAATACAGCTTCGTAGTACAGGCCCCAGGGCTGAGATCTGGAGCCTCTGGAGTGAATAAATCAGTGTGAGCTGATCTGAGCTCTGAGACATGAAGATGGTCCACTGTGGTCATAAAGGGATGGACATGTGTTCAGGTAGGCTGTGGGGTTTGAACCATGCTCAGGTGGGACTGAGGGACCAGCAGCAGCAGCCTGAACCGCTGATCCAAGGCAGGATGGATCCATGATTATGATGTTCACACCAAACTCTGAATGTGGAGCAGAGATCCAGACTCATCAGACCAGGAGACACTTTGTTCTTAGCTGACAGGAGTGGACCCGGCTGTGGTCCATCTGCTCAGAAGTGGTCATCTGCAGACTTTGGTTGTATCGAGTGGTGATCTGAGCTCCTTTGTTTCATTTCCATTCTCTGACCTCTGACCTTCCTGAATGTGTCTGAAGAAGTCAAATCAAAGGCTGTGTCTGAAATGGCGTACTAACGTACTACATACTACAAACTCATGTGTGTATACTGTATACTACGTACTACAAACTCATGTGTATATACTGTATACTACATACTACATACTCATGTGTATATACTGTATACTACATACTCATGTGTATATACTGTATACTACATACTACATACTCATGTGTATATACTGTATACTACATACTACATACTCATGTGTATATACTGCAGTGTTTCCCCTATAGTGTATTTGGGAGGGTGCCCCGCCCCCCCAACAGACGCGCCCGCCCTGCTTACAGGATTCAGACCGACGAACATTGAAAAAAAATCATATCTATTTTGATCAAAGTTCTTATGACAGAGATTTTTATCAAATAACAAAGTCAACTAGAGTCTACTGTTAAAGTCTAACGTTGTGTCGCTATGGTTTGCTAACATTCAATAAAATGCATTTTTCCTCTCCGCTCTGACAAACGCCTCCTCCTCCGCTCCTCTCGCACAACACCGATCAGCCGCGCGGCAACCAAACGGTCTCTCTACAGGCGGAGTCCCCCCGACATGCAGTCTTTTTTTAAGAGGCTGCTGCCACCGCGGCCCGAGACGTAGCGGTGATTCAGCGAACGTGAGAACAGGGGCCACCTAAAAGTGTCTCACAACACTCCCTTCACTTAAAACAATTCAGTAGAAATGCTTTCCTAAGCGGCGACCGCTTCTGGGTCCTAACGCCGCTGTCAGAACCGCTTGCTGTCTGCCGCCTGTCCCTCACTGAAATGACTGGAGGTGGCGCGTTGCCGTGCGGCAATATGAGGGGGAGTATACAGACACACACACACACAGGCGGCGGAGGAAGGAGCGACCATAACGGAAAAAAAAAAATAATAAAATAATGTAAACAAGCATTAATCGATGACCAGAGGCTTACCAAACAATCTCCCCGAGCAAAAATCTCAGTGTTTTTAGGCCAGCTGCTCTTACTAAGAAAGGAAGCACAGCAAGCAGTGTAGGAAACTTTCAGCATGTAGTTTCTCCTTATTGTCAGTCACTTGGTCTAACTTTATTAAGCATGATTCATCCTCTCTCCACCTGCTGACCTTACATGGTTACATGAAATGTTACATTCTTCCTGTTTTTTTTAGTACTTTTTATACTTCATGCAGTGTATTTTAAATATTTTTGAGAATGTTGTATTGTATGAAAAAGGGGTCCATTGCCAAAAAAAAGTGAACAAAAATTAGTGTTCACTATTTATTGAGATCTAAATGCTCTGTAACTATGATATTACAGAGTATTTTTGACGAACAACGCTCCCTCCAGCACCAGTACCCCCCCTCCCAACGCAATGAACCTCGGGGAAACACTGTACTGTATACTACATACTACAAACTCATGCGTATATACTGTATACTACGTACTACAAACTCATGCGTATATACTGTATACTACGTACTACAAACTCATGCGTATATACTGTATACTACGTACTACAAACTCATGTGTATATACTGTATACTACATACTACAAACTCATGTGTATATACTGTATACTACATACTACAAACTCATGTGTATATACTGTATACTACATACTACACACTCATGTGTAGATACTGTATACAACGCACTACATACTCATGTGTATATACTGTATACTACATACTACATACTCGTGTGTATATACTGTATACTACATACTACATACTCATGTGTATATACTGTATACTACACACTACATACTCATGTGTATATACTGTATACTACATACTACGCACTCATGTGTATATACTACATACTACATACTCGTGTATATACTGTATACAACATACTACATACTTGTGTGTATATACTGTATACTACATACTACATACTCATGTGCATATACTGTATACTACACACTACATACTCATTTGTATATACTGTATACTACGCACTACATACTCATGTGTATATACTGTATACTACATACTACATACTTGTGTGTATATACTGTAAACTACACACTACATAATCGTGTGTATATACTGTATACTACATACTACATACTCGTGTGTATATACCGTATACTACGCACTTCATACTCGTGTGTATATACTGTATACTACGCACTACATACTCATGTGTATATACTGTATACTACATACTACATTCTCGTGTGTGTATACTGTATACTACGCACTACATACTCATGTGTATATACTGTATACTATATACTACATACTCGTGTGTATATACTGTATACTATGCACTACATACTCGTGTGTATATACTGTATACTACACACTACATACTCGTATGTATATACTGTATACTACGCACTACATACTCATGTGTATATACTGTATACTACGCACTACATACTCATGTGTATATACTGTATACTACGCACTACATACTCGTGTGTATATACTGTATACTCATGTGTATATACTGTATACTACGCACTACATACTCGTGTGTATATACTGTATACTACGCACTACATACTCGTGTGTATATACTGTATACTACGCACTACATACTCATGTGTATATACTGTATACTACGCACTACATACTCATGTGTATATACTGTATACTACGCACTACATACTCATGTGTATATTCTGTATACTACACAGTACATACTCATGTGTATATACTGGATACTACGCACTACATACTCATGTGTATATACTGTATACTACGCACTACATACTCATGTGTATATTCTGTATACTACACAGTACATACTCATGTGTATATACTGGATACTACATACTACATACTCATGTGTATATACTGTATACTACGCACTACATACTCGTGTATATACTGTATACTACATACTACATACTCATGTGCATATACTGTATACTACATACTACATACTTGTGTGTATATACTGTAAACTACACACTACATAATCGTGTGTATATACTGTATACTACATACTACATACTCGTGTGTATATACCGTATACTACGCACTTCATACTCGTGTGTATATACTGTATACTACGCACTACATACTCATGTGTATATACTGTATACTACATACTACATTCTCGTGTGTGTATACTGTATACTACGCACTACATACTCGTGTGTATATACTGTATACTACGCACTACATACTCATGTGTATATACTGTATACTACATACTACATACTCGTGTGTATATACTGTATACTATGCACTACATACTCGTGTGTATATACTGTATACTACACACTACATACTCGTATGTATATACTGTATACTACGCACTACATACTCATGTGTATATACTGTATACTACGCACTACATACTCATGTGTATATATACTGTATACACTGTATACTACATACTCATGTGTATATACTCTATACTACGCACTACATACTCATGTGTATATACTGTATACTACGCACTACATACTCATGTGTATATTCTGTATACTACACAGTACATACTCATGTGTATATACTGGATACTACATACTACATACTCATGTGTATATACTGTATACTACGCACTACATACTCGTGTATATACTGTATACTACATACTACATACTCATGTGCATATACTGTATACTACACGCTACATACTCATTTGTATATACTGTATACTACGCACTACATACTCATGTGTATATACTGTATACTACATACTACATACTCGTGTGTATATACTGTAAACTACACACTACATACTCGTGTGTGTATATACTGTATACTACGCACTACATACTAATGTGTATATACTGTATACTACATACTACATTCTCGTGTGTATATACTGTATACTACGCACTACATACTCGTGTGTATATACTGTATACTACGCACTACATACTCGTGTGTATATACTGTATACTACGCACTACATACTCGTGTGTATATACTGTATACTACGCACTACATACTCGTGTGTATATACTGTATACTACGCACTACATACTCGTGTGTATATACTGTATACTACGCACTACATACTCGTGTGTATATACTGTATACTACGCACTACATACTCATGTGTATATACTGTATACTACACAGTACATACTCATGTGTATATACTGTATACTACGCACTACATACTCATGTGTATATGCTGTATACTACACACTACATACTCATGTGTATATGCTGTATACTACACAGTACATACTCATGTGTATATACTGTATACTACACACTACATAGTCGTGTATATACTGGATACTACATACTACATACTCATGTGTATATGCTGTATACTACAGACTATAAGTATGGTTAGGATGCCAACCGTTCACTCTGTAGTATACTGCTAAGTTTCCCATGATGCATTTCAAACCTCCGAAGCACACCAGGCTATCAAATATCTCTGTTGATTCACCACATTTGAAAGTTCAGAGAGCATTTTAGGGGAGAAAGTCACCACGTAGAATACCAACATGTGCTCATTTGAGCCATAAAACACACAGATACAAATGTCATTTTGACATTTCGGACATTCCGTTATGCTGCTATTATGCTATCGAAGAAACTTCCGGCCGGCTTCAAAACAAGAGTCCAATTTACAAAAGAGTTAAAGAACTAAAAGGAAAAAATAAAAGATGCTTTTATTTTTTTAACAGTGAGCCGTTTATGCTAACCAGGTGATCCGCAGGAACCATCAAAGAACTGAACTTACCTGTTCAGTGTTGGCTATAACAGGAACTTTGCTAGTGGTGGAAGCTGAATGTGTGTGGTGTGTGTGTGTGTGTGTGTGTGTGATGTGTGGCGTTGACTAGTACCCAAATCTCACATGTACTTGTGTGTTTTTTCCTTTATAGTATACATCCTGGTATTTCTCACACAGTCTTTTCATTCTGTCTAATGTGAACACACTACATACTCATTTAGATGTCACACTTAGCATGAAGACGTTAGTATGACATTTGGACACAGACTAAGTAACTGAACGTTTACTCGAGTATTTGAACGTTTACTCAAGTATTTTAACATTGACTCGAGTATTTTAATGTTTACTCGAGTTTTTGAACGTTTACTCGAGTATTTGAACATTTTCTCAAGTATTTTAACATTTACTGGAGTATTTTAATGTTTACTTGAGTATTTTAATGTTTACTTGAGTATTTGAACGTTTACTCGAGTATTTGGTACTGCAGCAGAGCCTGAGTGTTTAGAGTCGTCTATTCAGAGCAGCTGCAGCCTGAGAGAGAGAGAGTGTGTGTGTGTGTGTGTGTGTGTTAGTGTGTGTCTGTGTGTTTGTGTGTGTGTGTGTGTGTGTGTGTGTGTGTGTGTGTGAGTGTGTGTGTGTGAGTGTGTGTGTGTCTGTGTGTCTGTGTGTCTGTGTGTGTGTGTGTGGGTTATTCACAGAGCTGCTATGCAGACAGAGTGGAGCCTCAGTCTCAGTCTGACAGACTCAGTTTGAGAGAAAGAGGAACTCACAGAGCAGGAGGACGCCAACGAGGACACAGTCTCACTGTGGACCCAACAGGACCTGTATGGACTGATGTGGACTGATGTGGACTGGTCAGGGTGCAGAGGAGTCTCACAGAGCAGAACATTTATCAGGAGACAAAAGCCGTCCATGAGATGAAGTTTAACAGAAACATCTCTCCATCCAGACCGTCACACTAAACCAGGTCCAGACTGCAGGACTCTAGTGGACTCTGGTGGACTCTGCAGGACTCTACAGGACTCTGGTGGACTCTGCAGGACTCTGGTGGACTCTGCAGAACTCTGCAGGACTCTGGTGGACTCTGCAGGACTCTGCAGGACTCTGGTGGACTCTGGTTAACTCTGCAGGACTCTGTTGGACTTTGGTGGACTCTGCAGGATTCTGTTGGACTCTGGTGTACTCTGGTGAACTCTGCAGGACTCTGTTGGATTCTGGTGGACTCTGCAGGACTCTGGTGAACTCTGCAGGACTCTGTTGGATTCTGGTGGACTCTGCAGGACTCTGCAGGACTCTCCAGGACTCTGTAGGACTCTGCAGGACTCTGGTGGACTCAGCAGGACTCTGCAGGAGTCTAGTGGACTCTGCAGGACTCTGGTGGACTCTGTTGGAGTGACCTGGAGGTCAGGGGTCAGACTTGAAGGTTCAGATTCTGAGGCCACAGGAGACTAGCCTCTGTCTATGCTAACCAGGTGACCCAGCGAGCCGTTTATGCTAACCAGGTGATCCGCAGGAACCATCAAAGAACTGAACTTACCTGTTCAGTGTTGGCTATAACAGGTAAACTCAGCGATCGGCTGGTTAACCACACTGAGGACATTAGCAGGCTGACATTAGCCTGGTTAGCAACAGTCACAGGTTTATCAGCCCTGTTTTGTAGTTTATAACAGGTTTAATGATCAGCTGGTGAACTACACTAACCATCAGACCATGAAGAACCCTGACCAGCTGAGTCAGCAGTTGCCTCCAGGTGAGGTGATGGGAGGAGCCTGGCCCCAGGACCTGGTCTCAGACAGGGTCCAGGTGTACCGGCGGCGGTTGAAGAGGAAGTCAAGGGAGCCTCAGCGACTGTGCAGGGACATGGACTCTGACGGGCTTAGGCCCACCCCTGTGGACCGCTCCGACCTGGACTCTGCAGATGACTCCGCTCCCATGCATTTTGACACTGAGTCCAGGTGTGTAGGGTTCCCTCCAGGTCTCTCTGAGGGGGGCGGGGCCTTAGACATGAGGATTGCCCCCAGACTGAGCCAGGCTCCGCCCCATTCCTTCTCTGAGATCCCCCATTGGACGCCTCCCATCTCACACAGACTTAGACTGGGCCTCAGGTCTGCCCCCCACCTGGAGACCCCCACATCAGGCCCCCCCCCTGCTCCTCAGGTGACCCCCCTGACGCCCCCAAGGCCGGAGCACCTGGAGCCCCTGATGGCGTCGTCACAGGTGAGTCTGAGTCCCCTTTCTGGAAAATGAAGCTCCGCCCCCTGGACGTTCATGAACGATAACACCTGCCTCTCTCTCAGGAGTCTCCCAGGAAGAGGGCAGGGCTAAACGCTGACGGACACGTACCTGTTCGGGTTCCTGAGGTAAAGGCGATCCAGCAGACCAGGAGGCTGCTCGCCAACGCCCGCGAGAGGACGAGGGTCCACACCATCAGCGCCGCGTTTGAGGCCCTGAGGAAGCAGGTAGGTGGACGACTCTGCTGTACAGGTGGACACTTGGCTGACCTTTAAAGTCAGTCTGGACCAACACCTGAAGCCCCGCCTCTTTCTTTTAATTCATCCAATCAACAGAGACACTGAAGGTCACACTGTAGGTCATGTGTAGTTAACTTTAAGTTAAGCTGTAGTTGGTGTGTAGTTGGTGTGTAGTTGGTGTGTAGTTGATGTGTAGTTGGTGTGTAGTTCCTGTGTAGCTGATGTGTAGTTGCTGCCTAGCTGGTGTGTAGTTGATGTGTAGTTGGTTTGTAGTTGGTGTGTAGTTCCTGTGTAGTTGATGTGTAGTTGCTGCCTAGCTGGTGTGTAGTTGGTTTATAGTTCATTTGTAGTTTCTATGTAGTTGGTCTGTAGTTGGTGCGAGATGCTGTTTATTTGGTGTTTAGTTGATGTTTTGTTGATATGTGGTTGATGTGTGGTTGCTTTGTAGTTGATGTTTAGTTGGTGTGTATTTGCTTTGTAGTTGATGTGTAGTTCATGTGAAGCTGGTGTGTAGCTGTTGTGTAGTTCATTTGTAGTTTCTGTGTTGTGTGTAGATGATGTGTAGTTGGAGTTTAGCTGATGTGTCGTTGGTGTGTAGTTGGTGTGTAGTTCCTGTGTAGTTGATGTGTAGTTGCTGCCTAGCTGGTGTGTAGTTGGTGTGTAGTTGGTGTGTGTTTGATGTGATGTGTGCTCTTCTCTGTACCAGCTGACATCAGTCCGTGAGTCTGTCCAGGTCTGATCATGTGACTTCTATAGAACTGTACAGACAAGCAGGCGCCTGAATCGACCCGCAGAAGTGAACGTTCTCCCTCGAGTCTCACTTAGTGTACAATGAACCTCGCCCCCTGACTCGCTGCCCCGGCGGGCTCATGCCGCTTTGCTGTGGAATATGTCAGTGAAGGCTGAAACTGTCCAGTTCAGCTTCCTGTCTGCTTTAAAGCTTCACTTAGTTTAATTTTTCAGAGTCCTTCACTCTGCAGGCTTCAGCTATTGACAGATCAGGTCTGAGGGATACTTATATTTACAGTGATGTTAGATGCATTTAAGGTGGTATTAGCCATGATTACTATAATATTTGATATATTCAAGGTTGAATCGGCCATATTTAATCTGATTGCTATATTTGAGGTGGTTTTATTAAGGTAGTATGAAGCTAATAAAGATCATACTATCCGTCTTAAATGTTTTCTGACAGATATGTGTGATGTGATTTCAGACATATTTAAGGTGGATTTAGGTACAGTAGAGCTGTTCGGTAGGGGATTTCTGATTGTGATCTGTATTTTGGATTGTCTCATTGAATCAGCTGTTTGGTGTGTTCAGGTCCCGTGTTACTCGTACGGACAGAAGCTGTCGAAGTTAGCCATCCTGCGCATCGCCTGCAACTACATCCTGTCTCTGGCGCAGCTGGCCGAGCTGGACTACAGCCCCGACCGATCCAGCCTGACCTTCGCTCAGTGTGTGGACCAGTGTACCAGGACGCTGCAGGCCGAGGGGCGGAGCAAAAAGAGGAAGGTGAGACGAACCGCAGACACACACAAAGAAAGTTGGAGGGTTTCAGAAGGTGGTGTCAGGTGTAGGTGGGTTTGTAACAGCAGCACAGGTGTGCTCAGTAACCAGGATGGAAACAAACATCAGGCAGCTCTACCAGACCCACAACAAGACCCTGCCTATCACAGTACCGCTAAGCTTTAACCTTTAACCTTTAACCTTTCACCGGGCCAAAGGCAGAGTGGAGTTCTGAAGGACTCACACACCTGTGCACGCACCTGTAAGGGAGGAGGTCCTCAGTGTGTTTGCATGTTCCTGATCGCTCTGTCGTAGTTTGTGGGCGTGACCTCTGACAGACCTCAGTCCCCCTGATGGACTTTGATTGGTCCTCTTCAGGGTGGGCAGGGCCATCATGTCCCAGATACTCACCTGTGTGAACACCTGAGTGATTCACAAAGCCTGTGCTGTAACTCTGAGCACAGTCCAGCTAGTTCCTGCTGGACTGAATGTGTTCCTGGGGCAGAGCTGGACGTCCTGACCAGCAGCAGCAGGTACAGGTGAGGTCAGATCAGCCACGCCCCAAATCTACATCACTGGTCTACTTCAGACCTTCAGATCTAAGCAGATGGGCTGTAAAGTAATTCAACCACAAACAGGGTTCAGACAGGAACTACAGAGTTCAGGCAGGAACTACAGGGTTCAGACAGGAACTACAGAGTTCAGACAGGAACTACAGGGTTCAGACAGGAACTACAGGGTTCAGGCAGGAACTACAGGGTTCAGACAGGAACTACAGGGTTCATCAGATGTCATGATGAAATAATGATGGTGATGATGTAATGATGATGTGATGATGATGAAGATGCTGCTGCAGCCCCTGCCCCTGTGGACAGTCTGAGCTTTTCTGCTCCATGATATGTTCACGTGTTCATACGTTCATATATTGATATGTTGATATGTTGATATGGTCACGTGTTCAAATGTTGATATGTTATGTTCATATGGTCATATGTTCATATGTTGATATGTTGATACACTTTATTACCAAAAGTATTCGCTCACCTGCCTTGACTCACATATGAACTTAAGTGCCATCCCATTCCTAATCCACAGGGTTCAATCTGACATGGGTCCACCCTTTGCAGCTATAACAGCTTCAACTCTTCTGGGAAGACTGTCCACAAGGTTTAGGAGTGTTTATGGGAATTTTTGACCATTCTTCCAGAAGAGCATTTGTGAGCTCACACACTGATGTTGGACCAGAAGGCCTGGCTCTCAGTCTCTGCTCTAATTCATCCCAAAGGTGTTCTATGGGGTTGAGGTCAGGACTCTGTGCAGGCCAGTCAAGTTGATCCACAGCAGACTCTGTCCTCCATGTCTTTATGGACCTGCTTTGTGCTCTGGTGCACAGTCATGTTGGAAGAGGAAGGGGCCAGCTCCAAACTGTTCCCACAAAGTTGGAGCATGGAATTGTCCAAAATGTCTTGGTGTGCTGAAGCATTCAGAGTTCCTTTGACTGGAACTAAGGGGCCAAGCCCAGCTCCTGAAAAACACCCCACACCATAATCCCCTCCACCAAACTTTACACTTGGCACAATGCAGTCCCACAAGTATGGTTCTCCTGGCAACCTCCAAACCCAGACTGGTCCATCAGTTTGTAAGATGGAGAAGCGTGATTGGTCACTCCAGAGAACGTCTCCACTGCTCTAGAGTCCAGTGGCGTGCTTTACACCACTGCATCCACGCTTTGCATTGCACTTGGTGATGTGAGGCTTGGATGCAGCTGCTCGGCCATGGAAACCCATCCATGAAGCTCTCTGCACTGTTCTTGAGCTAATCTGAAGGCCACATGAAGTTTGGAGGTCTGTAGAGATTGACTCTGCAGAAAGTTGGCGACCTCTTCTCACTATGCGCCTCAGCATCCGCTGACCCCGCTCCGTCAGTTTACGTGGCCCACCACTTGGTGGCTGAGTTGCTGTGGTTCCCAAACACTTCCACGTTCTTATGATCCAGCTGACAGTTGACTGTGGAATATTTAGGAGTGAGGAAATGTCACCACTGGATTTGTTGCTCAGGTGGCATCCTATCACAGTTCCACGCTGGAATTAACTGAGCTCCTGAGAGCGACCCATTCTTTCACTAATGTTTGTAAAAGCAGTCTGCATGCCTAGATGATGATTTTATACACCTGTGGACATGGAAGAGACTGGAACACCTGATTCTCATTATTATGATGGGTGAGTGAATACTTTTGGTAATAAAGTGCATGTTCATATGTTGATATGTTATGTTCATATGTTCATATGTTATGTTCATATGCTGATATGCTGATCTGTTCACGTGTTCCTGTGCTCCATGGCTGCCGTGCTCCTCTCCTCAGAGCAGATCTGTGTGTGTTCTCAGTCCCAGACACCAGATGTTTAGAGTGAAGGGGAAGTGGAGCTGGCGCCATGAAGGGCAGAGGGCAGCGGGAAGGCACGCGAACTCAAACCACACACACACACACACACACACACACACACATGTACACACACCCATGCTCACACACACACATGTACACACACACACGCTCTCACACACACACACTCTTGGCACATTCCCCAGCAGCCTCTGCCCCCCCCCCCCCCTGCAGGCCATCTGCTGCAGCATACTTTGAAACAAGGAGGGAAAAAACACAGTCATCATCATCAGGCTGTCAGACAGCAGCAGCTGCTGCAGAGAGAGAGAGTGTTCATGTGCATGAGTGTGTGTGTGAGTGTGAGTGTGTACATGTGTGTGTGTGAGTGCTCATGTTTTTGATTCTCTTAGAGACTCTCAGTCTGAGCTTGCAGAAAAAAAGGAAAGTTTTGTTTCTTTGGAAAGTAACACATGGATACAAAAATCATGCTGATGACGATCATCAAGGATTCATTAGACACGCACACATCAATATATATCTATATACAGTCATGGAAAAAATTATTAGACCACCCTTGTTTTCTTCAATTTCTTGTTAATTTTAATGCCTGGCTCAACTAAAGGTACATTTGTTTGGACAATTATAATGATAACAACAAAAATAGCTCATGAGAGTTTAATTTAAGAACTAAGAACTATTCATTTTCCATGGTTTTCTTGATAATAACCAAAATTACTTAAATTCTTACATCAATAGCTATGGCATTGTACCGCCAAAAACACTACTTTTAAGCATTCCATGTTTTCTTTTCTGTTTGCTTTAAACACATGATACACACAAGAGTTAATACTTGATTGCATAACCATTGTTTTTGATGACTGCAGCCATGCGTCTTGGCATGCTCTCCACCAGCTTCTGACATTGTTCTGCTGTCACAGCAGCCCATTCCTGTTGGACAAATTCAAACAAATTTTCTTTGTTTTTGGGCTTGTGGTTCTCCATTTTGAGTTTGATGATTTTCCACAGGTTTTCAATTGGATTAAGATCTGGTGATTGAGCAGGCCAAGGCATGGTGCAATGTTGTGGTTCTCCATCCAGGCTTTAACTGACCTTGCCGTGTGGCAAGGGGCATTGTCTTGTTGGAAAATCCAGTCATTCGAGGCAGGAAAGAGTTTTCCAGCTGATGGAAGAAGACTGTTTTCAAGGGTAGTCCTGTACATGACCTGGTTCATTCCTTCTCACAATTGGATTTGCCCTGTTCCACTCAGACTGAAACAACCCCAGATCATGACTGATCCACCCCATGTTTTACTGTAGGGGCAAGACAGTCTGGGTTGTAAGCTTCTCCAGGCTTCCTCCTAACCAGTAAGTTGGCTGGAGTGGGCATCAATTCAAAATTGGATTCATCACTGAAGAGAACCTTAGCCCAATCATCAACAGTCCAATCCTTGTGGTCTCGAGCAAAGAGTAACCTTCCTCTGCCTTTCATTGATGAAGGGCTTCTTGCGTGCTCTGTGTGACTTCAAACCAGCTTCAACAAGTCGGTTTTGAACTGTCCTTGCTGAACAAGTCACATTTCTCAACAGTGCCCACTCATTTTTAAGGTCCCTGGAGGTCTGACGACGATTCCTGACACAGGAACGGATGAGTGCACGGTCATCTCGTGGGGTAGAAAGACGTTTCCTGCCACGGCCAGGTAGCAATTTGGTAGTGCCATGTTCAGCTTGTTTTTTTGTTGTAATGAACGGCTGTCTTGGAGATCTTCAGTTTTTTCGCTACCTGTCTCTCACTCATGCCAATTTCCAGCAGTGCCAAGATGGCTGCCTTTGTGGCTTCACATAATTCTTTTGTTTTAGGCATTATGTGAGAGCTGACAACTTCTGAGTTGTGCTACGGCTTGAATGTAAGCAGGAAACCACTCTAGGCCTTTGCATGTGCAGTGCTGCTTGTGACATGAAATGGCCTCTTATATACCCTGGGAATCAATAGAATGTCAAATAGGACATAAAGTATTATGTGACCAGCTGCATTTTTTGTTGTGTTCATTGTATTATACATTTAGTGGTACCAGATATTAGAATGAACAAGAAATTGAAGAAAACAAGGGTGGTCTAATAATTTTTTCCATGACTGTATATCTATATATATATATATATCTATATCTATATCTAAATATATATATATATATATATATATATATATATATATATACATATATATATATATATATATTTAGATATATATATAGATATTGATGTGTGTGTGTGTGTTGGCTCGAGGTTTGAGCCCCTGATCACAGCAGACAGGCTGAACTGATCCAGAGCTGTTGACAACACTGAGCAGGGAGGATTGATAGGAGCTCAAGCCTCTTGGTCAAAGTGAGCATGGAGGTGGATCAGGACTTTGAGGACAGCTCTGACACTGTAGCGTTGTACCTTTTAAACTGAACTCTGTCCCTGTGCTTGTTTAAGGAGTGACTCACCTGGACCTGGACCCTGACCTGGACCTGGACCCCGTTCAGTGGTGTGCTCTTTACAGTGGTCTGACACTTAAACTTCTCTCTGAGGATCGGCTGATCAGTGACCCTATTACCATGGAAACGGGGGGACCTCAGCAGGTGAGGGGTCATCCATGGTCTTCAGCCTGACCTCTGCTCTGTTTCTGCACCAATAAAGAACTTTAAAAGGATCATGGTCTCTGTGGTCTTTCTATAATGTCCTCAATGACCTCATTTGAACTGCCCATCTGTCCATATATATCTATGTGTGGTCTGATCACTGTCAGCTGCTGTATTTCTGTGCTTAACAGTGATGGACAACGTGCTCAGCCTCAATCTGTTATCCTGTTTATTACCGCAATTATTACACTGTTTATTACAACAGTTATTACACAGTTATTACAATGTTTATTACCACACTTATTACACTGTTTATAAACCAGTTATTACACTGTTTATTACCACAGTTATTACACTGTTTTTTACCAGAGTTATTACACTGTTTATTACCAGTTATTACACTGTTTATTATCACAGTTTATTACCACAGTTATTACACAGTTATTACAATGTTTATTACCACAGTTATTACACTGTTTATTACCACAGTTACTACAGTGTTCATTACCAGTTATTACACTGTTTATTATCACAGTTTATTACCACAGTTATTACACAGTTATTACAATGTTTATTACCACAGTTATTACACTGTTTATTACCACAGTTATTACACTGTTTATTACCACAGTTATTACACTGTTTATTACAACAGTTATTACACAGCTACTACAATGTTTATTACCACAGTAATTACACTGTTTATTACCAGTTATTACACTGTTTATTACTAGTTATTACACTGTTTATTACCACAGTTTTTACACTGTTTATTACCACAGTTATTACACAGTTATTACAATGTTTATTACCACAGTTATTACACTGTTTATTACCACAGTTATAACACTGTTTATTACCAGTTATTACACTGTTAATTACCACAGTTAATACACTGTTGATTACAACAGTTATTACCACAGTTATTACACAGTTTATTACAACAGTTATTACACTGTTTATTACCAGTTATTACACAGTTTATTACAACAGTTATTACATTGTTTATTACCACAGTTATTACACTGTTTATTAAAACAGTTATTACACTGTTTTTTTTACCACAGTTATTACACAGTTATTACACTGTTTTTTTTACCACAGTTATTACACTGTTTATTACAACAGTTATTACCACAGTAATTATACTGTTTATTACCACAGTTATTACACTGTTTATTACCACAGTTATTACACTTTTTATTACCACAGTTATTACACTGTTTATTACCACAGTTATTACACAGTTATTAAGCTGTTTATTACCACAGTTATTACACAGTTTTTACACTGTTTATCACCACAGTGTGCTGTTTTATAATGTGTCAGTCTCTGTGGTTATTACAGTTATTACACTGTTTTTTACCACAGTTATTACACTGTTTATTCCCACAGTGTACTATTTTATAATGTGTCAGTCTCTGTGGTTATTACACATATTATACTGTTTATTACCACAGTTATTACACTGTTTATTACCACAGTGTACTGTTTTATAGTGTCACTCTCTGTGGTTATTAAAGTTATTACTGTTTTTTACCACAGTTATTACACTGTTTATTCCCACAGTTATAACCACAGTGTTCTATTTTATAATGTGTCAGTCTCTGTGGTTATAACAGTTATTACACTGTTTATTACCACAGTGTACTGTTTTATAGTGCCACTCTCTGTGGTTATTACAGTTATTACACTGTTTATTACCACAGTTATTACACTGTTTATTACCACAGTTATTACACTGTTTATTACCACAGTGTACTGTTTTATAGTGCGTCACTCTCTGAGGTTATTACAGTTATTACACTGTTTCTTACCACAGTTATTACCACAGTGTGCTATTTTATAATGTGTCAGTCTCTGGGGTTATTACACAGTTATTACACTGTTTTTTACCACAGTGTACTGTTTTATAATGTGTCAGTCTCTGTGGTTATTAGTTATTACACTGTTTTTTACCACAGTTATTACACTGTTTATTACCACAGTTATTACCACAGTGTTGTGTTTTTTAATGTGTCAGTCTCTGTGGTTATTAGTTATTACACTGTTTTTTACCACAGTTATTACACTGTTTCTTACCACAGTTATTACCACAGTGTACTATTTTATAATGTGTCAGTCTCTGGGGCTATTACACAGTTATTACACTGTTTATTACCACAGTGTACTGTTTTATAGTGTGTCACTCTCTGAGGTTATTACAGTTATTACACTGTTTCTTACCACAGTTATAACCACAGTGTACTATTTTATAATGTGTCAGTCTCTGTGGTTATTACAGTTATTACACTGTTTTTTACCACAGTTATTACACTGTTTATTCCCACAGTGTACTGTTTCATAATGTGTCAGTCTCTGAGGTTATTACAGTTATTACACTGTTTCTTACCACAGTTATTACCACAGTGTTGGGTTTTTAATGTGTCAGTCTCTGTGGTTATTACACAGTTATTACACTGTTTTTTACCACAGTTATTACACTGTTTATTCCCATGTCAGTCTCTGGGGTTATTACACAGTTATTACACTGTTTATTACCACAGTTATTACACTGTTTATTACCACAGTGTACTATTTTATATACACTGTAATATATTTTATAATATTACAGTGTAATAACTGTAATAACTGTGGTTATTACAGTTATTACACTGTTTTTTACCACAGTTATTACACTGTTTATTCCCACAGTTATAACCACAGTGTCCTATTTTATAATGTGTCAGTCTCTGGGGTTATTACACAGTTATTACACTGTTTATTACCACAGTTATTACCACAGTGTTGGGTTTTTTAATGTGTCAGTCTCTGTGGTTATTACACTGTTTATTACCACAGTTATAACCACAGTGTACTATTTTATAATGTGTCAGTCTCTGGGGTTATTACCACAGTTATTACACTGTTTATTACCCAGTTATTACAATGTTTATTACCACAGTGTACTATTTTATATACACTGTAATATATTTTATAATATTACAGTGTAATAACTGTAATAACTGTGGTTATTACAGTTATTACACTGTTTATTATCAATCAATCAATCAATCAATCAATTTTTATTTGTATAGCACCAATTCATAACAAGTGTTATCTCAAGACACTTTACAATAGAGCATAAAGCTCTTCATTTTATGGATACACATATATGCATAGATATGTACACTCGCTCCCATTTTTCATGAGATGGACTTAAAGATCTAAAATTCATTCCAGATAAACAATATTACCATTTCTTTCAAATGTTGTTCACAAATCTGTCTAAATGTTTGATATTGAGCACTTCTGCTTTGCTGGCATAGAGTTTATCAGATTGTTGATTGTGGCCTGTGGAATGTTGGTCCACTCCTCTTCAATGGCTGTGCGAAGTTGCTGGATATTAGCGGGAACTGGTACATGCTGTCGTATATGCCGGTCAAGCACATCCCGACGATCTGGAGTCAGGTTAAGATCCCGATGAGGACGACGAGCATGCAGTTGAGCTTCCCTGAAACGGTTTCTGACAGTTTGTGCAGAAATTCTTTGGTTATGCAAACCAATTGTTTCAGCAGCTGTCTGAGTGGCTGGTCTCAGACGATCTTGGAGGTGAACCTGCTGGATGTGGAGGTCCTGGGCTGGTGTGGTTACACGTGGTCTGCGGTTGTGAGGCCGGTTGGATGTACTGCCATATTCTCTGAAACGCCTTTGGAGACGGCTTATGGTGGAGAAATGAACATTCAATGCACGAGCAACAGATCTGGTTGACATTCCTGCTGTCAGCATGCCAATTGCACGCTCCCTCAATGCTTGCAACATCTGTGGCATTTTGCTGTGAGACAAAACTGCACATTTCAAAGTGGCCTTTTATTGTGGGCAGTATAAGGTACACCTGTGCACTAATCATGATGTCAGATCAGCATCCTGATGTAGCACACCTGTGAGGTGGGATGGATTATCTCTGCAAAGCAGAAGTGCTCAATATCAAACATTTAGACAGATTTGTGAACAATGTTTGAGAGAAATGGTAATATTGTTTATCTGGAATGAATTTTAGATCTTTGAGTCCATCTCATGAAAAATGGGAGCAAAAACAAAAGTGTTGCGTTTATATTTTTGTTGAGTATATATACATATAAAATACACATATACATATATATACAAATATATACATCCAACACCCAACATGAATCCATATAGCCAATCATGAATCCCTCCATCATGGCTCAAGAAAAAACCTTCTGTTAAGCAGCAGGATATCTTGAATGTGGATCCCAGTCTCATGATGAACAGCAAATCCACACCATGCTGTGTTGGTGTGAGGGTGAAGGAAGGGAGCCAGAGACGAGTACAGGAGCAAACAAACGGGGCAAAAGCAGATGCTAAGCGAGAGAGAGAGAGAGAGAGAGAGAGAGAGAGAGAGAGAGAGAGAGAGAGAGAGCCCATTGTGCCAGACTCCCCCCCCCCCGGCAGTCTAGGCCTGTTACATCTAAACTATGAGTCTAATTTATGAACTAATTTATTTACTTATTTATAAACTATGAGCTGGTCCCTAACTGAAAGCTTTATCAAAGAGGAATGTTTTAAGTCTAACCTTAAAGGTAGAGAGAGTGTCAGACTCCCGAACTGTGGTTGGTAAATTGTTCCAAAAAGAAGAACAGCCTGATAACTGAAGGCTCTACCTCCCATACTACTTTTGGAGATTAATGGTACCACAAGTAGGCCGGCATTTTGGGAGCGTAATGTTCTAGAGGGGTTGTACGGCACTACAAGCTCTTTAAGATAGACTGGTGCCTGTCCACTGAGAGCTTTATAGGTGAGGAGAAGAATCTTGAATTCTATTCTATATTTAATGGGAAGCCAATGCAGAGAAGCTGAAACAGGAGTAATGTGGTCTCTTCTCCTAGTTCTAGTCAGTACACGTGCTGCAGCATTTTGGACCAGCTGAAGCGTCTTAAGTGACTTGCTGGGACAGCCTGAAAGCAGAGAATTACAATAGTCCAGTCTAGAAGTAACAAAAGCATGGACTAGCTTTTCAGTATCGCTCTGGGACAGGATAGGCCTGATTTTAGCGAAACTGTGTTTATTACCACAGTTATTACCACAGTGTGCTGATTTATAATGTGTCACTCTCTGTGGTTATTACAGTTATTACACTGTTTCTTACCACAGTTATTACACAGTTTATTACTGTAGTAATTACACTTTTAATACACTGTTTATTACCACAGTGTGCTGGTTTACATTGTTTCAGTCTGTGGTTATTACAGTTTTTACACTGTTTATTACCACAGTGTACTGTTTTATAATGTGTCAGTCTCTGTGGTTTTTACAGTAATTACACTATTTATTACCACAGTTATTACACTGTTTATTACCACAGTTATTACACTGTTTTTTACCACAGTTATTACACTGTTTATTACCACAGTGTACTGTTTTATGTTTCAGTTTCTGTGGTTATTACACAGTTATTACACTGTTCATTACCACAGTTATTACACTGTTTATTACCACAGTGTGCTGTTTTACAGTGTTTTAATCTCTGTGGTTATTACACAGTTATTACACTGTTTATTATCACAGTAATCATCAATCTCCCTGATGGCTGGACTTTGATAGCAAAATAGTGAAGGACACAAAGATACAATATTCCTCTCCAAGAAAGCTGATGTAACAATAGGGGATTTGTCACAGATAGAGAGAGAGGGTGTGTGAGAGCGGTTTAGTATTCAAATGCAGAAAGCCTCATGTCATTACAGAAAGATTTTATTCTGAAGGTCCAAAGGTCAGTCCAGTTTTGAACTGTTCACTGTCTTCCTGGACTTCAAAATGTTCTGAATCACGATGGTGATAAAGTAAAATCACATATCTCCCCAGTGTGGGAGGTGGGAGCTCACACCTGTTCTGAGAGAGGCGGAGCCACAGGCTGAACGAGTACAATCAGCCGTGAGACCAACGTCTGCTGAAGCAAACTAGATAGCATGATGGGAACACAGCATTAAAGTCAAGAATTCGGAGTCCTGATGGAGGGTCATCATAGGGTTCATAGAGTCCAGTCCACATCCTTAGCTGGTCTTTGGTTTTCATCCTCCAGAGAGTTTACGTCAGCGGACCACGCACACATCCAGGATGCAGAACCTGGCCCTGCAGGTGGGGCAGGGGACTCGACTGGAGAGCCAGGTCTCTGGTTTCTGCTGGTCCTGACGACTTGCAAACCAACGGCCAAGACACGACATACACCACATGGGCCTGCAGAGACAGGATTGGCAGTCCGAGTCCCCGTCAGAGCCTGGAAACGAACAAACCAGACCACTGCATTAATAAATATCAAATATCTATCTATCTATCATGCTAAATCTAAACATACATTATTTTGTGTACATACATACAGAACCTTCCCAAAAAATTAGAATATCATGAAAAAGTTTATTTCCATAATTCCATTCAAAAGGTAAAACTTTTATAGTTTATAGATTAAGGGCCCACAGTTCAAACGGTTTAAAATGTTTTATTTTTACACAATTTGGGCTTCCAGCTCATAAAACCCACAAAAAAAGAAATTAAAACATTAGAATACTGTGAAAAATCACCATTTCCTTCTCAGTTTCGGCAGAAAAAAAGAGATGAATAAGGATCACATCAAATCAATCAAAATATGGCTCTTACAGATATGTCTATCTTCAAAACTTGGTTGGGAATCCCTTTGCCTAAAACACTGCCTCGATGCACTGAATCAATCAGCCTGTGGCATTGAGGCAGTCTGTGGCATTCAGTCAATCAGCCTATGGCATTGAGTCAGTCTGTGGCATTGAGACAATCAGCCTGTGGCACAGAGGCATTGAGTCAATCAGCCTGTGGCATTGAGTCAGTCTGTGGCATTGAGTCAGTCAGCCTGGGGCTTTGAGTCAGTCAGCCTGTGGCATTGAGGCAGTCAGCCTGTGGCATTGAGTCAGTCTGCCTGTGGCATTGAGGCAGTCTTTCCTGTGGAATTGAGTCAGTCAGCCTGTGGCATTGAGTTAGTCTGTGGCATTGAGACAATCAGCCTGTGGCACAGAGGCATTGAGTCAATCAGCCTGTGGCATTGAGTCAGTCTGTGGCATTGAGGCAGTCAGCCTGTGGCATTGAGTCAGTCAGCCTGTGGAATTGAGGCAGTCTGCCTGTGGAATTGAGTCAGTCAGCCTGTGGCATTAGGCAGTCTGTGCCTGTGGCACAGAGGCAATGGGCCTGTGGCATTGAGACAATCAGCCTGTGGCATTGAGTCGATTGGTCTGTGCATTTGAGACAATCAGCCTTTAGCATTGAGGCAGTCAGCCTGTGGCATTGAGGCAGTTGGCCTGTGGAATTGAGTCAGTCTGCCTGGGGCATTGAGGCAGTCGGCCTGTGGCACTGAGGCAGTCAGCCTGTGGCATTGAGGCAGTTGGCCTGTGGAATTGAGTCAGTCTGCCTGTTGCATTCAGTCAGTCGGCCTGTGAAATTGAGTCAGTGGGCCTGTGGCATTGAGGCAGTTAGCCTGTGGCATTGAGGCAGTCGGCCTGTGGAATTGAGTCAGTTGGCCTTTGGCATTGAGGCAGTCAGGCCTGTGGCATTGGGTCAATCAGGACATGGCATTGAGGCAGTAGGCCTGTGACACTGAGACAATCAGTCTGTGGCATTGAGGCAGTGGGCCTGTGGCATTTAGGCAGTCGGACTGTGGCATTGAGTCAATCAGAACTGTGGCACTGAGGCATTGAGTCAATCAGTCTGTGGCATTGAGTCAGTCAGCCTGTGGCATTGAGTCAGTCGGCCTGTGGCATTGAGGCAGTCTGTGGCATTGAGTAAGTCGACCTGTGGAATTGAATCAGTCTGTGGCATTGAGGCAGTCAGCCTGTGGCACTGAGGCAGTCGGCCTGTGGCATTGAGTCAATCAGCTTGTGGCATTGAGGCAGTCAGCCTGTGGCATTGAGGCAGTCGGCCTGTGGCATTGAGTCAATCAGAACTGTGGCACTGAGGCATTGAGTCAATCAGTCTGTGGCATTGAGTCAGTCAGCCTGTGGCATTGAGTCAGTCGGCCTGTGGCATTGAGGCAGTCTGTGGCATTGAGTAAGTCGACCTGTGGAATTGAATCAGTCTGTGGCATTGAGGCAGTCAGCCTGTGGCATTGAGGCAGTCGGCCTGTGGCATTGAGTCAATCAGCTTGTGGCATTGAGGCAGTCAGCCTGTGGCATTGAGGCAGTCGGCCTGTGGCATTGAGTCAATCAGCCTGTGGCATTGGGCAGTGGGCCTGTGGCATTTAGGCAGTTGGCCTGTGGCATTGGGTCAATCAGTATGTGGCATTGAGGCAGTGGGCCTGTGGCATTGAGACAATCAGCCTGTGGCATGAGGCAGTGGGCCTGTGGCATTGAGGCAGTCAGCCTGTGACACTGAATCAGTCGGTCTGTGGCAATGAGGCAGTCAGCCTGTGGCATTGAGTCAGTCAGCCTGTGGCACTGAATCAGTCGGTCTGTGGCATTGAGGCAGTCAGCCTGTGGAATTGAGGCAGTCAGCCTGTGGCATTGAGGCAGTCAGCCTGTGGAATTGAGGCAGTGGGCCTGTGGCACTGAGCCAGTCGGCCTGTGGCACTGAGTCAGTTGGCCTGTGGCCTTGAATCAGGCTGTGGCATTGAGGCAGTCAGCCTGTGGCATTGAGGCAGTAACCCTGTGGCATTGAATCAATCAACCTGTGGAATTGAGGCAGTGGGCCTGTGGCACTGAGCCAGTCTGCCTGTGCAATTGAGACAGTCAGCCTGTGGCATTGAGTCAGTTGGCCTGTGGCATTGAATCAGTCTGTGGCACTGAGGCAGTCAGCCTGTGGCATTGAGGCAGTGGGACTGTGGCATGGAGGCAGTCGGCCTGTGACATTGAGGCAGAGGGCCTGTGGCATTGAGGCAGTAATCCTGTGACATTGAGGCAGTGGGCCTGTGGCACTGAGGCAGTAACCCTGTGGCATTGAATCAATCTGCCTGCGGAATTGAGGCAGTGGGCCTGTGGCACTGAGCAAGTCTGCCTGTGCAATTGAGACAGTCAGCCTGTGGCACTGAGTCAGTGGGCCTGTGGCATTGAGGCAGTAACCCTGTGGCATTGAGCTAGTCGGCCTGTGGCACTGAGGCAGTCAGCCTGTGGCATTGAGGCAGTAATCCTGTGGCATTGAGGCAGTTGGCCTGTGGCACTGAGGCAGTAATCCTGTGGCATTGAGGCAGCCGGCCTCTGGCATTTAGGCAGTGGGCCTGTGGCATTGAGGCAGTCGGTCTGTGGCATTGAGGCAGTAATCCTGTGGCACTGAGGCGGTTTGCCTGTGGCACTGAGGCAGTAATCCTGTGGCATTGAGGCAGTTGGCCTGTGGCATTGAGGCAGTAATCCTGTGGCACTGAGGCAGTAATCCTGTGGCATTGAGGCAGTTGGCCTGTGGCACTGAGGCAGTAATCCTGTGGCACTGAGGCAGTCGGCCTGTGGCATTGAGGCAGTCGGTCTGTGGCATTGAGGCAGTCGGTCTGTGGCATTGAGGCAGTCGGTCTGTGGCATTGAGGCAGTAGGCCTGTGGCATTTCTGGGGAGTTATGTTGGTTGAGATTTCCTCTATGCTTGCTGTCAGCTACACTTTGCTTTGGGGTCTGGTGCCCCTCATTTCTCCACGATGATACTTCATAGATTGTCAATTGGGTTTAGGTCCGGCAAGTTGGCTGGCCAGTTCAGCACTGTGATGGCGTGGGCATCAAACCAGGTTTTGGTGCTTCTAGTGGTCTGGACCAGGTCCTGCTGGGAGATGAAATCTGCATCTCCATACAGATTCTCAGCAGAAGGAATCATGAGGTCCTCTAAAACATTCTGGTGGACTGTTGCGGTGACTTTGGATTTAAGAAAGCAGTGTTTACCAACACCTGCGCCCAAACCATGACTGACTGGATCTTTCACACTTAGGCAGCTTGAGTTCTGCTCCTCACCTGTCCTCCTCCAAACCCTTGGACCTTGATTCCTGAATGAAAGGCTCACTCTACTTTCATTGAAAAGAGGACCTTGGACCACTGGCCAACAGTCCAGTCCTTCTTCTCCTTGGCCCAGTTTAGACTCTTCCTTCTGGCTCAGAAGTGTCTTGTAGCCCATGATCTCCCTCCTGAATGTGGGGGATTTTGAAGCTGTGACTCCTGCCTCATCCCTCTTTCTGGATCTTCTCTGTCTGATGATCCGCTGAAGCCCCCGGTCACCTCTTTTGCTGGAGCATCAATAGACTTTCCATTGATACGCTTGATGCTGTGAACTTTTGTGGCTTACCAATCTATGGATCAGTGATGATCTTCTGTTGTCACGTCTCCAGTCGTCCCCATATTGAACCAAACTGAAGCAGTTTAATGACACCTGGGAAACCTGCGCAGGTGCTTTGAGTTTAGTCGGTGATTTGTGTGTGACACTCAGTTTAAAACATTCATGCCTGGCAAAATTTAGGCTGATTTCTCCACAGTACTCTATTTTTATGAAATCATGTCTGTGTGGGTTTTATGAGCTGGAAGACCAAATTATGTAAAAATAAACAAATAAAACTTCAAATCGTTTAAAATGTGGGCCCTGAATTCAGGGTCTGTAGATATATACAAAATAATATATTCACAGACAGGCTTAAAGGAACAGTTCAGTTTTTTTGAAGTGTGGTTGTACGAGCTCCATGTGTCCACAAAGGACATCAGATACAGTAGAAAGGTCTCTCCTCTCCCTCAGTAAGACACAGTCTGTAAGAGTCTATGACGAAGAAATAGATGCTAACAGGAAAGTACCGTAACAAATACAAAGGGTATTTTCTTCACCTACAGGAACTCAAATCAAAAAGTAATACCAGAGTTTAAAGGTGCGTTCACACCTCACGCTACTTGTTACTACCTCGGCGATCAATCTCCATGCAAAGTCGATGTACAGCCGTTATGGGGCGGGGCTAACCCTCCCGCGATGCGTCTGCTGCTTCTCACACTACCACATAGCTTCTTGCGCGATGTTAAAGTAAAAAAAAGTTGATCTTTTTAGATGATGTCGTGTGTGGCTGTGCGGCAACAGCCAATCAGCACTGTGTGCGTGGGTGACGGTGCCCGCGACAGTTTTTCACATAGACACTATATATGTATATAATGCCTATGGTTTTTCATCCGGACTACAGAGTAACGATCCATGTCCGTGTGGAAACATTAGACAGTGAGGACATTAGTTCCGCCTAGACACGGTAAACTCACAGATGATGCTGCTGCATCATCAGCTGCAGTGCTTTGTGTTTGATAAGTGAACGAAAAGGATACAGCTGGAAAAATGTAAGCTCAAACATCCTATTACAAGATGTATGATATGATCACAGTGAAACTCGAGCGGACGTGACGTCACAGAGCGACGTCCGACGGCAATGGTGACGAAAATGAGGTATTTATGGA
Organism: Scarus forsteni; assembly: GCA_036419115.1. Classification (NCBI taxonomy): domain Eukaryota; kingdom Metazoa; phylum Chordata; class Actinopteri; order Labriformes; family Labridae; genus Scarus; species Scarus forsteni. The sequence goes on from JAZDUH010000395.1 coordinate 14,098,591, forward strand.
CATGCGACGCTACGTCAGTAGATGACGCGATTTTGGTAGCCAGGACGCTTGTGGTGTGAACGCAGCACAAAATGTACGCTACATATGATCGTTAAAGTGCATTAACCTTTTGGACATATAAAGTTTATGTGGACCTAAGCTAACTCGTGTTGTGTATCACTCTGCACAGTGCTGCTGTGAGCTGCTGAATCACGTAATGGAGCAGTAAGTCAATAGTCTGGATTAATAAAACAATAACCTGGATTAATAAAACAATAACCTGGATTAATAAAACAATAGTCTGGATTAATAAAACAACAGTCTGGATTAATAAAACAATAGTCTGGATTAATAAAACAATAACCTGGATTAATAAAACAATAGTCTGGATTAATAAAACAATAGTCTGGATTAATAAAACAATAACCTGGATGAATAAAACAATAACCTGGATTAATAAAACAATAGTCTGGATTAATAAAACAATAACCTGGATTAATAAAACAATAGTCTGGATTAATAAAACAATAACCTGGATTAATAAAACAATAGTCTGGATTAATAAAACAACAGTCTGGATTAATAAAACAATAACCTGGATTAATAAAACAATAACCTGGATTAATAAAACAATAACCTGGATGAATAAAACAATAGTCTGGATTAATAAAACAATAGTCTGGATTAATAAAACAATAGTCTGGATTAATAAAACAATAGTCTGGATTAATAAAACAATAACCTGGATTAATAAAACAATAACCTGGATGAATAAAACAATAACCTGGATGAATAAAACAATAACCTGGATTAATAAAACAATAGTCTGGATTAATAAAACAATAACCTGGATGAATAAAACAATAACCTGGATGAATAAAACAATAACCTGGATTAATAAAACAATAACCTGGATGAATAAAACAATAACCTGGATTAATAAAACAATAACCTGGATTAATAAAACAATAACCTGGATTAATAAAACAATAGTCTGGATTAATAAAACAATAACCTGGATGAATAAAACAATAGTCTGGATTAATAAAACAATAGTTTGGATTAATAAAACAATAGTCTGGATTAATAAAACAATAACCTGGATTAATAAAACATTGTCTGGATTAATAAATCAACAGTCACCTTCAGCGTGGCAGAGCCGGACCAGCTTGGTGTTGGCAGCGACCTGCATGCAGCCTATGCAGGGCTCCACGTCCTGCAGACAAACATCAGTGTTACTGCCAGCGAAGCACAGGGACATTAAATTAGGTACGATGTGACACGAGTTCTCGAGGAGGTTGCTGTGGGCCCTCAGCAGACACCTTTCAGTCAATTCCAACTTCATCAAAATGTAAACACAGAACAGAACAATAAATATGTAAACACAGAACAGTACAATAAATATGTAAACAATGAAAAGAACAATAAATATGTAAACATTGGACAGAACAACAAATATGTAAACACAGAACAGAACAATAAATATGTAAACACAGAACAGAACAATAAATATGTAAACACAGAACAGAACAATAAATATGTAAACATTGGACAGAACAATAAATATGTAAACACAGAACAGAACAATAAATATGTAAACATTGAACAGAACAATAAATATGTAAACACAGAACAGAACAATAAATATGTAAACATTGAACAGGACAATAAATATGTAAACATTGAACAGAACAATAAATATGTAAACACAGAACAGAACAATAAATATGTAAACATTGAACAGAACAATAAATATGTAAACACAGAACAGAACAATAAATATGTAAACATTGAACAGGACAATAAATATGTAAACATTGAACAGAACAATAAATATGTAAACATTGGACAGAACAATAAAAATGTAAACACAGAACAGAACAATAAATATGTGAACACAGAACAGAACAATAAATATGTAAACACAGAACAGAACAATAAATATGTAAACACAGAACAGTACAATAAATATGTAAACATTGAACAGAACAATAAATATGTAAACACAGAACAGAACAATAAATATGTAAACATTGAACATAACAATAAATATGTAAACATTGAACAGGACAATAAATATGTAAACATTGAACAGAACAATAAATATGTAAACAATGAACAGAACAATAAATATGTGAACACAGAACAAAACAATAAATATGTAAACACAGAACAGAACAATAAATATGTAAACATTGGACGGAACAATAAATATGTAAACACAGAACAGAACAATAAATATGTAAACATTGGACAGAACAATAAATATGTAAACACAGAACAGAACAATAAATATGTAAACATTGAACAGGACAATAAATATGTAAACGTTGAACAGGACAATAAATATGTAAACATTGAACAGAACAATAAATATGTAAACATTGGACAGAACAATAAAAATGTAAACACAGAACAGAACAATAAATATGTGAACACAGAACAGAACAATAAATATGTAAACACAGAACAGAACAATAAATATGTAAACACAGAACAGAACAATAAATATGTAAACATTGAACAGAACAATAAATATGTAAACACAGAACAGAACAATAAATATGTAAACATTGGACAGAACAATAAATATGTAAACACAGAACAGAACAATAAATATGTAAACACAGAACAGAACAATAAATATGTAAACACAGAACAGAACAATAAATATGTAAACACAGAACAGAACAATAAATATATAAACACAGAACAGAACAATAAATATACAAACACAGAACAGAACAATAAATATGTAAACACAGAACAGAACAATAAATATGTAAACACAGAACAGAACAATAAATATGTAAACATTGAACAGAACAATAAATATGTAAACATTGAACAGAACAATAAATATGTAAACACAGAACAGAACAATAAATATGTAAACACAGAACAGAACAATAAATATGTAAACATTGAACAGAACAATAAATATGTAAACACAGAACAGAACAATAAATATGTAAACATTGAACATAATAAATATGTAAACATTGAACAGGAAAATAAATAAGTAAACATTGAACAGGACAATAAATATGTAAACACAGAACAGAACAATAAATATGTAAACACAGAACAGAACAATAAATATGTAAACACAGAACAGAACAATAAATATGTAAACATTGAACATAACAATAAATATGTAAACATTGAACAGGACAATAAATATGTAAACATTGAACAGAACAATAAATATGTAAACATTGAACATAACAATAAATATGTAAACATTGAACAGGACAATAAATATGTAAACATTGAACATGACAATAAATATGTAAACATTGAACAGAACAATAAATATGTAATTACAGAACAGAACAATAAATATGTAAACATTGAACATGACAATAAATATGTAAACATTGAACAGGACAATAAATATGTAAACATTGAACAGGACAATAAATACGTTAACACAGAACAGGATAATAAATACGTAAACACAGAACAGGACAATAAATATGTAAACATTGAACATAACAATAAATATGTAAACATTAAACAGAACAATAAATATGTAAACATTGGAAAGAACAACAAATATGTAAACATTGAACAGAACAATAAATATGTAAACATTGGACAGAACAACAAATATGTAAACAATGAACAGAACAATAAATATGTAAACACAGAACAGGACAATAAATATGTAAACATTGGACAGAACAATAAATATGTAAACACAGAACAGAACAATAAATATGTAAACACAGAACAGGACAATAAATATGTAAACATTGAACAGAACAATAAATATGTAAACATTGAACATAACAATAAATATGTAAACATTGAACAGAACAATAAATATGTAAACATTGAACAGAACAATAAATATGTAAACATTGGAAAGAACAACAAATATGTAAACATTGAACAGAACAATAAATATGTAAACATTGGACAGAACAACAAATATGTAAACAATGAACAGAACAATAAATATGTAAACATTGGACAGAACAACAAATATGTAAACAATGAACAGAACAATAAATATGTAAACACAGACCAGGACAATAAATATGTAAACACAGAACAGAACAATAAATATGTAAACATTGAACATAACAATAAATATGTAAACACAGAACAGGACAATAAATATGTAAACATTGGACGGAACAATAAATATGTAAACATTGAACAGAACAATAAATATGTAAACATTGGACAGAACAATAAATATGTAAACACAGAACAGGACAATAAATATGTAAACATTGGACGGAACAATAAATATGTAAACATTGAACAGAACAATAAATATGTAAACACAAAACAGAACAATAAATATGTAAACATTGGAAAGAACAACAAGTATGTAAACACAGAACAGGACAATAAATACGTAAACACAGAACAGAACAATAAATATGTAAACATTGAACAGAACAATAAATATGTAAACATTGAACATAACAATAAATATGTAAACATTGAACAGAACAATAAATACGTAAACATTGGAACAGAACAACAAATATGTAAACATTGAACAGAACAATAAATATGTAAACACAGAACAGGACAATAAATATGTAAACATTGAACAGAACAATAAATATGTAAACACAGAACAGAACAATAAATATACAAACATTGGACAGAACAATAAAAATGTAAACACAGAACAGAACAATAAATATGTGAACACAGAACAGAACAATAAATATGTAAACACAGAACAGAACAATAAATATGTAAACACAGAACAGAACAATAAAAATGTAAACACAGAACAGAACAATAAATATGTGAACACAGAACAGAACAATAAATATGTAAACACAGAACAGAACAATAAATATGTAAACACAGAACAGGACAATAAATATGTAAACATTGGACAGAACAATAAATATGTAAACATTGGACAGAACAATAAATATGTAAACACAGAACAGAACAATAAATATGTAAACACAGAACAGAACAATAAATATGTAAACATTGAACAGAACAATAAATATGTAAACACAGAACAGGACAATAAATATGTAAACATTGAACAGAATAAATATGTAAACATTGAACAGGAAAATAAATAAGTAAACATTGAACAGGACAATAAATATGTAAACACAGAACAGAACAATAAATATGTAAACACAGAACAGAACAATAAATATGTAAACACAGAACAGAACAATAAATATGTAAACATTGAACATAACAATAAATATGTAAACGTTGAACAGGACAATAAATATGTAAACATTGAACAGAACAATAAATATGTAAACATTGAACATAACAATAAATATGTAAACATTGAACAGGACAATAAATATGTAAACATTGAACAGGACAATAAATATGTAAACATTGAACAGAACAATAAATATGTAATTACAGAACAGAACAATAAATATGTAAACATTGAACATGACAATAAATATGTAAACATTGAACAGGACAATAAATATGTAAACATTGAACAGGACAATAAATACGTTAACACAGAACAGGATAATAAATACGTAAACACAGAACAGGACAATAAATATGTAAACATTGAACATAACAATAAATATGTAAACATTAAACAGAACAATAAATATGTAAACATTGGAAAGAACAACAAATATGTAAACATTGAACAGAACAATAAATATGTAAACATTGGACAGAACAACAAATATGTAAACAATGAACAGAACAATAAATATGTGAACACAGAACAGAACAATAAATATGTAAACATTGGACAGAACAATAAATATGTAAACACAGAACAGAACAATAAATATGTAAACATTGAACAGAACAATAAATATGTAAACATTGAACAGAACAATAAATATGTAAACATTGAACATAACAATAAATATGTAAACATTGAACAGAACAATAAATATGTAAACATTGAACAGAACAATAAATATGTAAACATTGGAAAGAACAACAAATATGTAAACATTGAACAGAACAATAAATATGTAAACATTGGACAGAACAACAAATATGTAAACAATGAACAGAACAATAAATATGTAAACATTGGACAGAACAACAAATATGTAAACAATGAACAGAACAATAAATATGTAAACACAGAACAGGACAATAAATATGTAATCATTGGACAGAACAATAAATATGTAAACATTGGACAGAACAATAAATATGTAAACACAGAACAGGACAATAAATATGTAAACATTGGACAGAACAATAAATATGTAAACATTGAACAGAACAATAAATATGTAAACATTGGACAGAACAATAAATATGTAAACACAGAACAGGACAATAAATATGTAAACATTGGACAGAACAATAAATATGTAAACATTGGACAGAACAATAAATATGTAAACACAAAACAGAACAATAAATATGTAAACATTGGAAAGAACAACAAGTATGTAAACACAGAACAGGACAATAAATACGTAAACACAGAACAGGACAATAAATATGTAAACATTGAACAGAACAATAAATATGTAAACATTGAACATAACAATAAATATGTAAACATTGAACAGAACAATAAATAAGTAAACATTGGAACAGAACAACAAATATGTAAACATTGAACAGAACAATAAATATGTAAACACAGAACAGGACAATAAATATGTAAACATTGAACAGAACAATAAATATGTAAACATTGGACAGAACAATAAATATGTAAACATTGGACAGAACAATAAATATGTAAACACAGAACAGAACAATAAATATGTAAACATTGAACAGAACAATAAATATGTAAACACAGAACAGGACAATAAATATGTAAACACTGGACAGAACAATAAATATGTAAACATTGGACAGAACAATAAATATGTAAACATTGGACAGAACAATAAATATGTAAACATTGGACAGAACAATAAATATGTAAACCTTGAACAGAACAATAAATATGTAAACAATGAACAGAACAATAAATATGTAAACATTGGACAGAACAATAAATATGTAAACACAGAACAGAACAATAAATATGTAAACAATGAACAGAACAATAAATATGTAAACACAGAACAGAACAATAAATATGTAAACATTGGACAGAACAATAAATATGTAAACACAGAACAGAACAATAAATATGTAAACAATGAACAGAACAATAAATATGTAAACACAGAACAGAACAATAAATATGTAAACATTGGACAGAACAATAAATATGTAAACACAGAACAGAACAATAAATATGTAAACACAGAACAGAATAATAAATATGTAAACACAGAACTGGGCCCTGTTCTATGAAGCAGGATTACTGCCTAGCGAGGTAGCTTTGAGAATATGTTCCGGTTTCCCTGTTCTACGAAACGGGATCACTCCTTAGCGAGGCGAGTCTCCATGGCAACGTACGCTGAACGGCTAACCTGCTCTGGGGCAGGTTAGGTTCCAGATTGAACTCGCGGAAAATAAAAACCCCGCCCACTGACCAATGAGCTGACCCGATGGCTGCAGAGGGCCAGCTCCTCTGCAGGAGTAAAATCTGGGGGAGGAATTCCCCCCAGTTCTTTTTTGTGTACTTTGATTGGTGCTGAAACGAAACCCAGATTTAGAGTCACTACACAGTACATGACACTTGCTACAGGTAGTTAAAGGGAATGAAGAACTTTCATTGCCGTAACAAGATCTTCAATGCTAACAACTATTCCATGACTTAAATTTCTACTGAGATGTGATTTTGACCCCTTAAAATTACCTATGGAGTTATCAGACTTTCATCTAAAGGTATTACGAATTGGAAAATGTTTACAAACATAATTTCAGCCCACATAAAGCCATCATTTGGAACAACAGATATATCTTGCATAAAACGAAGTCTTTGTTCTATAAAAAATAGAATAGGATGGAAAAAGGTGTTTGGGCTGTAATACATTTAATAGATAGGCTATTTATTTTAATGAAATATATTAAATCATACCAATTTCAATCTGAAATTCAAAATAAATTGTTCTTACAAACAGTATTCAATAGTGATAAAAAGTTGTTCCTGTAGCCTTGTTCAGTTTGATCAGAGTAACTCTGAAATATTCTGCTGTAACACCTGAACTTGACAATCTTTTTATTGGTGAATATGATTTATTAGACCGTAAGTGTAAGAACAACATTTTGAGAAGTCTTATCACAAAGGAATTCTTTCCTCTTCCTATTAAAAGAAATATCACTTTTCAGGTTTTCTCCGAACTTGATTTGGTTAAACTAAGAACTAGATATTTAGACTTTCCATTGTTGCCAAAAGTGAAAGAAGTTCATTTAAAGACTATTAATGATATCTATCCATGTAATGAATTTTTGAGAAGACGATTTAATATAGATAAGAATGAATGTACGTTTTGCCATACAGAAATTGAAACACAGGAACATCTGTTTCATGATTGTAATGCTATTAAGATTTTTTAGGAAATAATTCATGCATGGCTAAATGCAAAATACATAATACCTGTTTTTAATTATCATATGATCAAATTTGGAATCGTTGTAAAAGATAAAACTGTTGAATTTTTATACAATAATATGTGTATTATAGGGAAATTCTATATCCACAAATGTAGATTCTTCAAAGTTACTCCCAATTTTGCTGATTTAAGAACGACCTTAAATTATTTTCTTGATCTTTAAAAAACATTGAAAAAGAAAGTGCCTCAAGACTCTATGAAATTCTTGATTTGTGTATGAATTGAACCCTTTGAAAATGTTTTCATTGAATTGTTTATGAATTATTTTTTTTATTTTATTTTTTCTTTATTATTATTTAGTTTTATATATCGGTTAGTGATGCTGCTCAGTGATTTTTGAAGAATGTACAATGCAAAATATGCCTGTTTGTTACTTGAAATGGCTGAATAAAGAATTGAAGAAAAAAAAACTTCTGTTCCATGACAATATTTTATTGCCCGTCTTAAAATTGTGACAGGAGTTCATGTAGGGCTCATGTGTGCTGCATATCACACAAAAATGTAAACACGATAGTAATGAACAAATGAATGAATTCATCTTGTAAATGAATCAGACATGTCTGGTGCATGTTACAGTCAAAGTGCATGTTGAACAGTGCTATTTCAGGATGATAATGGCACCAAAGATTTTTAAGCATACTTATACATTTTAGACTGTCAGCAATTCTGCCAAACCCTCCTTCCGTGCTTTTGCAGCGGTGGCAGTGTTGCTTTTGGCGTTTATTACATGTTTTAATTCTTCATACTCTGTCATGATCGCCTCCTGCTCCTCCTGTGTGAAGTATGTGCAGTCCTTCTCTCTCCACGACCTGCTCTGGCGCTCCAGACTGGTCCATGTTAAACGATTGGTCGAATCTTGGCCGGGCTCCGCCCTTATATGCGTAGCTCATTAAACTGGATCCACTTATGAGGTTGATAACCAGCGTCTTTGAACCAAAGAGACCGCCCGACGCTAAACAGTTCATAGAGTAGCTAAATATCTCGCTAAGCTGAACTTGCTTACGTAGAATAGAGGCCCAGAACAATAAATATGTAAACATTGGACGAAACTAGCATTGGACAGAACACAGAACAGAACAACAAATAAGCAACACAGAGCAGGGACTGACTAATGTGTAAAAACAGAACAAGAACAATAATGTAAACACAGAACAAGACAATAAATATGTAAACACAGAAAATATGTAAACATAGCATAGAACAATAAATATACAATAAATATGTAAACACAAGGAACAGAACAATAAATATGTAAACACAAATATGTAGGACAATAACAGAACAACAAATATATAAACACAGAACAGAACAACAAATATGTAAACACAGAACGGGACAATAAATATGTAAAAACAGAACAGAACAATAAATATATAAACACAGAACAGAACAATAAATATGTAAACACAGAACAGAACAATAAATATGTAAACACAGAACAGGGCCCTATTCTATGAAGCAAGTTCAGCTAAGCGAGATAGCCTTGGAGCTACCTCGCTGAACTGAGCGCGGTAGTCGGCGGTCTCGCTACACGGTTCAAAGACGCTGGTTATCAACCTCATAAGTGGATCCAGCTTTACAATGAGCGCGTGCACACATATAAGGCGGAGCCCGCCGCATCTGACCAATCGTGAACATGGACCAGTCTGGAGCGTCAGAGCAGGCCGGAGAGAGAAGGACCACATACTTCACACAGGAGGAGCAGGAGGTGATCATGACAAAGTATGAAGAACTAAAACATGTAATAAACGTCAAAAGCAACACCGTCACCGCTGCAAAAGCACGGAAGGAGTGCTGGCAGAAAATTGCTGACAGTCTCAATGCTTAAGTATAGAGCGCAAAAAATCTTTGGTGCCATTATCATCCTGAAATAGCACTGTTCAACATGCACTTTGACTGTAACATGCACCAGACATGTCTGATTCATTTCAGAGATGAATTCATTCATTTGTTCATTACTATCGTGTTTACATTTTTGTGTGATATGTAGGCCACATGAGCCCTACATGAACTCCTGTCACAATTTTAAGACGGGCAATAAAATATTGTCATGGAACAGAAGTGTTGGCACTGAAGATCTTGTTACGGCAATGAGAGTCCTACCCCAGATTTTAATCCTGTAGAGAGCTCATTGGTCAGTGGGCGGGGTTTTTATAGTCCCCGAGTTCAACCTGGAACCTAACCTGCCCCGGAGCAGGTTAGCCGTTCAGCGTACGTTGCCATGGAGACTCGCCTCGCTAAAAAGTGATCCCGTCTCGTAGAACAGAGAAACCGGAACCTACCCTCAAAGCTACCTCGCTAGGCAGTAATCCTGCTTCGTAGAACAGGGCCCAGAACAATTAATATGTAAACACAGAACTAGGGATGTAACGATATGAAAATTTTGGATCACGGTTATTGTGACCAAAATGATCACGGTTATCATTATTATCCCGGTATTGTTGCAGTGCTCAAAATGTCCAAAAAGTACTTCAACACAAAACAGTTCAGTTAACAGTTCTTTTTTGTATTTTTTTGGCAATAAATGTGTCTAGAAATGCCCTTTGAGTATATATTTTTTACCCTTCTTTCATTAGAAATAAAAGTAAACAATTCCAGCAAGTATTTGTCATTATTATGTAATAAATGCTTGAACAGTGTGTAATTACAAGAAAACAACAGATTTGAACTTTAAACAGGATTCTCTTCATAAAACATTGAAAATTGACAACAAATAACCTATTTTACATACACTTACAGACTTCAGTTTGCCTGCAGCTTTAGTGTCCATAGCTTGTCATATTAGACCATGTCATAGCCTTATTTTTTTTTCTTTTCTGATGATAGTCCCTGAAGCAGTTAGCCCCATTCATGACTCTCCTCTGGTCTCCCCTCTCCATGGCAGATCTCCTCGATATTTCCCCTCTAATCTTTCCAGAGTACGATTAATTAAATCCATAAAGCACAAACTTTGACGGAAAAAGATGATCAGTTTCAAAATACATTGAATACACGGCAAAAGAACGGCAAGAATGCACTCTAGAATGCATTCTTAATTACAAGATTTGTATAATATTTAGACAGAAAATACTGACAAACCACCTGAAATTCTCTTGAGTATGGCTCATTGCATCTTTTCTCACTCTCTCTCTCTCTCTCTCTCTCTACCTCTACGGCTCAGTCAGCTCATTAACTCGAGGAGTTACGGAAGTTTAAACCATGCACATATATTTCTTTCGCCGCAGCTTCGTGTTTGGACAGTGTGACTGTCTTCTATCAGTTTCCCCTCGGCAACCTTGTAAAATCCCAAATTTAACCAGACTAAGAGTCCATTTCCAGAGGGAAATCTCCGCTGTCTCTAACTTTCCCTGAGGCCAAACAATGCAAACTGCGCATGCGCGCTTCCCATGAGGCCGTTTCATCCAGGAAGAGCCTCGTAGTTCTGGCATTTCCAGGCAAAGAGCAGCATTACCGAACGTTTTTGACAAATTGTAGTGATCAAACACGGTATAACAGTAATTTTTACAGGAAGCAATAATGATTACTGTTGGGAAATTTTACCGCGGTTTACCATATTATCAGTAACCGTTACATCCCTACACAGAACAGAACAATAAATATGTAAACACAGAACAGGGGGGTATTCCATGAAGCTGGCTTAGGTCTACGCCTGGCTTATTTCGGTCAGCTTCGCTAACTTTAGTGAGAGTTTTGTTCCACCAACAAGGCTTGGGGCTAGCCTGGCTTGGTAACCATGGTAACTCAGCCAGAGCAACAAGCCTGGTCCGGGGCAGGCTAACAGTCAAGCTAACTTTAGCTCCATGTCAGAGAAGGTTCAGACGAGCTTCAGAAAGACGCCTGTGAACTGCATGTTACACATTAAATTCATCTTGATCTGTAATCAATGAAGTTCTTGTTTGGTGGCATACATTGATACCTTTTTTCAATAACGCCAGAATAACCACGAATCAAGAGATGTGAGGTACTGAACTTAATCACTGCAACATAAGCGAGAGGGTAGGTGAGTGGTAAGAGTGCAGGGCACTGAAATGTCATGATTCAACTTTTCACTGTGGCATGGGATCGAATCCACCAGCGGAAACTATTTGAAAATATATCTGATTTTCTTCCTTCTTTCACCGTCTAAGGTCAGTCAACACAGATCAGGAAAAAGGCACAAACTGTCTTAGAAAAAAAAGGTGACAGGTGAAGGTGACAACAGCCACAGTTTTCCATAAAGAATACCTTCATTTTCCCAGCGGTCCAATCTGAACATGATGATAATCTAGAGGTGATGCCAAATGATGAGATAACTTCTTTATTTGTGGACAGCTCATTTGTGTCTTCTCCCTTATTTAAATGTAGGGCACTGCAGCACTATCATCCCCGATAAAAAAATAACATCTCCCTCTGTAGGCCTACATGTTTTTTCTACTGTTTATCCAATATTTAATGAACCATCACCACATGAAGTGGCCCATTTTTTTTCAAAGTCCTACTTTGATTTTAGGTGTTACCTATGTTGCTGCTTTATTCATCTATGATGGCTATAAATATTTGCCAAATCAAGAACATGAAATAGGCCTACAAGTAAAGTGAATACCACCATCACATTACACAAAAAACTACTGTATAAACTGTATATATATATATATATATATATATATATATATATATATATATATGTATATGTATATATGTGTATATATATATATATATATATATATATATATATATATATATATATATATATATATATATATATGTATATATATATATATATACATATACATATATATATATATACATATATATATATATATATACATATACATATACATATATATATATATATATATATATATATATATATATATATATATATATGGAGAGAGAGAGAGAGAGAGAGAACTTTTTCAACAGGTTTTGATCAGCTTCATTTCGTCTAGATCGATCTCCTCAGGGCCACAGTAGTGTGAGGGGCTTCAGGGTGAGAAGAAAAGGTCATCAACCACAGCAGAAACTCAATCATGCCATCTGAAGATCTAAACTTGCAGACGTGTGCGTGTGTACGCACAGGCAAGGCACCTCATAAAAAAAAATATTTATAGGCCTATATATATATTTTAAATGGTCGGCAGTGCTTTGCCAGGCAGCCTCTTTGTATTAATTGCAGCCGTGTTGCCCTTTTGTTATTTTCTCCTTGTAGTCCTCATACAACTCCACGAGAAGCTTTTGCTCCGCCGTTGAAGATGTCTCTGCTCTTGGTTTTGATATGAATTCTTCATTTCGCCAATCAACATATCAGGGCTTTCTCTCTCCCTGGACGCGCGCTCAGCCTCAGCTTGGATCAGCCTGGCTTGAATAAGCGTCTCTGAAAATCAGCCGAGCCTCGTTAGTGGAACTACTTGCAGCTAAGATTAAAGTTGCTGCTTATTCAAGCCACGCTTACCAGCAAAAGCCCAGCCTGTTTTAGCCAGCTTCGTGGAATACCCCCCTGGACAATAAATATGTAAACTCAGAACAGAACAGTAAATATGAAATAAATGAAGCAGTTTCCACTTTGAGAGCATTTGATCCAGCTCTAAGGAGCAGTGAGAACTGACTTCAGTTAGCTTATGATGACGCTCAGCAGGGTTTAAACATTAAACACTGCTGTCATATTTCTTATAAGTATAAAAATACAACATTTTTTCCTTTAATTAAGTCAAGAGTTTGTCTCAGACACGTAATAAACTAAACTGCCTCATTAATTATTTTAAATCAGGCAGGTGATTTAAAACTACAGCGGCTTCTGAAGCGCACAATACTCAGTTTCTTCTTTAAAAGAGGAGCAGAGAACGTCGCTTAAACCTACACTAAGTAGTTTTCCACCCTTGTTTAATAATCCAGAGTCACTGTGATGGCCTTCCTCCATGTGAAAGCCAAATGTTGGGAAAAGGAGAATGTAAAGCAGCTTTTGAAGAAAGAAAGCTAAATGTAGATGAAGGAGCGAAAATCCCAAAGAAAAAAAAGTTTTATGGGAGGAGATGATAAAGGGAAAGCTGGAGAGTAACAAGCTAAATGCATGACAGGAATAAACATTAGCCCGGCGTTCACTCGCTGGCGTGAGCTGAAAGACGAGGAGGGATGTTACTGTTGGACTTTAAGTACATGATGGTTTATTCCAATAGAAACATGATCAGACTGAACCTCATCAGTCCACATGGTTTTACTGTCTCTCTCCTGTCAGCTTCTCTTCCCTCTGTACGTCAGCAAACACACGTTGGTGAACAACCGTGCAGTTACACTCAACAACCACAGAGGGCTCCAGAGGGCTGAAATCTTACTTAGTGAGGCTTACATCTTTTTTATGGGAAGTCAGGTTTTTTATTCTGGACAATCAAATCAGAGAAGCCTAGAGGGCGGGGGTCACTGCTCGGAAACTGGGAGACGAGGACATCCTCCGGACGATGGTGTTAGTCTGGTTGTCATGGTTACTCCGTAATACCTGCTGAAATCTGCTCTCTCAGCGTTACCTGGAGAACTTGGTGACGATTTTCTATTACGAGGTTCATGTCACATGTAAGTGCTAAATGATTCATCTGTGTGGTATGATTCAATGGGAGACAACAAGCTAAAGACTGAAACATAGTTTAAGCTAACGACTACGTCACACTGTGGCGTGATCTGATTGGTCTGTGAGGAGTGTGAGTGGCAGACCGATCGTCCAATCACCAGCTGCAGCTGTTTTTGAAGGTTGAGCCTCTGAAAACATTTTCTCGGGGCTCTTCTCCAGGCGGACTAGGAGAGGAGTGTCAGGTTATACATGATCCAACCAGCCCAGAAACATGAAAAAGGGAAACATGACAGCACACAGGGAGCACACCTGTCCAGGAGGCAGCCTGTAGGGAGGGTTGAGGTCCACCTGAGCTCTGAAGGTGTCCAGGAACAGGTCACTGATGGTCCGGTGGATCACCACGTTAGCAGAGCTCCTAATGGGGGCGTGGAGCTTCTCTCTGAGCTCAGAGTACTCAGACGAGTTCACACTGGGAAAGGAGAGCAAAGGGCCGGAAAGCACAAACACCCGTTAGACTACCGTCAACAACAGGCTAATAACAGGAATAGACAGGTTCATAACAGGTAATCACAGGTTATTAACAGATTATTAACAGGTTATTAACAGATTATTAACACATTATTAACAGGTTATAACAGATAATAACAGGTTATAACAGATAATAACATGTTAATAACAGGTTATTAACGGTAATAACAGGTTAATAACAGGTTAATAATAATGAACAACAGTCAAAATACTTCACTGTGTAAGTTTTAGCTGCAAAGTTTTTGAAAGTGTCACTGAGATGAGTCAGGTGAGTCTGTGCTCAAACACCCTCGCGATGCCATCAGCAGATATGAAGAAGAGCATGGAGCAGTGTCACAGTAAACATTAGAGCACAGAGCTGATGACCTACACTGGATCAGTTCAGATTTACAGGTACGGTCAAACATCATGCTGGGTCATGTGGGGGTCATGCGTGTACCTGATGCTGAAGGCGGCAGCGGCCGGGTTGACGCTCTCCACCCTCAGGGTCAGCATCTGCATCGGGGAGGCGGAGTCTGGACTCAGCTGGTGCTGCCTGGACTCCGTGACGGTCACATGACACTCTGACTGCAGGGCCATGTACACGTGATAGGTGGTCACCTGCATACACGCGTGACCATTTAAACACTGAACTGTAGTTAGGCTCCGCCCCTCTCCGCTGACTGACAGGTGTGACTCACCTTGAGCACCCAGCTGTCGGTGACGATGACTCGAGCTCCTGGCGCTCCTGTGGCGAACTTATCGATGCGTCTGAACTCCGTGTTGATGCTGGACGCCACAGTACCCCAGCTGGAGTGGGGGGGGCGGGCGTGGGCCTGAAGGGCACGGCTGATTGGGTGGAAGGTCCAGTTCCAGCGTGACCAATAGATGACGAGCAACCAGCCAATCAGCTGCAAGCCAAGAGAGAAGAAGAGGAAGGTCTTCCAGCCATCACTAACCTGGACAGATAAAGACAAATGACTGAGACTGAGAGAGGGGGCGGGGCTAACACAGGTCACATGACCCCCCGGCAATAAAAAAGGTCATCGCCTCTCCTGTGACGTCACAACGACAGAAAACATCCTTCTGAGTGAGAACACAACATCGAAACCAGAGATTTAAGAGAAAAAGCATTTTATATTTAGGGGTTTAATATAATCTCAACAGGTGCTCCGTTGTGTTTGAAGTTACTTTCACCTGCACATGGACTCACCTGGTGGATGTAGGTGAGGTTTTTATCTGGAGCAGCAACACACATGCCAAGGTAGTAACCTGCAGATGGAACAAACAAACATTAACATTAACATGATGACATCAGCAGGGACCTCATTTATGCTACTATCCATTTACCGACACAGGTGTTAACCAACAGGGTGACCTTTATCCTCAAACAGGTACCAGGTACATGACTGATACTACCCAACCAGATCACAAGCTAAACCGCTGACTCCACTGTTCTGGTTCTGTTCATCCTCAGGATCAGGTGAGTCCATGCACACGTCCAGCCAGGTTAATGGCTTACCTGTATCTGTGATGAACACCTGTACCTGTATCTGTGATGAACACCCGAACCTTTATCTGTGATGAACACCTGTACCTGTATCTGTGATGAACACCTGAACCTGTATCTGTGATGAACACCTGAACCTTTATCTGTGATGAACACCTGTACCTGTATCTGTGATGAACACATGTACCCGTTTCTGTGATGAACACGTGAACCTGTATCTGTGATGAACACCTGAACCTGGATCTACATGAACACCTGTACCTGTATCTGTGGTGAACACCTGTACCCGTTTCTGTGATGAACACGTGAACCTGTATCTGTGATGAACACCTGAACCTGGATCTACATGAACACCTGTACCTGTATCTGTGATGAACACATGTACCCGTTTCTGTGATGAACACCTGAACCTGTATCTGTGATGAACACCTGAACCTGGATCTACATGAACACCTGTACCTGTATCTGTGGTGAACACCTGTACCTGTATCTGTGATGAACACCTGAACCTTTATCTGTGATGAACACCTGTACCTGTATCTGTGATGAACACCTGAACCTGTATCTGTGATGAACACCTGAACCTGTATCTGTGATGAACACCTGAACCTTTATCTGTGATGAACACCTGTACCTGTATCTGTGATGAACACCTGAACCTTTATCTGTGATGAACACCTGAACCTGTATCTGTGATGAACACCTGAACCTTTATCTGTGATGAACACCTGAACCTGTATCTGTGATGAACACCTGAACCTTTATCTGTGATGAACACCTGTACCTGTATCTGTGATGAACACCTGAACCTTTATCTGTGATGAACACCTGAACCTGTATCTGTGATGAACACCTGAACCTTTATCTGTGATGAACACCTGAACCTTTATCTGTGATGAACACCTGAACCTGTATCTGTGATGAACACCTGAACCTTTATCTGTGATGAACACCTGAACCTGTATCTGTGATGAACACCTGAACCTTTATCTGTGATGAACACCTGTACCTGTATCTGTGATGAACACCTGTACCTGTATCTGTGATGAACACCTGAACCTGTATCTGTGATGAACACCTGAACCTTTATCTGTGATGAACACCTGAACCTTTATCTGTGATGAACACCTCAACCTTTATCTGTGATGAACACCTGTACCTGTATCTGTGATGAACACCTGAACCTGTATCTGTGATGAACACCTGAACCTTTATCTGTGATGAACACCTGTACCTGTATCTGTGATGAACACCTGAACCTGTATCTGTGATGAACACCTGTACCTGTATCTGTGGTGAACACCTGTACCCATTTCTGTGATGAACACGTGAACCTGTATCTGTGATGAACACCTGAACCTGGATCTACATGAACACCTGTACCTGTATCTGTGGTGAACACCTGTACCCGTTTCTGTGATGAACACCTGTACCTGTATCTGTGGTGAACACCTGTACCTGTATCTGTGGTGAACACCTGTACCTGTATCTGTGGTGAACACCTGTACCTGTATCTGTGATGAACACCTGTACCTGGATCTACATGAACACCTGTACCTGTATCTGTGGTGAACACCTGTACCTGTATCTGTGGTGAACACCTGTACCTGTATCTGTGATGAACACCTGAACCTGGATCTACATGAACACCTGTACCTGTATCTGTGATGAACACCTGTACCTGGATCTACATGAACACCTGTACCTGTATCTGTGGTGAACACCTGTACCTGTATCTGTGGTGAACACCTGTACCTGTATCTGTGATGAACACCTGAACCTGGATCTACATGAACACCTGTACCTGTATCTGTGATGAACACCTGTACCTGGATCTACATGAACACCTGTACCTGTATCTGTGGTGAACACCTGTACCTGTATCTGTGGTGAACACCTGTACCTGTATCTGTGATGAACACCTGTACCTGGATCTACATGAACACCTGTACCTGTATCTGTGGTGAACACCTGTACCTGTATCTGTGGTGAACACCTGTACCTGTATCTGTGATGAACACCTGTACCTGGATCTACATGAACACCTGTACCTGTATCTGTGGTGAACACCTGTACCTGTATCTGTGATGAACACCTGAACCTTTTTCTGTGGTGAACACCTGAACCTTTATCTGTGGTGAACACCTGTACCTGTATCTGTGATGAACACCTGAACCTGGATCTACATGAACACCTGTACCTGTATCTGTGGTGAACACTTGTACCTGTATCTGTGATGAACACCTGTACCTGGATCTACATGAACACCTGTACCTGTATCTGTGGTGAACACCTGTACCTGTATCTGTGATGAACACCTGTACCTGGATCTACATGAACACCTGAACCTTTCTGTGGTGAACACCTGAACCTGTATCTGTGGTGAACACCTGAACCTGTATCTGTGGTGAACACCTGTACCTGTATCTGTGGTGAACACCTGTACCTGTATCTGTGGTGAACACCTGTACCTGGTCTTTGGTCTCACCTTGGTCTCTGGACAGGTGCCTGTGTTGTAAGCAGGCCGCCGCAGACACCTGTCAGAGACCACTTAACGGACTGTGTTTCCGGTCTGAGACAGGTGTATCAGCAACAAGTAGGGCTGTGTGGACCAATAGGGTGACGCTGTTCCTCGGTTAATGACGTCACACGATACCTTCATCATAATAAGGCCACATATGAAAGCTGTCCAGGTGTGTTACCTAAAGGCAGGGCCGTGTGGACCAATAGGGTGACGCTGCTCCTCCGGACATGGTACTGCACGAAGGCGCGGTCCTCGCTGCCCAACCAGGTGTTGAACAGGTGCTGCACGGTGATTCCCGCGGACACGAACTCCGTGGGAGTGAAGACGAAACACAGACTGAACACCAGGTAAGCTAAGGTGAAGCTGAGCTCGGGGCTCTCCATCTTCACTGCGCTCTATTTACGTCCTGCTTCACTTCCGCATCACTCTTCTTCTACGCCGCGTGCACAGTGACACGTGGACATGTCTGTGCTGCCACCTGCTGGCAGGTGGCAGCACAGACAAGGAGTGGAAACTGAGACCATGATAGGACAGAGACCAGGAGAGGACAGAGACAATGTGAAGAGAGAGACCGGGAGAGGAAAAAGACCAGGAGAGGAAACTGAGACCAGGAGAGGAAAGATGCCAGGTAAAGAGAGAGACCAGGAGAGGAAACTGAGACCAGGAGAGGAAAGATGCCAGGTAAAGAGAGAGACCAGGAGAGGAAACTGAGACCAGGAGAGGAAAGATGCCAGGTAAAGAGAGAGACCAGGAGAGGAAACTGAGACCAGGAGAGGAAAGATGCCAGGTAAAGAGAGAGACTTGCGTGGATTTCATACGAGAACATGGTGTATGATCAAATCAAGAAAACGTCGTACGCACAGAAATATCCAGATGTATGAATCTGTGCGCACGCATGAATCCAAGCACATTTCCTTTGTACATCTCAATCAGCGTGGAACTGAGCGCACATGTTTGAGTACCCGACTCCTCCCCGTCCACGCCTCCAAATACATACACAAATCACATTTAAATGAGCCCAGTGCTTGAGATTTCCCCTCTGGATGATCAGAAAGTTAAAAATAAAAATAGTAAGATGGTCTTAATAAAGAATTTCATGGAAAGTGCTTTTGAGGCACTACTCCTTGAAGTGGAGGCGAGCACAAACGTCCTCTTTGGCACGCTGTCCTGACATAATACATTAGAATAATATAAAATAATTATAAGCAACAAATACAAGACGAGCAAGTGGGAGAGTATGTGAGACTGTCAGAGGGCACACAAGCAGAGATGAAGGAATTGGTCCAACATCAGGGTGAAGCTGAGGCCCATGTGGTTGGAACCGGGGTACGGGGGGGGCGGCAGGAGAAGAAGCCACCCCGTTTAAACAGACACCACTCTCTCAGGGGTGGTTGGAGGACATGTGGGCGATTCCCCAAGGTAAATACCTGTGTATTTGTGTTACTCACATTATTTGTTCATACATAGACACATAAGACAGAGCTGAAGTCGGCATATAGTGTCCCCCTTTTTTTTCTTTTGAAGCAAAAAGCGGCCTCTGTCCTGATGGGAGATCACTGCAGAAGAGATGAAAGACGTAACAGAGACAAAAACTTAGTTTAATCATCTGTTCTGATGTTTGTTAGTTTATCTGAGAGCAGATCAGACAGGAGCAGACTGTTCACTCACTCACGGTGTCTCATATAAACATAAGGTAGTGCTGAACTGCGCACGGATGACCGCTGCAGATCACCAGTGATCTGTTAATAATAAAAGCTTAAAAACACGTCTGTATGAACGTTGGCTGTGAATTATCTGTCAGGTTTTTAAGAAGAGTCGATTAGAGTTGTTTTCAGCATGAATATCCCAATTAATGAATAAAAACATCTGACATTCCCTGTCCTGGAAACTGTTATTTCTGCCTAATAAATCTCATTAAAGATGTTGGTACATTATCAATAAATAAAATAATAGATATTATAATACAAACAGCGTAAAGAGGTGTGATGTGTTTTTTTTTTCTTAATCTGTGCATAATACAGGTTCCAGTCGATCATCCAAGTGAGCTCCCACTTTCTCTTGTCACTCCCCTGTTTATGCATTAATTAACAATAATCATCTGTATATATTAACCTCTGATTATGTTCTGGCCCGACATGAAGTGACTCTAAAGAAAAAATATGGCCCGAGGTCAAACTTGCCGACCCCTCGGATAGAGGTTCATGCGTAAACGCTGTATGGTGTTATTTGGTTTGAAATCTTCTGAATTTAAATTTAAATTGAAACATGCCACATTATCAAACAGGATATCACAGTAAACTTGATTTACAGTTTTTATTCTTTCATTTTCTAAACTACTAACATGGATCAAACCCTGTTGTTGCAAATCAGCGCTGAAGTGCGTCGGAGAAAGGCGAGGCTTATCATTTCACACTTTTACGCACGGGGTTATTAAGATGACTACACAACACACAGAGACAATCAGGGGCTTAATAGAAAGATCTTAAGACGTAGTTTAATCAGCAAAAAACAGGAAGTCACAAACTTCAACCACTGATTAGTAAAGATGCTGTAAAGACGGGGTGGAATTGGAGGCGCACATTTTCACGGTCATTTCACTCTTGATACATCTGAACTTTGCTGTGAAAAAGAGCGTACGCCACGTTTTTGTGCGTACGCACCCTTTGTACATGAAGCCCCAGGAGAGGAACAAGATCAGGAGAAGACAGAGACCAGGAGAAGACAGAGACCAGGAGAGGACAGAGAGCTGAAGAGAAAAGAGACCAGGAGAAGACAGAGATCTGGAGAGGAAAGACACCAGGACATGACAAAGACCAGAGAGGAAAGGGGACCAGGAGAGGAAAGATGCCAGGTGAAGAAGAAGACCAAGAGAGGAAACTGAGACCAGGAGAGGAAAGATGCCAGGTAAAGAGAGAGACCAGGAGAAGACAGAGACCAGGAGAAGACTGAGACCAGGAGAGGACAGAGAGCTGAAGAGAAAAGAGACCAGGAGAAGACAGAGATCTGGAGAGGAAAGACACCAGGACATGACAAAGACCAGAGAGGAAAGGGGACCAGGAGAGGAAAGATGCCAGGTGAAGAAGAAGACCAAGAGAGGAAACTGAGACCAGGAGAGGAAAGATGCCAGGTAAAGAGAGAGACCAGGAGAAGACAGAGACCATGAGCGGACAGAGACCAGGGGAGGAAAGAGACCAGGAGAAGGCAGGGACCAGGAGAGGACAGAGACCAGGAGAAGACAAGGACCAGGAGAGGAAAGATACCTGGAGAAGACAGAGACCAGGATAGGAAAGAGACCAGGAGAGGACAGAGACAAGGTGAAGACAGAGGCCTGGAGAGGAAAGAGACCAGGAGAAGAGAGAGACAAGGAGAGGAAAGAGACCAGGAGAGGAACAAGACCAGGAGAGGAAATTGAGACCAGGAGAGGAACGAGACCAGGAGAAGACAGAGACCTGGAGAGGACAGAGACCACGAGAAGACAGAGACCTGGAGAGGAAAGAGACCAGAAGAAGACAGACACCTGGAGAGGAAACTGAGACCAAGAGTGGAAAGAGACCAGGAGAAGATAGAGACCAGGAGAAGACAGAGACCAGGGGAAGACTGAGACCAGGAGAGGAAAGAGACCAGGAGAGGAAAGAGACCAGGGGAAGACTGAGACCAGGGGAGGAAAGAGACCAGGAGAGGAAACTGAGACCATGGGACAAAAAAGACCTGGTTAAGACAGAGACCAGGAGAAGGACAGAGACCATGAGAGGAAACTGAGACCAGAAGGGGACAGAGACAAGGAGAAGACAGAGACCACGAGAAAACAGAGACCAGGAGAAGACACAGACCAGGGATGAAAGGGGACAAGGAGAGGAAAAATACCAGTAGAGGAAAGAGACCAGGAGAAGACAGGGACCAGGGGAGGACAGAGACAAAGTGAAGAGAGGAACAAGACCAGGAGAGGACAGAGTCCAGGAGAAGACAGAGACCAGAAGAGGAAAGAGACCAGGAGAAGAGAAAGATCTAAAAGGACAGAGAACAGGAGAAGACAGAGACCAGGAGAGGAAAGGGGACCAGGAGAGAGCAGAGACCAGGAGAGGAAACCGAGACCAGGAGAGGAAAGGCGACCAGGAGAGGAATAAGACCAGGAGAAGACAGGGACCAGGAGAAGACAGAGACCAGGGGATGACTGAGACCAGGAGAAAAAAGAGACCAGGGGAAGGCTGAGACCGGGAGAGGATAGAAATCAGTGGAAGACTGAGACCAGGAGAGGAAAGAGACCAGGGGAAGACTGAGACCAGGGGAGGAAAGAGACCAGAAGAAGACAGACATCTGGAGAGGAAACTGAGACCAAGAGTGGAAAGAGACCAGGAGAAGATAGAGACCAGGAGAAGACAGAGACCAGGGGAAGACTGAGACCAGGAGAGGAAAGAGACCAGGAGAGGTAAGAGACCAGGGGAAGACTGAGACCAGGGGAGGAAAGAGACCAGGAGAGGAAACTGAGACCATGGGACAAAAAAGACCTGGTTAAGACAGAGACCAGGAGAAGGACAGAGACCATGAGAGGAAACTGAGACCAAGAGAGGAACGAGACCAGGAGAAAACCAAGTCCATTAGAGGAAAGAGACCAGGAGAGGACAGAGACCATGAGAGGAAACTGAGACCAGGAGAGGAAAGACACTAGGTGAAGAGAGAGACCAGGAGAGGAACGAGACCAGGACAGGACAGAGACCAGGAGATGACAGAGACCATGAGAGGAAACTGAGACCAGGAGAGGAAAGATGCCAGGTGAAGACAGAGATCATGAGAGAAAAGAGAACAGGAGAAGACAGAGACCAGGAGAGGAAACTGAGACCAGAAGGGGACAGTGACAAGGAGAAGACAGAGACCACGAGAAAACAGAGACCAGGAGAAGACAGAGACCAGGGATGAAAGGGGACAAGGAGAGGAAAAAGACGAGTAGAGGAAAGGGACCAGGAGAAGACAGGGACCAGGGGAGGACAGAGACAAAGTGAAGAGAGGAACAAGACCAGGAGAGGACAGAGTCCAGGAGAAGACAGAGACCAGAAGAGGAAAGAGACCAGGAGAAGAGAAAGATCTAAAAAGGACAGAGAACAGGAGAAGACAGAGACCAGGAGAGGAAAGGCGACCAGGAGAGGAATAAGACCAGGAGAAGACAGGGACCAGGAGAAGACAGAGACCAGGGGATGACTGAGACCAGGAGAAAAAAGAGACCAGGGGAAGGCTGAGACCGGGAGAGGATAGAAATCAGGAACAGACAGGGACCAGGGGAGGAAAGAGACCAGGAGAGGAAACTGAGACCAGGGGAGGAAAAAGACCAGTTGAAGACAGATACAATGAGAGGGCAGAGACCAGTAGAGGACAGAGAGCAGGAGAAGACAGGGACCAGGAGAGGACACAGACCAGGAGAAGACAGAGACCAGGGAAAGACTGAGACCAGGAGAAAAAGGAGACCAGGGGAAGAGTGAGACCGGGAGAGGACAGAGACCAGGAACAGACAGGGACTAGGGGAGGAAAGAGACCAGGGGAGGAAAATGAGACCAGGGGAGGAAAAAGACCAGGTGAAGACAGAGACCTTGAGAGGACAGAGACAAGGTGAAGACAGAGACCTGGAGAGGAAAGAGACCAGGAGAAGACAGAAACCAGGAGAGGATAGAAACTAGGAGAAAACAGAGACCAGAAGAAGACAGAGTCCAGAAGAGGAAAGAGACCAGGAGGTGAAAGAGACCAGGAGAGGAAAATGGCCAGGAGAGGACAGTGACCAGGGAAAGACTGACACCAGGAGAGGATGGAGACCAGTAGGCCTAAAGGACAAAGCCAGGAGAAGACAGAGACCAGGAGAGGAAAATGACCAGAAGAGGACAGAGACCAGGAGAGGACAGTGACCAGGAGAGGACAGTGACCAGGGGAAGACTGACACCAGGAGAGGAAAGAGACCAGGAGAAGACAGAGACCATGAGAGGACAGAGACCTGGAGAGGAAAGAGACCAGCAGAGGACAGATACCAGGAGAGAACAGAGACCAGACCAAACTGAGACAGGGATGGGGGGCGTCCACAGGAGGACCATCATCAAACTCCAGGATCAGAGACCAGCTGTCAGAGAAGAAGGACTCAGGTCTGTAAATAAACTTTATTAAAAATATAAAACAAGTTCAGACATGGGCGTGAAACATCAGACAAGAACATGGAGGACAGAAGAGCTCTTTCAGCTCCTTCTAAGCATGGTCTCTGAAGGTCTCTGATGGACTCTAGTGATCTTTGATGGTCTCTGGTGGACCCTGATGGTCCCTGAAGGTCCCTGATGGTCTCTGGTGGTTCCTGATGAAGGTCCCCTCCTCTTCAGGGTTCACTCTTGGACAGGCAGTGCAGTCCTGGTAGTCTCCAGCGTCGGGCGGAGCTGCTGTGGATCCTCAGGTCTAACCAGTCCTGCTGAGCCGGGCCAAGAGCAGCGCTGAGACACAGACACACAGTCAGACCTTCTCACCTGCCCCCCCAGGGTGGTGATGACCCTCAGGATGGACCTGGCCTCTGGTCCAAAACAAGCCTTTCAATCGTCAGGGTCACCACTCCCACTCATGTCAGGTCTAAAGACTGAAACGCCACTGAAACCACATCAAACAGATCAGGTGTGCAGCAGTACCTGGGTGCCAAGTAAGGCTCTCCAGGGGAGGAGGGGTCCACAGGGGGAGTGTCAGAGGTCACCATGGAGGGGTCAGTAAGCTCCTCCCCCTCCATACACCTGAGGTTAGTGATACTGCTGCCCACCTCCGAGTTGATGCTGCCCCTGCTGCCGTGGGACGGACCTGCTGACAGAAGAAGCCTGTTAGTGATGATGGACATTCTACACCTTAACAAGGTCTACACCTGAACCAGTATTCACCAGAACAAGGTGTACACCAGAACGAGGTCTCCACTTAAACAAGGTCTCTACTAGGTCTCCACGAGGTTTAAACTAGAACAAGGTCTACACCAGAATGAGGTCTTCACTTGAACAAAGCTTACAACAGAACAAGGTCTACACCAGAATAAGGTCTCCACCTGAAACAGGTCAGCACAAGAACTAGGTCTACACCTGAATGAGGTCGACATCTGAACCAGGTCTACAACAGAATGAGGATTACCACTGAAAGAGGTCTACACCTAAATGAGGTCTACACCTGAACGAGGCCTACACCTGAACGAGGTATCTGCTTGAGCAAGGTCTTCACCTGAAAAAGATCTTCATCAGAACCAGGCCTACACCTGAACAAGGTATATACCAGAACCAGGTCTACACTTTAAAGCGGTCTACACCTTAAAGAGGTCTACACCTGAACATGATACTCACAGCAGTGTGTGAACGGTTCCCAGGCTCTGGACTGCAGGTATGGCTTGGCCTGAGGCTGCTGTAGCAGACACACCACGGCAGAGTCCACCTGCTGGAACACCCTGAAGACACCACAGGGTCAGTCTACAGACCGGCTCAGCAAAGAGGAAAGACCTAAAACAGTTCAACTCTTGGAATAGCATCAGGATTCTCAGTGTCACCTCTCCCTCACTGACCAATCAAAGTCAGCAGGGGCGGCACAGCTGACCTCCACATTGTAAGAGCAATGGCGGAGGTTGATCTGATCTGACTCATACTCTTGAGGGAACATGGCCCAGGTGTTCAGCTGCTCAGTGGGAGGACCTGAGGGTTAGAGTTGGTGTTTCCAAGAGTCTGAACAGGCGTGATTCTTAATGACGTGTTTCAGGTGTGTTACCTGAGGCTGAGCAGACTGTGGTGCAGGTCAGCTGACAGGCCGTACTGCTCTGATTGGATCATCTCTCTGATGGAGTCGAAGTCCTGCTTCAGCTGAAGAGCTCCCTGAACACTGTGAACAACCACAGAGTTTAGACCATCAGACCAACAACAACCACACAGAGTTTAGACCATCAGACTGACAACAACCACACAGAGTTTAGACCATCAGACTGACAACAACCACACAGAGTTTAGACCATCAGACTGTGAACAACCACACAGAGATAAGACCATCAGACTGACAACAACCACACAGAGTTTAGACCATCAGACCGACAACAACCACACAGAGTTTGGTCCATCAGACTGACAACAACCACACAGAGTTTGGTCCATGAGACTAACAACAACCACACAGAGTTTAGACCATCAGACTGACAACAACCACACAGAATTTAGACCATCAGACTGACAACAACCACACAGAGTTTAGACCATCAGACTGACAACAACCACACAGAGTTTGGTCCATCAGACTGACAACAACCACACAGAGTTTAGACCATCAGACTGAAAACAACCACACAGAGTTTAGACCATCAGACTGACAACAACCACACAGAGTTTAGACCGTCAGACTGACAACTACCACGCAGAGTTTAGACCATCAGACTGACAACTACACAGAGTTTGGTCCATCGGACTGACAACAACCAGACAGAGTTTAGACCATCAGACTGACAACAACCACACAGAGTTTAGACCATCAGACCGACAACAACCACATAGAGTTTAGACCATCAGACTGACAACAACCACACAGAGTTTAGACCATCAGACTGACAACCACACAGAGTTTGGTCCATCAGACTGACAACAACCACACAGAGTTTAGACCATCAGACTTACAACAACCACACAGAGTTTATACCATCAGACTGACAACAACCACACAGAGTTTAGACCATCAGACTGACAACAACCACGAAGAGTTTAGACCATCAGACTGACAACCACACAGAGTTTAGACTGACAACAACCACACAGAGTTTAGACCATCAGACTGACAACAACCACGAAGAGTTTAGACTGACAACAACCACACAGAGTTTAGACCATCAGACTGACAACAACCACACAGAGTTTAGACCATCAGACTGACGACAACCACACAGAGTTTAGACCATCAGACTGACAACAACCACACAGAGTTTAGACCATCAGACTGACAAAAAACACACAGAGTTTAGACCATCAGACTGACAACAACACAGAGTTTAGACCATCAGACTGACAACAACAACACAGAGTTTAGTCCATCAGACTGACAACAACCACACAGAGTTTAGACCATCAGACTGACAACAACCACACAGAGTTTAGACTGACAACAACCACACAGAGTTTAGACCGTCAGACTGACAACAACCACACAGAGTTTAGACCATCAGACTGACAACAACCACACAGAGTTTAGACCATCAGACTGACAACAACCACACAGAGTTTAGACCATCAGACTGACAACAACCACACAGAGTTTAGACCATCAGACCGACAACCACACAGAGTTTAGACCATCAGACTGACAACTACCACACAGAGTTTAGAATGACAACAACCACACAGAGTTTAGACTGACAACAACCACACAGAGTTTAGACCATCAGACTGACAAGAACCACACAGAGTTTAGACCGTCAGACTGACAACAACCGCATAGAGTTTAGTCCATTAGACTGACAACAACCACACAGAGTTTAGACCATCAGACGAACAACCACACAGAGTTTAGACTGACAACGACCACACAGAGTTTAGACCGACAACAACAACACAGAGTTTAGACCATCAGACTGACAAAAACCACACAGAGTTTAGACCATCAGACCGACAACAACCACACAGATTTTAGACCATCATACTGGCAACAACCACACAGAGTTTAGACCATCAGACTGACAATAACCACACAGAGTTTAGACCATCAGACTGACAACAACCACGAAGAGTTTAGACCATCAGACTGACAACAACCACGAAGAGTTTAGACTGACAACAACCACACAGAGTTTAGACCATCAGACTGACAACGACCACACAGAGTTTAGACCATCAGACTGACAAAAACCACACAGAGTTTAGACCATCAGACCGACAACCACACAGAGTTTAGACCATCAGACTGACAACAACCACACAGAGTTTAGACCATCAGACTGACAAAAACCACACAGAGTTTAGTCCATCAGACTGACGACAACCACACAGAGTTTAGACCATCAGACTGACAACAACCACACAGAGTTTAGACTGACAACAACCACACAGAGTTTAGACCGTCAGACTGACAACAACCGCACAGAGTTTAGACCATCAGACTGACAACAACCACACAGAGTTTAGACCATCAGACTGACAACAACCACACAGAGTTTAGACCATCAGACTGACAACAACCACAGAGAGTTTAGACCATCAGACCGACAACCACACAGAGTTTAGACCATCAGACTGACAACAACCACACAGAGTTTAGACCATCAGACCGACAACAACCACACAGAGTTTAGACCATCAGACCGACAACAACCACACAGAGTTTAGACCATCAGACTAACAACAACCACACAGAGTTTAGACCATCAGAAGGACAACAACCACACAGAGTTAAGTCCATCAGACTGACAACAACCACACAAAGTTTAGACCATCAGACTGACAACAACCACACAGAGTTTAGACTGACAACAACCACACAGAGTTTAGACCATCAGACTGACAACAACCACGCAGAGTTTAGTCCATCAGACCAACAACAACCACACAGAGTTTAGTCCATCAGACCGACAAAAATCACAGAGAGTTTAGACCATCAGACTGACAACTACCACACAGAGTTTAGACCATCAGACTGACAACTACACAGAGTTTGGTCCATCGGACTGACAACAACCACACAGAGTTTAGACCATCAGACTGATAACAACCACGCAGAGTTTAGTCCATCAGACCAACAACAACCACACAGAGTTTAGTCCATCAGACCGACAAAAATCACAGAGAGTTTAGACCATCAGACCGACAACAACCACACAGATTTTAGACCATCATACTGGCAACAACCACACAGAGTTTAGACCATCAGACTGACAATAACCACACAGAGTTTAGACCATCAGACTGACAACAACCACGAAGAGTTTAGACCATCAGACTGACAACAACCACGAAGAGTTTAGACTGACAACAACCACACAGAGTTTAGACCATCAGACTGACAACGACCACACAGAGTTTAGACCATCAGACTGACAAAAACCACACAGAGTTTAGACCATCAGACCGACAACCACACAGAGTTTAGACCATCAGACTGACAACAACCACACAGAGTTTAGACCATCAGACTGACAAAAACCACACAGAGTTTAGACCATCAGACTGACGACAACCACACAGAGTTTAGACCATCAGACTGACAACAACCACACAGAGTTTAGACCATCAGACTGACAACAACCACACAGAGTTTAGACTGACAACAACCACACAGAGTTTAGACCGTCAGACTGACAACAACCGCACAGAGTTTAGACCATCAGACTGACAACAACCACACAGAGTTTAGACCATCAGACTGACAACAACCACACAGAGTTTAGACCATCAGACTGACAACAACCACAGAGAGTTTAGACCATCAGACCGACAACCACACAGAGTTTAGACCATCAGACTGACAACAACCACACAGAGTTTAGACCATCAGACCGACAACAACCACACAGAGTTTAGACCATCAGACCGACAACAACCACACAGAGTTTAGACCATCAGACTAACAACAACCACACAGAGTTTAGACCATCAGAAGGACAACAACCACACAGAGTTTAGACCATCAGACTGACAACAACCACACAAAGTTTAGACCATCAGACTGACAACAACCACACAGAGTTTAGACTGACAACAACCACACAGAGTTTAGACCATCAGACTGACAACAACCACGCAGAGTTTAGTCCATCAGACCAACAACAACCACACAGAGTTTAGTCCATCAGACCGACAAAAATCACAGAGAGTTTAGACCATCAGACTGACAACTACCACACAGAGTTTAGACCATCAGACTGACAACTACACAGAGTTTGGTCCATCGGACTGACAACAACCACACAGAGTTTAGACCATCAGACTGATAACAACCACACAGAGTTTAGACTATCACACCAACAACAACCACACAGAGTTTAATCTATCAGACTGACAACAACCACACAGAGTTTAGACCATCAGACTGACAACTACCACACAGAGTTTAGAATGACAACAACCACACAGAGTTTAGACTGACAACAACCACACAGAGTTTAGACCATCAGACTGACAACAACCACACAGAGTTTAGACCGTCAGACTGACAACAACCGCATAGAGTTTAGTCCATTAGACTGACAACAACCACACAGAGTTTAGACCATCAGACGGACAACAACCACACAGAGTTTAGACTGACAACGACCACACAGAGTTTAGACCGACAACAACAACACAGAGTTTAGACCATCAGACTGACAACAACCACACAGAGTTTAGACCATCAGACCGACAACAACCACACAGATTTTAGACCATCATACTGGCAACAACCACACAGAGTTTAAGACCATCAGACTGACAAAAACCACACAGAGTTTAGACCATCAGACTGACAACGACCACACAGAGTTTAGACCGACAACAACAACACAGATTTTAGACCATCAGACTGACAAAAACCACACAGATTTTAGACCATCATACTGGCAACAACCACACAGAGTTTAAGACCATCAGACTGACAACAACCACACAGAGTTTAGACCATCAGACCGACAACAACCACACAGATTTTAGACCATCATACTGGCAACAACCACACAGAGTTTAAGACCATCAGACTGACAAAAACCACACAGAGTTTAGACCATCAGACCGACAACAACCACACAGAGTTTAGTCCATCAGACTGACAACAACCACACAGAGTTTAGACCATCAGACTTACAACAACCACACAGAGTTTAGACCATCAGACTGACAACAACCAGACAGAGTTTAGACCATCAGACTGACAACAACCACACAGAGTTTAGACCATCAGACCGACAACAACCACACAGAGTTTAGACCATCAGACTGACAACAACCACACAGAGTTTAGACCATCAGACTGACAACCACACAGAGTTTGGTCCATCAGACTGACAACAACCACACAGAGTTTAGACCATCAGACTTACAACAACCACACAGAGTTTATACCATCAGACTGACAACAACCACACAGAGTTTAGACCATCAGACTGACAACAACCACACAGAGTTTAGACCATCAGACTGACAACAACCACACAGAGTTTAGACCATCAGACTGACAACCACACAGAGTTTAGACTGACAACAACCACACAGAGTTTAGACCATCAGACTGACAACAACCACGAAGAGTTTAGACTGACAACAACCACACAGAGTTTAGACCATCAGACTGACAACAACCACACAGAGTTTAGACCATCAGACTGACGACAACCACACAGAGTTTAGACCATCAGACTGACAACAACCACACAGAGTTTAGACCATCATACTGACAAAAACCACACAGAGTTTAGACCATCAGACTGACAACAACACAGAGTTTAGACCATCAGACCGACAACAACAACACAGAGTTTAGTCCATCAGACTGACAACAACCACACAGAGTTTAGACCATCAGACTGACAACAACCACACAGAGTTTAAACTGACAACAACCACAAAGAGTTTAGACCGTCAGACGGACAACAACCACACAGAGTTTAGACCATCAGACTGACAACAACCACACAGAGTTTAGACCATCAGACTGACAACAACCACACAGAGTTTAGACCATCAGACCGACAACAACCACACAGAGTTTAGACCATCAGACTAACAACAACCACACAGAGTTTAGACCATCAGAAGGACAACAACCACACAGAGTTTTTGAACCATCAGACTGACAAAAACCACACAGATTTTAGACCATCATACTGGCAACAACCACACAGAGTTTAAGACCATCAGACTGACAACAACCACACAGAGTTTAGACCATCAGACGGACAACAACCACACAGATTTTAGACCATCATACTGGCAACAACCACACAGAGTTTAAGACCATCAGACTGACAAAAACCACACAGAGTTTAGACCATCAGACCGACAACAACCACACAGAGTTTAGTCCATCAGACTGACAACAACCACACAGAGTTTAGACCATCAGACTTACAACAACCACACAGAGTTTAGACCATCAGACTGACAACAACCAGACAGAGTTTAGACCATCAGACTGACAACAACCACACAGAGTTTAGACCATCAGACCGACAACAACCACACAGAGTTTAGACCATCAGACTGACAACAACCACACAGAGTTTAGACCATCAGACTGACAACCACACAGAGTTTGGTCCATCAGACTGACAACAACCACACAGAGTTTAGACCATCAGACTTACAACAACCACACAGAGTTTATACCATCAGACTGACAACAACCACACAGATTTTAGACCATCAGACTGACAACAACCACACAGAGTTTAGACCATCAGACTGACAACAACCACACAGAGTTTAGACCATCAGACTGACAACCACACAGAGTTTAGACTGACAACAACCACACAGAGTTTAGACCATCAGACTGACAACAACCACGAAGAGTTTAGACTGACAACAACCACACAGAGTTTAGACCATCAGACTGACAACAACCACACAGAGTTTAGACCATCAGACTGACGACAACCACACAGAGTTTAGACCATCAGACTGACAACAACCACACAGAGTTTGAACCATCATACTGACAAAAACCACACAGAGTTTAGACCATCAGACTGACAACAACACAGTTTAGACCATCAGACCGACAACAACAACACAGAGTTTAGACCATCAGACTGACAACAACCACACAGAGTTTAGACCATCAGACTGACAACAACCACACAGAGTTTAAACTGACAACAACCACAAAGAGTTTAGACCATCAGACTGGCAACAACCACACAGAGTTTAAGACCATCAGACTGACAACAACCACACAGAGTTTAGACCATCAGACTGACAACAACCACACAGAGTTTAGACCATCAGACTGACAACAACCACACAGAGTTTAGACCATCAGACTGACAACCACACAGAGTTTAGACTGACAACAACCACACAGAGTTTAGACCATCAGACTGACAACAACCACACAGAGTTTAGACTGACAACAACCACACAGAGTTTAGACCATCAGACTGACAACAACCACACAGAGTTTAGACCATCAGACTGACAACAACCACACAGAGTTTAGACCATCAGACTGACAACAACCACACAGAGTTTAGACCATCATACTGACAAAAACCACACAGAGTTTAGACCATCAGACTGACAACAACACAGAGTTTAGACCATCAGACCGACAACAACAACACAGAGTTTAGTCCATCAGACTGACAACAACCACTCAGAGTTTAGACCATCAGACTGACAACAACCACACAGAGTTTAGACTGACAACAACCACACAGAGTTTAGACCGTCAGACTGACAA
The DNA here is from genome assembly GCA_036419115.1 of Scarus forsteni. NCBI lineage: Eukaryota > Metazoa > Chordata > Actinopteri > Labriformes > Labridae > Scarus > Scarus forsteni. Next base: position 14,133,495 of record JAZDUH010000395.1, read on the forward strand.
CAACCACACAGAGTTTAGACCATCAGACTGACAACAACCACACAGAGTTTAGACCATCAGACTGACAACAACCACACAGAGTTTAGACCATCAGACTGACAACAACCACACAGAGTTTAGACCATCAGACTGACAACAACCACACAGAGTTTAGACCATCAGACTGACAACTACCACACAGAGTTTAGAATGACAATCAGACCACACAGAGTTTAGACTGACAACAACCACACAGAGTTTAGACCATCAGACTGACAACAACCACACAGAGTTTAGACCATCAGACTGACAACAACCACACAGAGTTTAGACCATCAGACTGACAACAACCACACAGAGTTTAGACCATCAGACTGACAACAACCACACAGAGTTTAGACTGACAACAACCACACAGAGTTTAGACCGACAACAACAACACAGAGTTTAGACCATCAGACTGACAACAACCACACAGAGTTTAGAACATCAGACTGACAACAACCACACAGAGTTTAGTCCATCAGACTGACAACAGCCACACAGAGTTTAGACCATCAGACTGACAACAACCACACAGAGTTTAGACCATCAGACTGACAACAACCACACAGAGTTTAGACCATCAGACTGACAACAACCACAGAGTTTAGACTGACAACAACCACACAGAGTTTAGACCATCAGACTGACAACAACCATATAGAGTTTAGACTGACAACAACCACACAGAGTTTAGACCATCAGACTGACAACAACCACACAGAGTTTAGACCATCAGACTGACGACAACCACACAGAGTTTAGACCATCAGACTGACAACAACCACACAGAGTTTAGACCATCATACTGACAAAAACCACACAGAGTTTAGACCATCAGACTGACAACAACACAGAGTTTAGACCATCAGACTGACAACAACAACACAGAGTTTAGTCCATCAGACTGACAACAACCACACAGAGTTTAGACCATCAGACTGACAACAACCACACAGAGTTTAGACTGACAACAACCACACAGAGTTTAGACCGTCAGACTGACAACAACCACACAGAGTTTAGACCATCAGACTGACAACAACCACACAGAGTTTAGACCATCAGACTGACAACAACCACACAGAGTTTAGACCATCAGACCGACAACCACACAGAGTTTAGACCATCAGACTGACAACAACCACACAGAGTTTAGACCATCAGACTGACAACAACCACACAGAGTTTAGACCATCAGACTGACAACAACCACACAGAGTTTAGACCGTCAGACTGACAACAACCACACAGAGTTTAGACCATCAGACTGACAACAACCACACAGAGTTTAGACTGACAACAACCACACAGAGTTTAGACCATCAGACTGACAACAACCACACAGAGATTAGACCATCAGACCAACAACGACCACACAGAGTTTAGACCGACAACAACCACACAGAGTTTAGACCGTCAGACTGACAACAACCACACAGAGTTTAGACCATTAGACCGACAACCACACAGAGTTTGGACCATCAGACTGACAACAACCACACAGAGTTTAGACCATCAGACTGACAACAACCACACAGAGTTTAGACCATCAGACTGACAACAGCCACACAGAGTTTAGACCATCAGACTGACAACAACCACACAGAGTTTAGACCATCAGACTGACAACCACACAGAGTTTAGACCATCAGACCGACAACAACCACAGAGTTTAGACCATCAGACTGACAACAACCACACAGAGTTTATACCATCAGACTGACAACAACCACACAGAGTTTGAACCATCAGACTGACAACAACCACACAGAGTTTAGACCATCAGACTGACAACAACCACACAGAGTTTAGACCATCAGACTGACAACCACACAGAGTTTAGACTGACAACAACCACACAGAGTTTAGACCATCAGACTGACAACAACCACAGAGTTTAGACTGACAACAACCACACAGAGTTTAGACCATCAGACTGACAACAACCACACAGAGTTTAGACCATCAGACTGACGACAACCACACAGAGTTTAGACCATCAGACTGACAACAACCACACAGAGTTTAGACCATCATACTGACAAAAACCACACAGAGTTTAGACCATCAGACTGACAACAACACAGAGTTTAGACCATCAGACCGACAACAACAACACAGAGTTTAGACCATCAGACTGACAACAACCACTCAGAGTTTTGGCCATCAGACTGACAACAACCACACAGAGGTTAAAATGACAACAACCACACAGAGTTTGAACCATCAGACCGGACAACAACCACACAGAGTTTAGAACCATCAGACTGACAACAACCACACAGAGTTTAGACCATCAGACTGACAACAACCACACAGAGTTTAGACCATCAGACCGACAACCACACAGAGTTTAGACCATCAGACTGACAACTACCACACAGAGTTTAGAATGACAACAACCACACAGAGTTTAGACTGACAACAACCACACAGAGTTTAGACCATCAGACTGACAACAACCACACAGAGTTTAGACCGTCAGACTGACAACAACCGCATAGAGTTTAGTCCATTAGACTGACAACAACCACACAGAGTTTAGACCATCAGACGGACAACAACCACACAGAGTTTAGACTGACAACGACCACACAGAGTTTAGACCGACAACAACAACACAGAGTTTAGACCATCAGACTGACAAAAACCACACAGAGTTTAGACCATCAGACGGACAACAACCACACAGAGTTTTGACAACAACCACACAGAGTTTAGACTGACAACAACCACACAGAGTTTAGACCATCAGACTGACAACAACCACACAGAGTTTAGACCGTCAGACTGACAACAACCGCATAGAGTTTAGTCCATTAGACTGACAACAACCACACAGAGTTTAGACCATCAGACGGACAACAACCACACAGAGTTTAGACTGACAACGACCACACAGAGTTTAGACCGACAACAACAACACAGAGTTTAGACCATCAGACTGACAACAACCACACAGAGTTTAGACCATCAGACCGACAACAACCACACAGATTTTAGACCATCATACTGGCAACAACCACACAGAGTTTAAGACCATCAGACTGACAAAAACCACACAGAGTTTAGACCATCAGACTGACAACGACCACACAGAGTTTAGACCGACAACAACAAAACAGATTTTAGACCATCAGACTGACAAAAACCACACAGATTTTAGACCATCATACTGGCAACAACCACACAGAGTTTAAGACCATCAGACTGACAACAACCACACAGAGTTTAGACCATCAGACCGACAACAACCACACAGATTTTAGACCATCATACTGGCAACAACCACACAGAGTTTAAGACCATCAGACTGACAAAAACCACACAGAGTTTAGACCATCAGACCGACAACAACCACACAGAGTTTAGTCCATCAGACTGACAACAGCCACACAGAGTTTAGACCATCAGACTTACAACAACCAAACAGAGTTTAGACCATCAGACTGACAACAACCACACAGAGTTTAGACCATCAGACTGACAACAACCACACAGAGTTTAGTCCATCAGACTGACAACAACCACATAGAGTTTAGACCATCAGGCTGACAACAACCACACAGAGTTTAGACTGACAACAACCACACAGAGTTTAGACCATCAGACTGACAACAACCACGAAGAGTTTAGACCATCAGACTGACAACAACCACACAGAGTTTAGACCATCAGACTGACAACAAAAACACAGAGTTTAGACCATCAGACTGACAACAACCACACAGAGTTTAGACCATCAGACTGACAACAACCACACAGAGTTTAGACTGACAACAACCACACAGAGTTTAGACCATCAGACTGACAACAACCACACAGAGTTTAGACCATCAGACTGACAACAACCACACAGAGTTTAGACCATCAGACTGACAACAACCACACAGAGTTTAGACTGACAACAACCACACAGAGTTTAGAACATCAGACTGACAACAACCACACAGAGTTTAGACCGTCAGACTGACAACAACCACACAGAGTTTAGACCATCAGACCGACAACCACACAGAGTTAAATCCATCAGACTGACAACAACCACACAGAGTTTAGCCCATCAGTCTGACAACAACCACACAGAGTTTAGACCATCAGACCGACAACAACCACACAGAGTTTAGACCATCAGACCGACAACAACAACACAGAGTTTAGACCATCAGACTGACAATAACCACACAGAGTTTAGACCATCAGACTGACAACAACCACACAGAGTTTAGACCATCAGACTGACAACAACCACACAAACTTTAGACCATCAGACTGACAACAACCACACAGAGTTTAGACTGACAACAACCACACAGAGTTTAGACCATCAGACTGACAACAACCACACAGAGTTTAGACCATCACACCGACAACAACCACACAGAGTTTAGTCCATCAGACCGACAACAATCACAGAGAGTTTAGACCGTCAGACTGACAACAACCACACAGAGTTTAGACCGTCAGACTGACAACAACCACAGAGTTTAGACCATCAGACCGACAGCAACCACACAGAGTTTAGACCATCAGACCGACAACAACCACACAGAGTTTAGACTGACAACAACCACACAGAGTTTGGTCCATCAGCCTGACAACAACCACACAGAGTTTAGACCATCAGACTGACAACAACCACACAGAGTTTAGACTGACAACAACCACACAGAGTTTAGACCATCAGACTGACAACACCCACACAGAGTTTAGACCGTCAGACTGACAACAACCACACAGAGTTTAGACCATCAGACCGACAACCACACAGAGTTTAGACCATCAGACGGACAACTACCACACAGAGTTTAGACTGACAACGACCACACAGAGTTTAGACCGACAACAACCACACAGAGTTTAGACCGTCAGACTGACAACAACCACACAGAGTTTAGACCATCAGACTGACAACAACCACACAGAGTTTAGACTGACAACAACCACACAGAGTTTAGACCGTCAGACTGACAACAACCACACAGAGTTTAGACCATCAGACCGACAACAACCACATAGAGTTTAGACTGACAACAACCACACAGAGTTTAGACCATCAGACTGACAACAACCACACAGTGTTTAGTCCATCAGACTGACAACAACCACACAGAGTTTAATCTATCAGACTGACAACAACCACACAGAGTTTAGACCATCAGACTGACAACTACCACACAGAGTTTAGAATGACAACAACCACACAGAGTTTAGACCATCAGACTGACAACAACCACACAGAGTTTAGACCATCAGACTGACAAAAACCACACAGAGTTTAGACCATCAGACTGACAACAACCACACAGATTTTAGACCATCATACTGGCAACAACCACACAGAGTTTAGTCCATCAGACTGACAACAACCACACAGAGTTTAGACCATCAGACTTACAACAACCACACAGAGTTTAGACCATCAGACTGACAACAACCACACAGAGTTTAGTCCATCAGACTGACAACAACCACACAGAGTTTAGACCATCAGGTTGACAACAACCACGAAGAGTTTAGACTGACAACAACCACACAGAGTTTAGACCATCAGACTGACAACAACCACACAGAGTTTAGACCATCAGACTGACAACAACCACACAGAGTTTAGACCATCAGACTGACAACAACAACACAGAGTTTAGACCATCAGACTGACAACAACCACACAGAGTTTAGACCATCAGACTGACAACAACCACACAGAGTTTAGACTGACAACAACCACACAGAGTTTAGACCATCAGACTGACAACAACCACACAGAGTTTAGACCGTCAGAATGACAACAACCACACAGGGTGTAGACCATCAGACTGACAACTACACAGAGTTTGGTCCATCGGACTGACAATAACCAGACAGAGTTTAGACCATCAGACTGACAACAACCACACAGAGTTTAGACCATCAGACCGACAACAACCACACAGAGTTTAGACCATCAGACTGACAACAACCACACAGAGTTTAGACCATCAGACTGACAACAACCACACAGAGTTTAGACCATCAGACTGACAACAACCACACAGAGTTTAGACCATCAGACTGACAACAACCACACAGAGTTTAGACTGACAACAACCACACAGAGTTTAGACCGTCAGACTGACAACAACCACACAGAGTTTAGACCATTAGACCAACAACAACCACAGAGTTTAGTCCATCAGACTGACAACAACCACACAGAGTTTAGACCATCAGACTGACAACCCACACAGAGTTTAGACCATCAGACTGACAACCACACAGAGTTTAGTCCATCAGACTGACAACAGCCACACAGAGTTTAGACCATCAGACTGACAACAACCACACAGAGTTTAGACCATCAGACTGACAACAACCACACAGAGTTTAGTCCATCAGACTGACAACAGCCACACAGAGTTTAGACCATCAGACTGACAACAACCACACAGAGTTTAGACTGACAACAACCACACAGAGTTTAGACTGACAACAACCACACAGAGTTTAGACCGTCAGACTGACAACAACCACACAGAGTTTAGACCATTAGACCGACAACCACACAGAGTTTGGACCATCAGACTGACAACAACCACACAGAGTTTGTGACCATCAGACTGACAACAACCACACAGAGTTTAGACTGACAACAACCACACAGAGTTTAGACCATCAGACTGACAACAACACACACAGAGTTTAGACCATCAGACTGACAACAGCCACACAGAGTTTAGACCATCAGACTGACAACAACCACACAGAGTTTAGACCATCAGACTGACAACAACCACACAGAGTTTAGACCATCAGACTGACAACAACCACACAGAGTTTAGACCATCAGACTGACAACAACCACACAGAGTTTAGACCATCAGACTGACAACAACCACACAGAGTTTAGCCCATCAGTCTGACAACAACCACACAGAGTTTAGTCCATCAGACTGACAACAGCCACACAGAGTTTAGACCATCAGACTGACAACAACCACACAGAGTTTAGACCATCAGACTGACAACAACCACACAGAGTTTAGACCATCAGACTGACAACAACCACACAGAGTTTAGCCCATCAGTCTGACAACAACCACACAGAGTTTAGTCCATCAGACTGACAACAGCCACACAGAGTTTAGACCATCAGACTGACAACAACCACACAGAGTTTAGACCATCAGACTGACAACAACCACACAGAGTTTAGACCATCAGACTGACAACAACCACACAGAGTTTAGACCATCAGACTGACAACAACCACACAGAGTTTAGACCATCAGACTGACAACAACCAGACAGAGTTTAGACCATCAGACTGACAACAACCACACAGAGTTTAGACCATCAGACTGACAACCACACAGAGTTTGGTCCATCAGACTGACAACAACCACACAGAGTTTAGACCATCAGACTTACAACAACCACACAGAGTTTAGACCATCAGACTGACAACAACCACACAGAGTTTAGACCATCAGACTGACAACAACCACACAGAGTTTAGACCATCAGACTGACAACAACCACACAGAGTTTAGACCATTAGACCGACAACCACACAGAGTTTAGACCATCAGACTGACAACAACCACACAGAGTTTAGACCATCAGACTGACAACAACCACACAGAGTTTAGACTGACAACAACCACACAGAGTTTAGACCGTCAGACTGACAACAACCACACAGAGTTTAGACCATCAGACTGACAACAACCACACAGAGTTTGGACCATCAGACTGACAACAACCACAGAGTTTAGACCATCAGACTGACAACAACCACACAGAGTTTAGACCATCAGACTGACAACAACCACACAGAGTTTAGACCATCAGACTGACAACAACCACACAGAGTTTAGACCATCAGACTGACAACAACCACACAGAGTTTAGACCATCAGACTGACAACAACCATATAGAGTTTAGACTGACAACAACAACACAGAGTTTAGACCATCAGACTGACAACAACCACACAGAGTTTAGACCATCAGACTGACAACAACCACACAGAGTTTAGCCCATCAGTCTGACAACAACCACACAGAGTTTAGTCCATCAGACTGACAACAACCACACAGAGTTTAGACCATCAGACTGACAACAACCACACAGAGTTTAGACCATCAGATGACAACAACCACACAGAGTTTAGACCATCAGACTGACAACAACCACACAGAGTTTAGCTCATCAGTCTGACAACAACCACACAGAGTTTAGTTCATCAGACTGACAACAGCCACACAGAGTTTAGACCATCAGACTGACAACAACCACACAGAGTTTAGACCATCAGACTGACAACAACCACACAGAGTTTAGCCCATCAGTCTGACAACAACCACACAGAGTTTAGTCCATCAGACTGACAACAACCACACAGAGTTTAGACCATCAGACTGACAACAACCACACAGAGTTTAGACCATCAGACTGACAACAACCACACAGAGTTTAGACCATCAGACTGACAACAACCACACAGAGTTTAGACCATCAGACTGACAACAACCACACAGAGTTTAGACCATCAGACCGACAACAACACACAGAGTTTAGACCGTCAGACTGACAACAACCACACAGAGTTTAGACCATTAGACCGACAACCACACAGAGTTTAAGACCATCAGACTGACAACAACCACACAGAGTTTAGACCATCAGACTGACAACAACCAGACAGAGTTTAGACCATCAGACTGACAACAACCACACAGAGTTTAGACCATCAGACTGACAACCACACAGAGTTTAGACCATCAGACTGACAACAACCACGCAGAGTTTAGACCATCAGACTGACAACAACCACACAGAGTTTAGACTGACAACAACCACACAGAGTTTAGACCGTCAGACTGACAACAACCACACAGAGTTTAGACTGACAACAACCACACAGAGTTTAGACCGTCAGACTGACAACAACCACACAGAGTTTAGACCATCAGACTGACAACAACCACACAGAGTTTGGACCATCAGACTGACAACAACCACACAGAGTTTAGACCATCAGACTGACAACAACCACACAGAGTTTAGACCATCAGACTGACAACAACCACAGAGTTTAGACCATCAGACTGACAACAACCACACAGAGTTTAGACCATCAGACTGACAACAACCACACAGAGTTTAGACCATCAGACTGACAACAACCACACAGAGTTTAGACTGACAACAACCACACAGAGTTTAGGACCATCAGACTGACAACAACCACACAGAGTTTAGACCATCAGACTGACAACAACCACACAGAGTTTAGACCATCAGACAGACAACAACCACATAGAGTTTAGACCATCAGACTGACAACAACCACACAGAGTTTAGACCATCAGACTGACAACAACCACACAGAGTTTAGACCATCAGACAACAACCACACAGTTTAGACTGACAACAACCACACAGAGTTTAGACCATCAGACTGACAACAACCACACAGAGTTTAGACCATCAGACTGACAACAACCACACAGAGTTTAGACCATCAGACTGACATCAACCACACAGAGTTTAGACCATCAGACAACAACCACACAGAGTTTAGACCATCAGACTGACAACAACCACACAGAGTTTAGACCATCAGACTGACAACAACCACACAGAGTTTAGACCATCAGACTGACAACAACCACAGAGTTTAGACCATCAGACTGACAACAACCACACAGAGTTTAGACCATCAGACTGACAACAACCACACAGAGTTTAGACCATCAGACTGACAACAACCACACAGAGTTTAGACCATCAGACTGACAACAACCACAAGAGTCAGACTGACAACAACCACACAGAGTTTAGACCATCAGACTGACAACAACCACACAGAGTTTAGACCGACAACAACAACACAGAGTTTAGACCATCAGACTGACAACAACCACACAGAGTTTAGACCATCAGACCGACAACAACCACACAGATTTTAGACCATCATACTGGCAACAACCACACAGAGTTTAAGACCATCAGACTGACAACAACCACACAGAGTTTAGACCATCAGACCGACAACAACCACACAGATTTTAGACCATCATACTGGCAACAACCACACAGAGTTTAAGACCATCAGACTGACAAAAACCACACAGATTTTAGACCATCATACTGGCAACAACCACACAGAGTTTAAGACCATCAGACTGACAACAACCACACAGAGTTTAGACCATCAGACCGACAACAACCACACAGATTTTAGACCATCATACTGGCAACAACCACACAGAGTTTAAGACCATCAGACTGACAAAAACCACACAGAGTTTAGACCATCAGACCGACAACAACCACACAGAGTTTAGTCCATCAGACTGACAACAACCACACAGAGTTTAGACCATCAGACTTACAACAACCACACAGAGTTTAGACCATCAGACTGACAACAACCAGACAGAGTTTAGACCATCAGACTGACAACAACCACACAGAGTTTAGACCATCAGACCGACAACAACCACACAGAGTTTAGACCATCAGACTGACAACAACCACACAGAGTTTAGACCATCAGACTGACAACCACACAGAGTTTGGTCCATCAGACTGACAACAACCACACAGAGTTTAGACCATCAGACTTACAACAACCACACAGAGTTTATACCATCAGACTGACAACAACCACACAGAGTTTAGACCATCAGACTGACAACAACCACACAGAGTTTAGACCATCAGACTGACAACAACCACACAGAGTTTAGACCATCAGACTGACAACCACACAGAGTTTAGACTGACAACAACCACACAGAGTTTAGACCATCAGACTGACAACAACCACGAAGAGTTTAGACTGACAACAACCACACAGAGTTTAGACCATCAGACTGACAACAACCACACAGAGTTTAGACCATCAGACTGACGACAACCACACAGAGTTTAGACCATCAGACTGACAACAACCACACAGAGTTTAGACCATCATACTGACAAAAACCACACAGAGTTTAGACCATCAGACTGACAACAACACAGAGTTTAGACCATCAGACCGACAACAACAACACAGAGTTTAGTCCATCAGACTGACAACAACCACACAGAGTTTAGACCATCAGACTGACAACAACCACACAGAGTTTAAACTGACAACAACCACAAAGAGTTTAGACCGTCAGACGGACAACAACCACACAGAGTTTAGACCATCAGACTGACAACAACCACACAGAGTTTAGACCATCAGACTGACAACAACCACACAGAGTTTAGACCATCAGACCGACAACAACCACACAGAGTTTAGACCATCAGACTAACAACAACCACACAGAGTTTAGACCATCAGAAGGACAACAACCACACAGATTTTAGACCATCAGACTGACAAAAACCACACAGATTTTAGACCATCATACTGGCAACAACCACACAGAGTTTAAGACCATCAGACTGACAACAACCACACAGAGTTTAGACCATCAGACCGACAACAACCACACAGATTTTAGACCATCATACTGGCAACAACCACACAGAGTTTAAGACCATCAGACTGACAAAAACCACACAGAGTTTAGACCATCAGACCGACAACAACCACACAGAGTTTAGTCCATCAGACTGACAACAACCACACAGAGTTTAGACCATCAGACTTACAACAACCACACAGAGTTTAGACCATCAGACTGACAACAACCAGACAGAGTTTAGACCATCAGACTGACAACAACCACACAGAGTTTAGACCATCAGACCGACAACAACCACACAGAGTTTAGACCATCAGACTGACAACAACCACACAGAGTTTAGACCATCAGACTGACAACCACACAGAGTTTGGTCCATCAGACTGACAACAACCACACAGAGTTTAGACCATCAGACTTACAACAACCACACAGAGTTTATACCATCAGACTGACAACAACCACACAGAGTTTAGACCATCAGACTGACAACAACCACACAGAGTTTAGACCATCAGACTGACAACAACCACACAGAGTTTAGACCATCAGACTGACAACCACACAGAGTTTAGACTGACAACAACCACACAGAGTTTAGACCATCAGACTGACAACAACCACGTTTAGAGTTTAGACTGACAACAACCACACAGAGTTTATCAGACTGACAACAACCACACAGAGTTTAGACCATCAGACTGACAACAACCACACAGAGTTTAGACCATCAGACTGACAACAACCACACAGAGTTTAGACCATCATACTGACAAAAACCACACAGAGTTTAGACCATCAGACTGACAACAACACAGAGTTTAGACCATCAGACCGACAACAACAACACAGAGTTTAGTCCATCAGACTGACAACAACCACACAGAGTTTAGACCATCAGACTGACAACAACCACACAGAGTTTAAACTGACAACAACCACAAAGAGTTTAGACCGTCAGACGGACAACAACCACACAGAGTTTAGACCATCAGACTGACAACAACCACACAGAGTTTAGACCATCAGACTGACAACAACCACACAGAGTTTAGACCATCAGACCGACAACCACACAGAGTTTAGACCATCAGACTGACAACTACCACACAGAGTTTAGAATGACAACAACCACACAGAGTTTAGACTGACAACAACCACACAGAGTTTAGACCATCAGACTGACAAGAACCACACAGAGTTTAGACCGTCAGACTGACAACAACCGCATAGAGTTTAGTCCATTAGACTGACAACAACCACACAGAGTTTAGACCATCAGACGAACAACAACCACACAGAGTTTAGACTGACAACGACCACACAGAGTTTAGACCGACAACAACAACACAGAGTTTAGACCATCAGACTGACAAAAACCACACAGAGTTTAGACCATCAGACCGACAACAACCACACAGATTTTAGACCATCATACTGGCAACAACCACACAGAGTTTAGACCATCAGACTGACAATAACCACACAGAGTTTAGACCATCAGACTGACAACAACCACGAAGAGTTTAGACCATCAGACTGACAACAACCACACAGAGTTTAGACTGACAACAACCACACAGAGTTTAGACCATCAGACTGACAACAACCACGAAGAGTTTAGACTGACAACAACCACACAGAGTTTAGACCATCAGACTGACAACAACCACACAGAGTTTAGACCATCAGACCGACAACCACACAGAGTTTAGACCATCAGACTGACAACAACCACACAGAGTTTAGACCATCATACTGACAAAAACCACACAGAGTTTAGACCATCACACCGACAACAACACAGAGTTTAGAACATCAGACTGACAACAACAACACAGAGTTTAGTCCATCAGACTGACAACAACCACACAGAGTTTAGACCATCAGACTGACAACAACCACACAGAGTTTAGACTGACAACAACCACACAGAGTTTAGACCGTCAGACTGACAACAACCACACAGAGTTTAGACCATCAGACTGACAACAACCACACAGAGTTTAGACCATCAGACTGACAACAACCACACAGAGTTTAGACCATCAGACCGACAACAACCACACAGAGTTTAGACCATCAGACCGACAACAACCACACAGAGTTTAGACCATCAGACCGACAACAACCACACAGAGTTTAGACCATCAGACCGACAACAACCACACAGAGTTTAGACCATCAGACTAACAACAACCACACAGAGTTTAGACCATCAGAAGGACAACAACCACACAGAGTTAAGTCCATCAGACTGACAACAACCACACAAAGTTTAGACCATCAGACTGACAACAACCACACAGAGTTTAGACTGACAACAACCACACAGAGTTTAGACCATCAGACTGACAACAACCACGCAGAGTTTAGTCCATCAGACCAACAACAACCACACAGAGTTTAGTCCATCAGACCGACAAAAATCACAGAGAGTTTAGACCATCAGACTGACAACTACCACACAGAGTTTAGACCATCAGACTGACAACTACACAGAGTTTGGTCCATCGGACTGACAACAACCACACAGAGTTTAGACCATCAGACTGATAACAACCACACAGAGTCTAGTCCATCAGACTGACAACAACCACACAGAGTTTAATCTATCAGACTGACAACAACCACACAGAGTTTAGACCATCAGACTGACAACTACCACACAGAGTTTAGAACAGGGGCGGCTGGCCCATAGTGGGCGATAGTGCATCGCCCTCCTTAATCCACGTGAAAAAAATGAAGAGAAAAGAGTTTATAGTACCTTGATTGTTCCTGTCTAAGTCTTCATATTATTGTTTCATCAGCAGCCCGACTATCGCTGCGATGTCACTGTCCAACCAGCGGCCCCGCCCCCTTGGGCCGATTTCAGTCAGAGTCGAAATCGCCCCAGCCGCTCTCATAGACTTACATGGAGAGACTCTTTTTTTCAAATTTTGGACCTCACAATGCATTTCTATGGGCTCAGGGAGGGCTTGCCCCAGCGTGATAACGTCATACGCACTGATGCCTGCTCGGACCAGGCGCGCGCAGCATCAAGAGAGATGATTCAAAGCTGATGTGAGTGATTTATCGGTGGATTATCAGTATTTTCGGAGTAAATAGTGTACAAGTATTGCAAATAATAGCATTAGTTTAACTCTGGGGTGTTTCCTTGTTCTTTTGGCCAACTTTTGCTGTGTTTTGCCGTTTATTTGCCGTTTTTGCCGTGTATTCGCCATATTTTTACCGTGTTTTGCCGTATATTCGTCGTTACGTGCACATGTTAACATACACACTAAAACCAAGGGCGGGTATAAAAGCAAATTCCAGTTGAGGATCGATAAAAACTCCCTAAAAGAACAATAGAAGAGAGCATATTGAGAAATGACAGAGGGAGGAAGGGGAAGAAGCAGTGAACTGTGCAGAAAAATCCCTCCATGGATGTGAGGACAGCAAATTTGGACTCTGTCTTCATCTGGACAGGAACTGCTTCAGGAACTTATTGTCAATAAAAAACACCTGGACATGGTCTAATATAACAAACTGTAACATGGACACTAAATACAGTAGGTCAACAGAATGTTTGAGTGTATGCTAATATTTTTTTATCATCTCAAAAACATTTGTACAGGTTAATTTAAAATTTTTATAAAGAGAAACCTGTTGAAAATTCATATCAGTTTTCTTTTCTTGTAATTACACACTTAGCATTTATTAGATAATTCTGCCAAATACTTGCCAGACTTGTTTAAATTCATTTGTTATGAACATAGGGTGAATAAAATTTGTCGAAAGGACATTTCCATGGACATTTAAGACATTTTTTGACAAAGAAAGACCAGGCTGTTATAATTACAGTATTCAAAGAGTTATTTGGGACCACCTAATAAGTAAGTGTGTACTGTGGAACCAAATGTATAGCATTTTAGACATTAACTTGATTTAGCTTTACAAAAATACTGTACAGTAATGCGCATGTTTTGTCTGGTGTTGCCATCAACAGGGAAAATAATTTAAACAATGTAACTATAACACTGTAAAGTAAGCTATCTGCCTTAAATTATTATTAGCTATTGAAGGGGTGATCGTAGCCAGTGCCACATCTGTTGCCCCCCCTGAAAAATTTTTCAGGAGCCGCCACTGGTTTAGAATGACAACAACCACACAGAGTTTAGACTGACAACAACCACACAGAGTTTAGACCATCAGACAGACAACAACCACACAGAGTTTAGACCATCAGACTGACAACAACCACACAGAGTTTAGACCATCAGACTGACAACAACCACACAGAGTTTAGACCATCAGACCGACAACAACCACACAGAGTTTAGACCATCAGACAGACAACAACCACACAGAGTTTAGACCATCAGACTGACAACCACACAGAGTTTAGACCATCAGACCGACAACAACCACACAGAGTTTAGACCGTCAGACTGTACTGTTGGGCAACAGGTGGCCCGGGGCCTGCTGAGACAGACGGCTGTGGTTTCAACCATGTGGCATCACTAAATTGTCTAATAAAACAAAACACCTGATCAACTTTTCAGAGGATGAGACGTTGAGGTTTGACTGATGACCCTGCACACCTGCACAGGTGTTTGTACATGACCTCCATGATACCTTTTTGCAGGACAAGTGTTTTCATACCAACAGCCTGATTCCCTGTGACATGATTTGGTGTATGGGCATTTTTATCCTGTTTAGATGAAGAAGGTTAAATAACATCACAGCTTCTGACCATAACTCACCTGTCTGACTCACCTGTCTGACTCCCCTGTCCGACTCCCCTGTCCAACTCCCCTGTCCGACTCCCCTGTCCGACTCCCCTGTCCGACTCACCTGTCCGACTCACCTGTCTGACTCCCCTTTCTGACCCACCTGTCCGACTCACCTGTCTGACTCCCCTGTCCCGACTCCCCTGTCTGACTCACTTGTCCGACTCACCTGTCCGACTCACCTGTCTGATCCACCTGTCCGACTCACCCGGGAATGGTGTCTCATTTCTTAGGGGCGTGTTTAAGACAAAGGGGAGGAGCTTAGTGGTACAGCTGGGATGGACCCTCACACACCTGTGAAGGAGCTCAGGTAACTCACTGAGTGAGCTCATTAGCTCAGATGAAGACCCACCTGAACTTGATCCTGTGGCGGAGGATGTGTTCCATCCAAGCCTCCATGAACGCCGTCATGGTGATGCTCAGAGCCTGCACACGGGCGTCCTCAGACAGTGGGGCCACGCCCTCCACCACCTGACCAATCACAGACTGAGCTGCTGCAGAGGCGTATTCACTGGGGCTGCTGGGAAGTCCTGCTGCAGCAGAGACAGGTACATGCTGAAATACGGCCGCTGTATAGCTGCAGACTGATGCAGCGTTCGCTGCCCGCCATGCTCAACCCTGATATCATGGCATCTATGAACCCTCAGCTCTTCAGGTATGGTCCACACAGTTAAGACTCACCTGTGCGTGGGTGGAGCCTCCAGTGAACAGCAGCAGGCATCATCTGCTCGAAGATCTCTCCTGACATCTTCTTACAGTCTCTGTGGAACGTCGTCAGGACCACGGCGGAAAAGGACTGCAACGACACAGCACCACCGGCTAAGCTACGTCAGCTACGTCGACTCAGGCACCAGCGGGTCAGCTACGTCAACTCAGGCACCAGCGGGTCAGCTACGTCAACTCAGGCACCAGCGGGTCAGCTACGTCAACTCAGGCACCAGTGGGTCAGCTACGTCAACTCAGGCACCAGTGGGTCAGCTACGTAAACTATGTCAACTCAGGCACCAACGGGTCAGCTATGTCAACTCAGGCACCAGCGGGTCAGCTACGTCAACTCAGGCACCAGCGGGTCAGCTATGTCAACTCAGGCACCAGCGGGTCAGCTACGTCAACTCAGGCAACAGCGGGTCAGCTTTGTCAACTCAGGCACCAATGGGTCAGCTACGTAAGCTATGTAAACTCAGGCACCAGTGGGTCAGCTACGTCAGCTACGTCAACTCAGGCACTAGTGGGTCAGCTACGTCAGCTATGTCAACTCAGGCACTAGGGGGTCAGCTACGTCAGCTATGTCAGCTAAGTCAACTCAGGCACTAGTGGGTCAGCTACGTCAGCTGCGTCAACTCAGGCACTAGTTGGTCAGCTACGTCAGCTACGTCAACTCAGGCACCAGCGGGTCAGCTACGTCAGCTACGTCAACTCAGGCACCAGTGGGTCAGCTACGTCAGCTATGTCAGCTACGTCAACTAAGGCACCAGTGGGTCAGCGACGTCAGCTACGTCAACTCAGGCACCAGTTGGTCAGCTACGTCAGCTACGTCACCTCAGGCACCAGTGGGTCAGCGACGTCAGCTATGTCAACTCAGGCACCAGTGGGTCAGCTACGTCAACTCAGGCACCAGTGGGTCAGCTACGTCAGCTATGTCAGCTACGTCAATTCAGGCACCAGTGGGTCAGCTATGTCAGCTATGTCACTCAGGCACCAGTGGGTCAGCTATCTGAGCTGCGTCAACTCAGGCACTAGTGGGTCAGCTACGTCAACTCAGGCACCAGTGAGTCAGCTACGTCAGCTATGTCAGCTACGTCAACTCTGGCCCCAGCGGGTCAGCTACGTCAGCTACGTCAACTCAGGCACCAGTGGGTCAACTACATCAGCCATGTCAGCTACGTCAACTCAGGCCCCAGCGGGTCAGCTACGTCAACTCAGGCACCAGTGGGTCAGCTTTGTCAGCTATGTCAACTCAGGCACCAGTGGGTCAGCTACGTCAGCTACGTCAACTCAGGCACTTGTGGGTCAGCTACGTCAACTCAGGCACCAGTGGGTCAGCTACGTCAGCTACGTCAACTTAGGCACCAGTGGGTCAGCTACGTCAGCTATGTCAGCTACATCAACTCAGGCCCCAGCGGGCCAGCTAAGTCAACTCAGGCACTAGTGGGTCAGCTACGTCAGCTACGTCAACTCAGGCACCAGTGGGTCAGCTACGTCAGCTACGTCAACTCAGGCACCAGTGGGTCAGCTATGTCAACTACGTCAACTCAGGGACCAATGGGTCAGCTACGTAAGCTATGTAAACTCAGGCACTAGTGGGTCAGCTACGTCAGCTACGTCAACTCAGGCACTAGTGGGTCAGCTACGTCAGCTATGTCAACTCAGGCACTAGGGGGTCAGCTACGTCAGCTATGTCAGCTAAGTCAACTCAGGCACTAGTGGGTCAGCTACGTCAGCTCGTCGCCAACTCAGGCACTAGGTGGTCAGCTACGTCAGCTACGTGAACTCAGGGACCAGCGGGTCAGCTCGCCAGCTCGCCAACTCAGGCACCAGTGGGTCAGCTCGTCAGCTATGTCAGCTCGTCAACTAAGGCACCAGTGGGTCAGCGACGTCAGCTACGTCAACTCAGGCACCAGTTGGTCAGCTACGTCAGCTACGTCACCTCAGGCACCAGTGGGTCAGCGACGTCAGCTATGTCAACTCAGGCACCAGTGGGTCAGCTACGTCAACTCAGGCACCAGTGGGTCAGCTACGTCAGCTATGTCAGCTACGTCAATTCAGGCACCAGTGGGTCAGCTATGTCAGCTATGTCACTCAGGCACCAGTGGGTCAGCTATCTCAGCTGCGTCAACTCAGGCACTAGTGGGTCAGCTACGTCAACTCAGGCACCAGTGAGTCAGCTACGTCAGCTATGTCAGCTACGTCAACTCTGGCCCCAGCGGGTCAGCTACGTCAGCTACGTCAACTCAGGCACCAGTGGGTCAACTACATCAGCCATGTCAGCTACGTCAACTCAGGCCCCAGCGGGTCAGCTACGTCAACTCAGGCACCAGTGGGTCAGCTTTGTCAGCTATGTCAACTCAGGCACCAGTGGGTCAGCTACGTCAGCTACGTCAACTCAGGCACTAGTGGGTCAGCTACGTCAGCTACGTCAACTCAGGCACCAGTGGGTCAGCTACGTCAGCTACGTCAACTTAGGCACCAGTGGGTCAGCTACGTCAGCTATGTCAGCTACATCAACTCAGGCCCCAGCGGGCCAGCTTTGTCAACTCAGGCACTAGTGGGTCAGCTACGTCAGCTACGTCAACTCAGGCACCAGTGGGTCAGCTACGTCAGCTACGTCAACTCAGGCACCAGTGGGTCAGCTATGTCAACTACGTCAACTCAGGGACCAATGGGTCAGCTACGTAAGCTATGTAAACTCAGGCACTAGTGGGTCAGCTACGTCAGCTACGTCAACTCAGGCACTAGTTGGTCAGCTACATCAGCTACGTCAACTCAGGCACCAGTGGGTCAGCTACGTCAGCTATGTCAGCTACATCAACTCAGGCCCCAGCGGGCCAGCTAAGTCAACTCAGGCACTAGTGGGTCAGCTACGTCAGCTACGTCAACTCAGACACCAGTGGGTCAGCTACGTCAGCTACGTCAACTCAGGCACCAGTGGGTCAGCTATGTCAACTACGTCAACTCAGGGACCAGTGGGTCAGCTACGTCAGCTACGTCAACTCAGGCACTAGTGGGTCAGCTATGTCAGCTACATCAACTCAGGCCCCAGCGGGTCAGCTACGTCAGCTAAGTCAACTCAGGCACTAGTGGGTCAGCTACGTCAGCTACGTCAACTCAGGCACCAGTGGGTCAGCTACGTCAGCTACGTCAACTCAGGCACCAGTGGGTCAGCTATGTCAACTACGTCAACTCAGGGACCAGTGGGTCAGCTACGTCAGCTACGTCAACTCAGGCACTAGTGGGTCAGCTACGTCAGCTACGTCAACTCAGGCACCAGTGGGTCAGCTAAATCAGCTATGTCAGCTACGTCAACTCAGGCCCCAGCGGGTCAGCTACGTCAGCTACGTCAACTTAGGCACCAGTGGGTCAGCTACGTCAGCTACGTCAACTTAGGCACCAGTGGGTCAGCTACGTCAGCTATGTCAGCTACATCAACTCAGGCCCCAGCGGGTCAGCTACGTCAGCTACGTCAACTCAGGCACCAGTGGGTCAGCTATGTCAGCTACGTCAACTCAGGCACTAGTGGGTCAGCTACGTCAGCTACGTCAGCTACATCAACTCAGGCACCAGTGGGTCAGCTAAATCAGCTGTGTCAGCTACATCAACTCAGGCACCAGTGGGTCAGCTATGTCAGCTACGTCAGCTACGTCAACTCAGGCACCAGTGGGTCAGCTAAATCAGCTGTGTCAGCTACGTCAACTCAGGCACAAGCGGGTCAGCTATGTCAACTCAGGTACCAGCGGGTCAGCTGCGTCAACTCAGGCACCAGTGGGTCAGCTACGTCAACTCAGGCACCAGTGGGTCAGCTACGTAAACTATGTCAACTCAGGCACCAGCGGGTCAGCTATGTCAACTCAGGCACCAGCGGGTCAGCTACGTCAACTCAGGCACCAGCGGGTTAGCTACGTCAACTCAGGCACCAGTGGGTCAGCTACATAAGCTATGTAAACTCAGGCACCAGTGGGTCAGCTACGTCAGCTACGTCAACTCAGGCACTAGTGGGTCAGCTACATTAGCTATGTCAACTCAGGCACTAGGGGGTCAGCTACGTCAGCTATGTCAGCTAAGTCAACTCAGGCACTAGTGGGTCAGCTACGTCAGCTGCGTCAACTCAGGCACTAGTTGGTCAGCTACGTCAGCTACGTCAACTCAGGCACCAGTGGGTTAGCTACGTCAGCTACGTCAACTCAGGCACCAGTGGGTCAGCTACGTCAGCTACGTCAGCTACATCAACTCAGGCACCAGTGGGTCAGCTACGTCAGCTACGTCGACTCAGGCACCAGCTGGTCAGCTACGTCAGCTAAGTCAACTCAGGCACTAGTGGGTCAGCTACGTCAGCTACGTCAACTCAGGCACCAGTGGGTCAGCTACGTCAGCTACGTCAACTCAGGCACCAGTGGGTCAGCTATGTCAACTACGTCAACTCAGGCACCAGTGGGTCAGCTTTGTCAGCTATGTCAACTCAGGCACTAGTGGGTCAGCTACGTCAGCTACGTCAACTCAGGCACCAGTGGGTCAGCTAAATCAGTTGTGTCAGCTACGTCAACTCAGGCACCAGCGGGTCAGCTATGTCAACTCAGGCACCAGCGGGTCAGCTACGTCAACTCAGGCACCAGCGGGTCAGCTACGTCAACTCAGGCACCAGTGGGTCAGCTACGTAAGCTATGTAAACTCAGGCACCAGTGGGTCAGCTACGTCAGCTACGTCAACTCAGGCACTAGTGGGTCAGCTACATTAGCTATGTCAACTCAGGCACTAGGGGGTCAGCTACGTCAGCTATGTCAGCTAAGTCAACTCAGGCACCAGTGGGTCAGCTAAATCAGCTGTGTCAGCTACGTCAACTCAGGCACCAGCGGGTCAGCTATGTCAACTCAGGCACCAGCGGGTCAGCTACGTCAACTCAGGCACCAGTGGGTCAGCTACGTCAACTCAGGCACCAGTGGGTCAGCTACGTAAACTATGTCAACTCAGGCACCAGCGGGTCAGCTACGTCAACTCAGGCACCAGCGGGTCAGCTACGTCAACTCAGGCACCAGCGGGTCAGCTACGTCAACTCAGGCACCAGCGGGTCAGCTACGTCAACTCAGGCACCAGTGGGTCAGCTACATAAGCTATGTAAACTCAGGCACTAGTGGGTCAGCTACGTCAGCTACGTCAACTCAGGCACTAGTGGGTCAGCTACATTAGCTATGTCAACTCAGGCACTAGGGGGTCAGCTACGTCAGCTATGTCAGCTAAGTCAACTCAGGCACTAGTGGGTCAGCTACGTCAGCTGCGTCAACTCAGGCACTAGTTGGTCAGCTACGTCAGCTACGTCAACTCAGGCACCAGTGGGTCAGCTACGTCAGCTACGTCAACTCAGGCACCAGTGGGTCAGCTACGTCAGCTATGTCAGCTACATCAACTCAGGCACCAGTGGGTCAGCTACGTCAGCTACGTCAACTCAGGCACCAGCTGGTCAGCTACGTCAGCTAAGTCAACTCAGGCACTAGTGGGTCAGCTACGTCAGCTACGTCAACTCAGGCACCAGTGGGTCAGCTACGTCAGCTACGTCAACTCAGGCACCAGTGGGTCAGCTATGTCAACTACGTCAACTCAGGCACCAGTGGGTCAGCTTTGTCAGCTATGTCAACTCAGGCACTAGTGGGTCAGCTACGTCAGCTACGTCAACTCAGGCACCAGTGGGTCAGCTAAATCAGCTGTGTCAGCTACGTCAACTCAGGCACCAGCGGGTCAGCTATGTCAACTCAGGCACCAGCGGGTCAGCTACGTCAACTCAGGCACCAGTGGGTCAGCTACGTCAACTCAGGCACCAGCGGGTCAGCTATGTCAACTCAGGCACCAGCGGGTCAGCTACGTCAACTCAGGCACCAGTGGGTCAGCTACGTCAGCTACGTCAACTCAGGCACTAGTGGGTCAGCTACATTAGCTATGTCAACTCAGGCACTAGGGGGTCAGCTACGTCAGCTATGTCAGCTAAGTCAACTCAGGCACTAGTGGGTCAGCTACGTCAGCTGCGTCAACTCAGGCACTAGTTGGTCAGCTACATCAGCTACGTCAACTCAGGCACCAGTGGGTCAGCTACGTCAGCTATGTCAGCTACATCAACTCAGGCACCAGTGGGTCAGCTACGTCAGCTACGTCAACTCAGGCACCAGTTGGTCAGCTACGTCAGCTACGTCAACTCAGGCACCAGTGGGTCAGCTACGTCAACTCAGGCACTAGTGGGTCAGCTATGTCAGCTATGTCAGCTACGTCAACTCAGGCACCAGTGGGTCAGCTTTGTCAGCTATGTCAACTCAGGCACCAGTGGGTCAGCTATGTCAGCTGCGTCAACTCAGGCACTAGTGGGTCAGCTACGTCAACTCAGGCACCAGTGAGTCAGCTATGTCAGCTATGTCAGCTACGTCAACTCTGGCCCCAGCGGGTCAGCTACGTCAGCTACGTCAACTCAGGCACCAGTGGGTCAACTACATCAGCCATGTCAGCTACGTCAACTCAGGCCCCAGCGGGTCAGCTACGTCAACTCAGGCACCAGTGGGTCAGCTATGTCAGCTATGTCAACTCAGGCACCAGTGGGTCAGCTACGTCAGCTACGTCAACTCAGGCACTAGTGGGTCAGCTACGTCAGCTACGTCAACTCAGGCACCAGTGTGTCAGCTACGTCAGCTACATCAACTCAGGCCCCAGCGGGTCAGCTACGTCAGCTACGTCAACTTAGGCACCAGTGGGTCAGCTACGTCAGCTATGTCAGCTACATCAACTCAGGCCCCAGCGGGTCAGCTACGTCAGCTACGTCAACTCAGGCACCAGTGGGTCAGCTATGTCAGCTACGTCAACTCAGGCACTAGTGGGTCAGCTACGTCAGCTACATCAACTCAGGCACCAGTGGGTCAGCTATGTCAGCTACGTCAGCTACGTCTACTCAGGCACCAGTGGGTCAGCTAAATCAGCTGTGTCAGCTACGTCAACTCAGGCACCAGCGGGTCAGCTATGTCAACTCAGGCACCAGCGGGTCAGCTGCGTCAACTCAGGCACCAGTGGGTCAGCTACGTCAACTCAGGCACCAGTGGGTCAGCTACGTAAACTATGTCAACTCAGGCACCAGCGGGTCAGCTATGTCAACTCAGGCACCAGCGGGTCAGCTACGTCAACTCAGGCACCAGCGGGTCAGCTACGTCAACTCAGGCAACAGCGGGTCAGCTACGTCAACTCAGGCACCAGTGGGTCAGCTACATAAGCTATGTAAACTCAGGCACCAGTGGGTTAGCTACGTCAGCTACGTCAACTCAGGCACTAGTGGGTCAGCTACATTAGCTATGTCAACTCAGGCACTAGGGGGTCAGCTACGTCAGCTATGTCAGCTAAGTCAACTCAGGCACTAGTGGGTCAGCTACGTCAGCTACGTCAACTCAGGCACCAGTGGGTCAGCTACGTCAGCTACGTCAACTCTGGCCCCAGCGGGTCAGCTACGTCAGCTACGTCAACTCAGGCACCAGTGGGTCAACTACGTCAGCCATGTCAGCTACGTCAACTCAGGCCCCAGCGGGTCAGCTACGTAAACTCAGGCACCAGTGGGTCAGCTATGTCAGCTCTGTCAACTCAGGCACCAGTGGGTCAGCTACGTCAGCTACGTCAACTCAGGCACCAGTGGGTCAGCTACGTCAGCTACGTCAACTCAGGCACCAGTGGGTCAGCTACGTCAGCTACGTCAAATTAGGCACCATTGGGTCAGCTACGTCAGCTATGTCAGCTACATCAACTCAGGCCCCAGCGGGTCAGCTACGTCAGCTAAGTCAACTCAGGCACTAGTGGGTCAGCTACGTCAGCTACGTCAACTCAGGCACCAGTGGGTCAGCTACGTCAGCTACGTCAACTCAGGCACCAGTGGGTCAGCTATGTCAGCTACGTCAACTCAGGCACCAGTGGGTCAGCTACGTCAGCTGCGTCAACTCAGGCACTAGTGGGTCAGCTATGTCAGCTATGTCAACTCAGGCACCAGTGGGTCAGCTACGTCAGCTACGTCAACTCAGGCACCAGTGGGTCAGCTATGTCAGCTACGTCAACTCAGGCACCAGTGGGTCAGCTACGTCAGCTACGTCAACTCAGGCACTAGTGGGTCAGCTATGTCAGCTACGTCAACTTAGGCACCAGTGGGTCAGCTACGTCAGCTATGTCAGCTACATCAACTCAGGCCCCAGCGGGTCAGCTACGTCAGCTACGTCAACTCAGGCACCAGTGGGTCAGCTATGTCAGCTACGTCAACTCAGGCACTAGTGGGTCAGCTACGTCAGCTACATCAACTCAGGCACCAGTGGGTCAGCTACGTAAGCTACGTCAACTCAGGCACCAGTGGGTCAGCTACGTCAGCTATGTCAGCTACATCAACTCAGGCCCCAGCGGGTCAGCTACGTCAGCTACGTCAACTCAGGCACCAGTGGGTCAGCTATGTCAGCTACGTCAACTCAGGCACTAGTGGGTCAGCTACGTCAGCTACATCAACTCAGGCACCAGTGGGTCAGCTACGTAAGCTACGTCAACTCAGGCACCAGTGGGTCAGCTACGTCAGCTATGTCAGCTACGTCAGCTACGTCAACTCAGGCCCCAGCGGGTCAGCTACGTCAGCTACCTCAGGAGGTCCCCGGCTCAGTTCAGGTGTTAGTCTGCTAGATCTAGTTTGTCTGTTAGCTAACAAGGCTGATCAGCTGTTCATCATCACACCTGAGGGAACTTACCTGCAGCTGAGACACAGCTGTGCTCAGCACTGTGAGCTGATTCTGCAGCAGGAGCTGATGATGAGGATGATGATGAAGAGCAGGACTCTCTCTCACTGTGGTCTGGACCTGATGCAGCAGGGCCTCTGAGGCGTCTGACAGCACCTGAGACAGAAACAACAACGTCAGAGGCACAAACGAGTCTGAGCTGGACTCCGCGGGTCCACCTGAGCTGGACTCCGCGGGCCCACCTGAGCTGGACTCCACAGGTCCACCTGAGCTGGACTTACTCTGAGGTCTCCCTGTGTGACCAGCAGGAACTTGTTGAGGCTCCAGGAGGACAGGAACTGGAAGGACTTGGAAATGACCCAGACCGTGGCCAGCTGCAGGGTGGCTAACGCTAAGCTAACAGTGTCTCTGTGCAGACAGAGCCTGGAGGGGGGTCTCTGAGGACCTGTGGGGGGGCAGAGGAACATGGCAGACATCATCAGGTCACCTTAAACCATAACCCTGGCCCTGTGATGTCACACAGGTGAGGAGCGGTGATGAGGATGATCACAGTTACCTGGGCTCCTGCTGTTTGATTGACAGCTGCTCAGGGCTGACAGCAGAGGGGGGGGCAGATGCAGGAAGCGCTCCATGGTCGACGTCATCAAGCTGCCGTCCTGCTGCGAGGACACACCTGTGAGACACCTGTCCTTCAGGGTGGAGCCTAAACTCCTGCACACCTCTGCAGAGAGATAACGGGGAGTAATATTTGAAAAGGTTTCAGGCTTCAGGACAGGATGAGGGATCTCGACCTAGAACTAGAAGAGACCACATTACTCGTGTATTAGCTTCTCTGCATTGTCTTCAATAAAATCTAGAATATAATTCAAGATTCTTCTCCTCACCTATAAAGCTCTCAGTGGACAGGCACCAGTCTATCTTAAAGAGCTTGTAGTGCTGTACAGCCCCTCCAGAACATTACGCTCCCAAAATGTTGGCCTGCTTGTGGTACCATCAGTCTGTAGAAGTAGTATGGGAGGTAGAGCCTTCAGATACCGGGCTCCTCATCTCTGGAACAATTTACCGACCACAGTTCAGGAGGCAGACCCCCTCTCTACCTTTAATACATTTATACTCAACAGAGACAAATATGGTGGTTTGTGGTCTGGGCTCCATGAGTTCATCTCTACCATAAATTCTTATTTTCAGTCAGAATATCATTGATTATACTCCCATAAAATCACCACAACCATTCAGACATGAGGACCCTCCTGAAAACCAGATGTAGCATCTGAAGAGAACACTTGTTATGAACTGGCGTTACACAAATAAATATTGATTGACAGGGACCTCCTGACCTGATCATGGCATCATTAATGACCCCTTTAATTAATTCCCCTTTTCCACCAAGCTGGTTCCAGGGCTGGTTCGAAGCTAGAGCCAGACTTAGCACCAGTTCTTTGGTTTTCCACGGACTAAGCACCGGTTGCTGGCTCTCAAAACCGGTGCTTGGCAAGCACCAACTGTTTGCTGGGCCAGCAGAAAGAACCACGTTACGTCGGGGGCTTCGCGCTTACGTCAGGGGGTGGGGGCGGGATTATTGACCAACCAAAGCAGAGTAAAAACACAAAAGAGAGCCACTTTCAAAAAGACGAGTTTGGGGCTAGCAGTAAGAAGATAAGTTGGAAGATGACAATGGATAGTAAAACGAAACAGCAGTGGCCAGTGGAGGAGACGACCTTGCATAATCGTCGAGCAGCATTGCCTCGCTGGATCGCCAAATTTTGCTCTCCAAGGAAAGCTCAAAAAGCCAGCAGCAACACTTGAACCGCAACGTAGTCCTTCATCTTTGTTGTGGTGAGAAAATTTGGCACTAGTTGTTATGGGAAACTGTTGTGACGTATACAGACGTATACATTGACGTGATGACGTAGCTCTCTGGCCGGCACCCGTTTGTGGAAAAGCAAACGGTTCTTAACCGGTTCTCACTTGAACCAACTGCGAACCGGCTCTAGCACCAGCACGAGCACCAGCCCTGGGTCCAGCTTGGTGGAAAAGGGGTAACAGGAGCCCAGACAGTCAGAGGCTGATGCTGTTCTGCTGGGCGGTCAGTGATTGGATGGTGAGTATGGCTGCACTCTGCACCACAACAGTCCAACATGGACTAATCTTAAAGCGTCAGGAGAGGAGGCCCGTCCCCACCACCCTGCCCTCCTTTAAGGCCCATAAACGGATGGTTTAGTGAAAAACTTAAATTCCATCATGATGTGTTCAAGTGCAGCTTCAAGAAAATTAAAGATCTGTGTTTACTGAGAAGCTTGGAGGACAACCAGCCCCACTCTCCCCTACTCCTCACATTAAACGGCCAAAGGCTCACAAGGAACCAGCAGGACCTCAGAGATGATGGGAGCTCACAGACATGGCAGCAGCAAGCACAGAAGAGCCAGCTGAAGCTCAAACATCACGTCTGCAACCACAGAGCTGCTCATGGTGAAGATGGACCTCAGATCTCCAACTGACCCACCGAGAGCCACACTGTCTCAGAGCAGCTCCACCTCCTGCAGGGCCTCCATGGACTCTCCATGAAGAGGACCTGCCCTCCTACCTGTGCAGGTAACCCTGGTATTTTCTAGGAACAGCCCAGAAGTGTGAAAGGGGCCAAAGACTGAGTGCATACTGACCATGGTCCCACTGAGCATGTGCAGTGGAGGCTAACAGGTACAGACTGAAGTCCTCCAGCATGGCCCTGAACTCCTCTGGGAGATGATCTGCAAGAAACCAGACCAGAGACAAAAACCACCAAGAGCATCATCAAGACCTGAATCAGACCTGACTGAGAAGATACATTATCAAGACCTCAAGACATGATGTTCCACATTATCCTGTTCAATTTCCTCTAAATGTTCCTCTTCAAGCTCTGCTACATGTTCCTCTACAGGTTCCTCTTCATATTCTTCTACATGTTCCCCTACATGTTCCTCTAAATGTTCCTCTTCATGTTCTTTTTCGTATTCTTCTACATGTTCCTCTACATGTTCTTCTACATGCTCTTCTACATGTTCTTCTTCATGTTCCTCTTCATGTTCCTCTTCATGTTCTTCTACATGTTCTTCTTCATGTTCTTCTACATGTTCTACTGCATGTTCCACTGCATGTTCCTCTGCATGTTAATCTACATGTTCCTCTACATGTTCTTCTACATGTCCCTCTGCATGTTAATCTACATGTTCCTCTACATGTTCTTCTGCATGTTCCTCTTCATGTTCTTCTACATGTTCTTCTTCATGTTCTTCTGCATGTTCCACTGCATGTTCTTCTACATGTTCCTCTGCATGTTAATCTACATGTTCCTCTACATGTTCTTCTACATGTCCCTCTGCATGTTAATCTACATGTTCCTCTACATGTTCTTCTGCATGTTCCTCTACATGTTCTTCTACATGTTCCTTTGCATGTTCTTCTACATGTTCTACTTCATGTTCTTCTACATGTTCTTCTGCATGTTCCCTTACGTTCTTCTACGTGTTCCTCTACATGTTAATCTATATGTTCTTCTGCATGTTCCTCTACATGTTAATCTACATGTTCTTCTGCATGTTCCTCTACATGTTCTTCTACATGTTCCTCTACATGTTAATCTACATGTTCTTCTGCATGTTCTTCTACATGTTCCTCATTTATCATGTAATCTTAGATTTTTAAATAAAAAGCTCAAAACAAAGTTTGGATAACTGGTCAGCATAAATCTTAAACTGGTTTGGTACAGTGGCCTCCTCACCACTTCCTGCAGTTCCCCGGACTCGGTTCAGGATTCTGGTCCAGGAGGTGGGGTCCTGTAGGTTGATGCTGGCTGAACAGTGTGGATGTGGGGGTGCTATCAGGTGCAGCCATAGGGCTCTGCTGCTCATGGTTGCTAGCAGGGGGCGGTACTGTCCCAACATCTGGGCAAAGAGAGCAGACTGACCAAGATCCAACCACTGAATAGAAGGGGACCAGCGCTGACCCCTGTCCAAGGTCTGTTCTGATCCAGCAGGCTCCACCCCCTCCTCTGGGTCTGCACCAACACCTGGACTGAAACCAAGAAGATGTTAAAAACATCAAAGTCACATAAGACACTCAGACAAAAGAAACGACAAAGAGGCAGGAGTCCTTCACGTGCCAATGCAGGTATTTCAGCTCCCTGAGTCGCCTTCACCTGGTGCCTTTACCTGGTGTCAGTCTTCACAGTCTCTACCTGGTGTCAGTTGTTACAGTCTTTACCTGCTGTCGGTCTTTACCTGGTTCCAGTCTTTACAGACTTATCTGGTGTCGGTCTTTACCTAGTGTTGATCTCTACCGGGTCTCGTTCTTACCCTGGTGTTGGTCTTAACCTGGTTTTGGTCTTTACCTGGTGTCGGTCTTCAGAGATGATCTTGTCTCCCCTGGGTCCTCCTGTTTCTGGTTCTGGTCAGTACCAGTCCTCCTCTCTGCTGATTGGTCGACACGGTCTGAGGTTTGTGATGTCACAGGGCCCAGCAGCTCACCTGTTGGGGCCAGCACCCGGATCAGCAGCTCCACTGCCCACTGGTCTTGCTGAACCCCCCACGGTGGCTCAGACCTGGACCCTGAGGATTCTGGCCCGAGCTGGACTGGTGCAGGCCTGGACCCGTCTGGTTGGTCTTCCTGATGCTGGTGCAGGTGTGAGGAGGTGTGTGGTGGGGGAGACAGCAGCAGGAGTGAGGGATGCTGGGTAATGTTGTCTGTGAGCTGGTTCGAGGGCCAGTCAAAATCCAGAGTCCTGGTCCCACAGGTATTCAGTCCTGTGTGGACTGGTTTGACCTGCTGGGGGGTTTGGCTGAGCAGCAGCTGGGGGGCTGTGTGTGCGTGATGCTCTGCCATCAGGACCATCAGATCTTTGACCCCCACCCCTACAGGGTGATGCCCCCTCCTGGCAGGAAGACCAGGACCGGGGCCAGGCATGTGGGCCTGCTGCAGTACCCGAGTCCTCCTCTGGGTGGAGCTGTGCTGGACTCTGAGCTCCCAAACAGTCTGATTAAACAAACCTGTGCCCCTCCACACCTCCTCCAGAACCTCCACGGGCACACAGCCGGCCTCAGACTGGACCACCGCCCTTAAAACCAGGACCACGTACTGCTCCACCAGGACCAGAACCTCCACAGCCAGCAGGTCCAGACTCTGATGGACATGATCCACCATCTGGGGATGCTGCACCAGCACTCGCCTTAGATCCACGTCTGACCCTGCCCGACCACAGAGACTGGACCAGTGACCCTGGTGGACCCTCAGCTCCTGGACCAGCGAGACCAGAGAGGGCGAGGGGGGCGTGGTCTAAAGGGGGCAGAGCAGAAAGGGAAACATGGCCATAAGTCTGTTTAAATCTAAAAGGGCGCAACCGAGTTAAGGTCCAGTCTCTGACATGCTATGAGGGTTGTGTGGGTGCAATGAGCGGGTCAGGGTCACGGTTAGGTTGATGTAGTTGAGGTGCTCAGGTGTGTTAGGCTTAG
Organism: Scarus forsteni; assembly: GCA_036419115.1. Lineage (NCBI taxonomy): Eukaryota > Metazoa > Chordata > Actinopteri > Labriformes > Labridae > Scarus > Scarus forsteni. Next base: position 14,164,665 of record JAZDUH010000395.1, read on the forward strand.
GTTGATATAGTTAAGGTGCTCAGGTGTGTTAGTGTCAGGTTGATGTAGTTAAGGTGCTCAGGTGTGTTAGTGTCAGGTTGATGTAGTTAAGGTGCTCAGGTGTGTTAGGCTTAGGTTGATGTAGTTAAGGTTCTCAGGTGTGTTAGTGTCACGTTGATGTAGTTAAGGTGCTCAGGTGTGCTAGTGTCAGGTTGATGTAGTTAAGGTGCTCAGGTGTGTTAGTGTTAGGTTGATGTAGTTAAGGTGCTCAGTTGTGTTAGTATTAGGTTGATGTAGTTAAGGTGCTCAGGTGTGCTAGTGTCAGGTTGATGTAGTTAAGGTGCTCAGGTGTGTTAGTGTTAGGTTGATGTAGTTAAGGTGCTCAGGTGTGTTAGTATTAGGTTGATGTAGTTAAGGTGCTCAGGTGTGGTAGTGTCACGTTGATGTAGTTAAGGTGCTCAGGTGTGTTAGTGTCAGGTTGATGTAGTTAAGGTGCTCAGGTGTGTTAGTGTTAGGTTGATGTAGTTAAGGTGCTCAGGTGTGTTAGGCTTAGGTTGATGTAGTTAAGGTGCTCAGGTGTGTTCGTGTTAGGTTGATGTAGTTAAGGTGCTCAGGTGTGTTAGTGTCACGCTGATGTAGTTAAGGTGCTCAGGTGTGCTAGTGTCAGGTTGATGTAGTTAAGGTGCTCAGGTGTGTTAGTGTCACGTTGATGTAGTTGAGGTTCTCAGGTGTGTTAGTGTTAGGTTGATGTAGTTAAGGTGCTCAGCTGTGTTAGTGTTAGGTTGATGTAGTTAAGGTGCTCAGGTGTGTTAGTGTCACGTTGATGTAGTTAAGGTGCTCAGGTGTGTTAGTGTTAGGTTGATGTAGTTAAGGTTCTCAGGTGTGTTAGGCTTAGGTTGATGTAGTTAAGGTTCTCAGGTGTGTTAGTGTTGTTAGGTTGATGTAGTTAAGGTTCTCAGGTGTGTTGGTGTCAGGTTGATGTAATTAAGGTGCTCAGGTGTGTTAGGCTTAGGTTGATGTAGTTAAGGTGCTCAGCTGTGTTAGTGTTAGGTTGATGTAGTTAAGGTGCTCAGGTGTGTTAGTGTCACGTTGATGTAGTTAAGGTGCTCAGGTGTGTTAGGTTGATGTAGTTAAGGTTCTCAGGTGTGTTAGGCTTAGGTTGATGTAGTTAAGGTTCTCAGGTGTGTTAGTGTTGTTAGGTTGATGTAGTTAAGGTTCTCAGGTGTGTTGGTGTCAGGTTGATGTAATTAAGGTGCTCAGGTGTGTTAGGCTTAGGTTGATGTAGTTAAGGTTCTCAGGTGTGTTAGTGTCAGGTTGATGTAGTTAAGGTTCTCAGGTGTGTTAGTGTTAGGTTGATGTGGTTAAGGTGCTCAGGTGTGTCTCACCTGGTTGGACTTTGTGTCTCCCTCCAGCAGCTGAGTGATCCTGCTAATGAACGCTGCAGCCAGCTGAGCTCTTCTGCTGAACTCGTGGATGAAGAGCAGCAGAGAGCGCTGCTCCTGCAGCCTCCTCAGTGTCAGGTAGCCCTCCTGCAGGGAGGGGGAGGAGAGGGAGGGGAGGACGAGGAGCCCAGCCTCACCTGTGAGACCTTTGAGGCACACCTGAAGACGCAAGAGACAGAGTCTTCAGGACTGGACCTGGGTCTTTCTGAATGCTTCCTTGACGTAAACGGCGTAATGAATGAACTGGTCAGGATTTTAGGCTCGGCTGTTTCTCATGTCTGGGCCTCCTGCTGTGACTCACCTGTGCAGGTGTGGTCTCTGCCCCGCCCACAGGCTGCCACTGGGAGGCCACAGTGAGTAGAGTGTGCTGCAGCCTCAGGAGGCGAGTGGACGAGCGGGACACCAGGTTATAAGCCACCACGAAGTTCCCCTCCTCCTCCTCCTCGTCCAGACTGCGGACGTTAAAGAGCCACCTGAGGCTGGGGTTCAAGGTGTTCCTGAGCAGAGACTCCGCCCGCTGCAGGGACCGGGAGATGGACCGCTGGGACCACGAGCCTGAGGAGGGCGAGGAAACAACAGTCAGAAACCATGTCTTTATTGCTGCTGTCAGGTAGAAAAATGGGTGGAGCTATTGATAGAAGGAAGAGAGGAGGTGTCAGGGGATGACCCTCTCACAGTTAACACAACCATCAGAACTCAAACCTCCAAAACTGACCATTGACCTCAGTGGAAACGCGTCTAGTACAACATGAGACTGAGTGCTTACAGTACCATCACTGCTCTGCTCCTCTGTCACCAAGCAGGACGCCAGACTCCTCTGAAAAACGAGAACACAACAGACATCAGGCACCGACCACAAAGTCATGTTTAGAGCATCAGTGTGACAACTGACAACCACGAATATCCAAAAAAAACACACCTGCTCCTGATCGAGACTGAAGGACTCCGTCTGCACGTCTGCAATAAATAAACAACACAACCATCAGAACCAAAGTACACACTGTCACCACACAACTATCAGAACAAAACTAGACACTGTGAACACAAACATCAGAAAATAACAACACACTGTCGACACAACCATCAAAACAGCAGACCCATCCACATGTATGGCCTGTGTGTTTGCACATGTATGACCTGTGTGTGTCAGCACATGTATGACCAGTGTGTGTCTTCACATGTATGACCTGTGTGTCTGCACATGTATGACCTGTGTGTGTCAGCACATGTATGACCTGTGTGTCTGCACATGTATGACCTGTGTGTCAGCACATGCATGACCTGTGTGTCTGCACATGTATGACCTGTGTGTGTTAGCAAATGTATGACCTGTGTGTCTGCACATGTATGACCTGTGTGTGTCAGCACATGTATGACCAGTGTGTGTCTTCACATGTATGACCTGTGTGTCTGCACATGTATGACCTGTGTGTGTCTGCACATGTATGACCTGTGTGTGTTAGCAAATGTATGACCTGTGTGTGTCTGCACATGTATGACCTGTGTGTTTGCACATGTATGACCTGTGTGTGTGTCAGCACATGTATGACTTGTGTGTGTGTCAGCACATGTATGACCTGTGTGTTTCTGCACATGTATGATCTGTGTGTTTCTGCATGTGTATGACCTGTGTGTGTCTGCACATGTATGACCTGTGTGTTTGCACATGTATGACCTGTGTGTCAGCACATGTATGACCTGTGTGTGTGTCAGCACATGTATGACCTGTGTGTTTCGACACATGTATGACCTGTGTCAACACATGTATGACCTGTGTTTGTCAGCACATGTATGACCTGTGTTTGTCTGCACATGTATGACCTGTGTCAGCACATGTATGACCTGTGTGTGTCTGCACATGTATGACCTGTGTCAGCACATGGATGCCCTGTGTGTGTCTGCACATGTATGACCTGTGTGTGTCAGCACATGCATGACCTGTGTGTCTGAACATGTATGACCTTTGTGTGTTAGCAAATGTATGACCTGTGTGTTTCTGCATGTGTATGACCTGTGTGTGTCTGCACATGTATGACCTGTGTGTGTCTGCACATGTATGGCCTGTGTGTGTGTCAGCACATGTATGACCTGTGTGTTTCTACACATGTATGACCTGTGTAAGCACATGCATAACCTGTGTGTGTCTGCACATGTATGACCTGTGTCAGCACATGTATGACCTGTGTGTGTTAGCAAATGTATGACCTGTGTGTCTGCACATGTATGACCTGTGTGTCAGCACATGTATGGCCTGTGTGTCAGCACATGTATGACCTGTGTGTTTCTACACATGTATGACCTGTGTCAGCACATGTATGACCTAGGTGTGTCTGCACATGTATGACCTGTGTCAGCACATGTATGACCTGTGTGTGTCAACACATGTATGACCTGTGTGTCTCTGCACATGTATGACAAGTGTCAGCACATGCATAACCTGTGTGTGTCTGCACATGTATGACCTGTGTCAGCACATGTGTGACCTGTGTGTGTTAGCAAATGTATGACCTGTGTGTCTGCACATGCATGACCTGTGTGTCAGCACATGTATGGCCTGTGTGTCAGCACATGTATGACTGTGTGTGTCTGTACATGTATGACCTGTCAGCACATGTATGACCTCTGTGTGTCAGCACATGTATGACCTGTGTGTGTCTGCACATGTATGACCTGTGTGTCTGCACATGTATGACCTGTGTGTGTGACTCCACATGTATGACCTGTGTGAGTCAGCACATGTATGACCTGTGTGTGTCTGCACATGTATGAACTGTGTGTGTCTGATCCTGTATGACCTGTGTGTCTGCACATGTATGACTTGTGTGTCTGCACATGTATGACCTGTGTGTCTGCACATGTATGACTTGTGTGTCTGCACATGTATGACCTGTGTCTGCACATGTATGACCTGTGTGTGTCTGCACATGTATGAACTGTGTGTGTCTCCACATGTATGACCTCTGTGTGTCAGCACATGTATGACCTGTGTGTGTCTGCACATGTATGAACTGTGTGTGTCTGCACCTGTATGACCCCTGTGTGTCTGCACATGTATGACCTGTGTGTGCACATGTATGACCTGTGTGTCTGCACATGTATGACCTGTGTGTGTCTGCACATGTATGACCTGTGTGTTAGCACATGTATGGCCTGTGTGTTTCTGCATGTGTATGACCTGTGTGTGTCAGCACATTTATGACATGTGTCAGCACATGTATGACTTGTGTGTGTCTGCACATGTATGACCTGTGTCAGCACATGTATGACCTGTGTGTGTCAGCACATGTATGACCTTAGTGTGTCAGCACATGTATGACCTGGTGTGTCTGCACATGTATGACCTGTGTGTCAGCACATGTATGACCTGTGTGTGTCTGCATATGTATGACCTGTGTGTGTGACTCCACATGTATGACCTGTGTGTGTCTCCACATGTATGCCCTCTGTGTGTCAGCACATGTATGACCTGTGTGTCTGCACATGTATGAACTGTGTGTGTCAGCACATGTATGACATTTTTCAGCACATGTATGACCTGTGTGTGTCTGCACATGTATGGCCTGTGTATCTGCACATGTATGACTTGTCTGTCTGCACATGTATGACCTGTGTGTGTGCACATGTATGACCTGTGTGTGCACATGTATGACCTGTGTGTGTCTGCACATGTATGACATGTGTGTGTCAGCAAATGTATGACCTGTGTGTTTCTGCATGTGTATCACCTGTCGTTGTCAGCACATGTATGACACGTGTCAGCACATGTATGACCTGTGTGTGTCTGCACATGTATGGCCTGTGTCAGCACATGTATGACCTGTGTGTCAGCACATGTATGACCTGTGTGTCTGCACATGTATGACCTGTGTGTCAGCAAATGTATGACCTGTGTGTGTCTGCACATGTATGACCTGTGTGTCAGCACATGTATGGCCTGTGTGTGTGTCAGCACATGTATGACCTGTGTGTGTCTGCACATCTATGACCTGTGTGTGTCTGCACATGTATGACTTGTGTGTCTGCATATGTATGACTTGTGTGTCTGCACATGTATGAACTGTGTGTCTGCATATGTATGACCTGTGTGTCTGCACATGTATGACCTGTGTGTCTGCACATGTATGACCTGTGTGTGTCTGCACATGTATGACCTGTGTGTGTCTGCACATGTATGACCTGTGTGTGTTAGCAAATGTATGACCTGTGCATTTCTGCATGTGTATGACCTGTGTGTGTCAGCACATGTATGACATTTTTCAGCACATGTATGACCTGTGTGTGTCTGCACATGTATGGCCTGTGTATCTGCACATGTATGACTTGTCTGTCTGCACATGTATGACCTGTGTGTGTGCACATGTATGACCTGTGTGTGCACATGTATGACCTGTGTGTGTCTGCACATGTATGACATGTGTGTGTTAGCAAATGTATGACCTGTGTGTTTCTGCATGTGTATCACCTGTCGTTGTCAGCACATGTATGACACGTGTCAGCACATGTATGACCTGTGTGTGTCTGCACATGTATGGCCTGTGTCAGCACATGTATGACCTGTGTGTCAGCACATGTATGACCTGTGTGTCTGCACATGTATGACCTGTGTGTCAGCAAATGTATGACCTGTGTGTGTCTGCACATGTATGGCCTGTGTCGGCATATGTATGACCTGTGTGTGTCTGCACATGTATGACCTGTGTGTGTCAGCACATGCATGACCTGTGTGTGTCAGCACATGCATGACCTGTGTGTCTGCACATGTATGACCTGTGTCAGCACATGTATGACCTGTGTGTCTGCACATGTATGACCTGTGTTAGTCTGCACATGTATGGCCTGTGTGTGTTAGCAAATGTATGACCTGTATGTCTGCACATGTATGACCTGTGTGTGTCTGTACATGTATGACCTGTCAGCACATGTATGACTTGTGTGTGTGCACATGTATGACTTGTGTGTGTGCACATGTATGACCTGTGTGTGCACATGTATGACCTGTGTGTGCACATGTATGACCTGTGTGTGCACATGTATGACCTGTGTGTGTGCACATGTATGACCTGAGTATGCACATGTATGACCTGTGTGTGCACATGTATGACCTGTGTGTGCACATGTATGACCTGTGTGTGTGCACATGTATGACCTGTGTGTGTGCACATGTATGACCTGTGTCTGCACATGTATGACCTGTGTGTGTGCACATGTATGACCTGTGTGTGTGCACATGTATGACCTGTGTCTGCACATGTATGACCTGTGTGTGTGCACATGTATGACTTGTGTGTCTGCACATGTATGACCTGTGTCTGCACATGTATGACCTGTGTCTGCACATGTATGACCTGTGTGTGTGCACATGTATGACCTGTGTGTGTGCACATGTATGACTTGTGTGTGTGCACATGTATGACCTGTGTCTGCACATGTATGACCTGTGTGTGTGCACATGTATGACTTGTGTGTCTGCACATGTATGACCTGTGTCTGCACATGTATGACCTGAGTATGCACATGTATGACCTGTGTGTGCACATGTATGACCTGTGTGTGCACATGTATGACCTGTGTGTCTGCACATGTATGACCTGTGTGTGTGCACATGTATGACCTGTGTGTGCACATGTATGACCTGTGTCTGCACATGTATGACCTGTGTCTGCACATGTATGACCTGTGTGTGTGCACATGTATGACCTGTGTCCATATCTGCAGAGCTGAAGCACATCAGTTTGACCTTGACACTCTGGTGTTGAAGGTCACGTCTTGGAGCTTCCTGCTGCTGGACTGATGTTCACGTCCTCCTGGAGCAGAAGAACAAACATCAGGTGAAACTCTTGGACAAACCTGAAGCTGTACCATCATGTCTTAGGTGTTTAATAGGTGTTTGTAGTCATAATAAACTGAACAGAGACCGCACAGACCCAGGGACAGCAGGATTATTTCAGACCTTTTTCAGGAAACTGGTCTTGAATAATAAAATAATAATATAATAATATAATAATATAATAAAATAATAATATAATAATATAATAATATAATAATATAATAAAATAATAATATAATAATATAATATAATAATAATATAATTATATAATTATATAATAAAATAATAATATAATAATATAATAAAATAATAATATAATAATATAATAAAATAATAATATAATAATATAATAATAATATAATAATATAATATAATAATCCCAAATCCACAGTGACTCTGGGCACAGTCGGTGAGCTCTGACTGAAACAGTTTATTAGAGTTAATTAATAATTCAGAGACTGATCTTCCTACTCAGCAGGAGCCTCTTGGTGCAGTCCTCCATCTCGGCTTCATCCTGACGGTTAAACGCACATGTATGACCTGTGTGTGTCTGCACATGTATGACCTGTGTGTGCTGCACATGTATGACCTGTGTGTGTCTGCACATGTATGACCTGTGTGTGTCTGCACATGTATGACCTGTGTGTCTGCACATGTGACCTGTGTGTGTCAGCACATGTATGACGCGTCTGAAATAGCCCCGTTAGCAGCCAGACCGGAAATAACAAAGGTAAACACAGGAAGCGGCTGCAGCCAATCAGATGGGAGAGTGGTGGTTGCCATAGGAAACAGACGCTTCGTGACGGACAGAGGGGAAGGTTGTGGGCGGAGCTTGCGGACAGGCTGTTCTGACGTTATGCTTTGTGAGGCTGGGAGCATGCGCAGCGCCTCCCTGTGGTCCAACAGCTGCACTGTGACTGTGATGCTCCACTGCAGGATCAGACATTTATGATCCATTATTTATTTTATTTAGAGCACTGATCAGTTTATTACACATGGAACAGAAAACTGGGAAGTTAGACGCCAAGAATGTTTTTAATTGTCAAAATATATTATCACCAAATTATTTTTTTATTGATATTTTAATTTACTTTATTCAACTTCTGCATAATTTAAAATATTTTATGTGGTTACTTTTACTATTGCATCAGTGGTGCAATGGGATGTCACATCTAAAGAGGCCGTTAACACATTTATACTTAACAGAGACAAATATGGTTGGGATGACCTTGTGGTCTGGGCACCACTACCACTACCACTACCATAAGTTCTTATTTTCAGTAAGAATATCTAAGATTATACTTCTATAAAATGATCACCACAACCATCCAGACATGAGGACCCTCCTGAAAACCAGGTCTGTCCCTAACTTTAGTTCTTTAGTCCACTTGTCTCCTCTTACCTCCCTTCCTTCACCCTCACACCAACACAGCATGGTGTGGATTTGCTGTTCATCATGAGACTGGGATCCACATTCAAGATTTCCTGCTGCTTAACAGAAGGTTTTTTCTTGAGCCATGATGGAGGGATTCATGATTGACTATATGGATTCATGTTGGTGTTGGATGGATATATTTGTATATATATGTATATGTGTATTTTATATGTATATATGTATCTATGCATATATGTGTATCCATAAAATGAAGAGCTTTATGTTCTATTGTAAAGTGTCTTGAGATAACACTTGTTGTGAATTGGCGCTATACAAATAAAGATTGATTGATTGATTGATAGTGCGCTTGGTCAGTAATCGGGAGGTTACAGTATGACCTGTATGTCTGCACATGTATGTATGACACTGTGTGTGTCAGCACATGTATGACATGTGTCAGCATGTATGTATGACCTGTGTGTGTCTGCACATATGGCCTGTGTATCTGACATACTGATGGATAACTACTATAGAAACTCTTGAACCATCAGTGAAGTGAATGGGTGTGAATGGGTGTGAATGGGTAGGTGTGACCTGTGGTGTAAAGCAGCTTTGAGTAGTCAAAGTCTAGAAAAGCGCTATTCAAACTAAAGCCCATTTACCATTTACTATTTTGCCATTTCATCATCATCTAATCTTGTTGATGGTTTATTCTGGGGAGAGGCAGCGAGTCCTGGAGGGAAACACGACTGAAGAAAAACAGCCTCCACCATGAAGGCTTCTGCAGCTGACACACAAACAGTCGATTTATGAACTCTGACTCATGATCAAATCTACCTGAGACAGCTGGCCCATAAAGATATCACGGTTATGTTTAGTGCACGTCATATTATCAAATTACATTAAATATGTTATTTATAAAGCTTTATCTATGATAGAATTCTTTGTGAAATTTTATATTTGAATCAGTTATGTTCTCTTTATCATGTTTTTCATATCAGAAGACATTTAATCAAATTACATTCTTATTTATAATATTATTCAGACTATATTTAAGATGTTCTAATACATCATATCACATTTTTATCTGTTATAGTATTGCTTGTATTGATCATACCAAAGTAGACTATGTAAAATTACGTTATAGATGTTATTGATATTTTATTTTATCAAACTAATTTGTTTTTATTACTAAGCAGTGGAGTCTGCAGCAGGTCTTGACCTCAGAAATGCACGGACACATGGACACGTTTAGAAGTTTTGATATATTTGGAAAGATCACATCCATGAGAACATAACATCATGTCAACATCACAAAGGCTGCAGCGTTCAGATGATAAGCCCCGCCCCCAAGAACAGTATTTCCAGGAATCCCCGTTTCCGATTGGTCAAGGGATTCCTGGGAAAACTGGACCCTAGGAGAGAGGAGGTCCCACAGCTGACCTCCTGGAGTCACACTTCTCTGCTCTGAACATTTTTAGGATCCTTCTAGAAAACCAAACTGGCTCCAGCAGGTACAAAAGGTTTTTGATTTATCACCAGGAAGAAAACAAACAAAAAAATTGTTTCTTCAGAGACCCCCACAGGTGGACACACCTGGACAGCTTCACTTCCTGTTGCAGTTTTAGTTCCTGTGTCCCGAGCTACAGTGCTTCATCTCAGACTACCAACTGACCAGAGATGCAGCACTGCACCAGGGGCCACTGGAGGGCTGGTCACTCAGTGGGCCTGGCCAGAGGGATGTGCTGTCACACTTTCTTACCCCATGTGGACGTTGATGGCTCTCCAACGATGTGCAGGCCTACGGGAAGAAGAGGACATCCCGTTATGTTTAGTCGTCATGGCTCTGTCTGTTGGTTTGTTTCAATCAGAAGGTCGAGGGTTTGAGCCCCGCTCTGATGTTACATGGTGATGTGTCCATGAGCAAGACCCTTTACCAAAATGTCTCAGTATGGGCCTCAGTATGGGCCTCAGGGCCTCATTTTAGGATTAAATGTGAGGCCTTTATCGAGGAGGACTGAGCAGCAGGAAGGGAGAGATGTAGGAATGCGCTGTTCTCCTTTTATGGTGTGATGTGTTTGAGGGTCGTTGGAAAAACGAGTGCTGCTCTGATAAACAGAGAGATGCCCCCGATAGACCCCGCAGACATTCCTTCAGTGTCTCGAGCAGACCGAACACACAGACCACTTTAGGAACTTTTATGGAGCAGGAGTTTCCTCCCCACAGAGCTGTGGGAGCCAAACAGTTCAGTTATTTAAAATAAGTTCCTGGGGGTGAATACGGCGCCCACTGTGTTTTTGGATTATGTTATTTTCATAAATTATTATAAATAAATTATGATTAATAAATTATTATTGTTCATGCTGCAGAAGCTCTGGAGCTTTTTAGGCTTTAAAATCTGCTGCTCCAGTCAAGCCCTCAGGTCACCCACATCTTCTGCAGTTTGTTTACCTCTCTAATGTTTAGGCCCATGCCCCTGATCTTCTTCTCTGGTTTAGTGTAAGTCTGAAGCAGCCTCACAGTGCCCCCTACAGGCCAGGAACACATTCTACAGTATTTACAGTGTTTTCAGCTGGACAAGGAAATCTCCTGAAAAGATGCTGCAGTAATGGAGAAATATAAAAAATAAATAGTGTCTATCACCATGTGGACAGGGCCTGAGACTTTGGGACCCCATTTCATCACCATCATCACCATCATCATCATCACCATCATCATCATCATCGCCATCATCACCATCATCATCATCACCACCATCATCATCATCACCATCATCATCATCATCATCATCATCACCATCATCACCATCATCATCATCACCATCATCACCATCATCACCATCATCATCATCATCATCACCATCATCACCATTATTTAAATCACCTTTATTATTCTCGTCATGATGATAATGATCTTCATCATCCTCATCATCATGACAACACCCTTTTTTCACAGGTTTGTGTTTGTATTTATACATATGTATTTTTATATTTATGTATACATTTAAAGATATATTTATGAACATATTTATGGAAATAATTATTTAAATATTTGTGTGTTTTTATGGAAATAATGGATTTCTTTATTGATGTGTTTATGAATATCTATAACTGATAGATAGATAGATAGATAGATAGATAGATAGATAGATAGATAGATAGATAGATAGATAGATAGATAGATAGATAGATAGATAGATAGATAGGTTATTTCTTAATACAGTTATGGAAATATTTAGCAGCAGAGTGAAGGTGAACTGTCACAGGTCAGCAGCAGGTTTTCATGGCAACAATAAATCTACAGCTGCCAGGCAACGTGATCATGTGACATCATATGGAAAATATCTTTAGAGCCTGAACATCTCTTGAGTATAAAGATCTTTAAAGAACATACTTAAAGCCCGAATATCTGTGAGGGACTTATTTAGAGTCTGAACATCTTTAGAGCCTAAACAGATTTAGAGCCTGAAAATCTTTGAGGACCAAATGTAGAGCCTGAACATCTTTGAATAACATCTTTAGAGCCTGAACATCTTTGAATAACATCTTTAGAGCCTGAATATCTTTAGAAACTGATCATCTTTGAGGAAAAATTTAGATATCTTTAGATATCTTTCGAGACTGAACATCTTAGAGGAACATTTTAGAGCCTGAATATCGTAAGGGCCCGAACATCTCTGAAGAACATAATTAGAGCAGTATTATATTTTGAGTCGGAATATTTCCGAGGACCATCTTTAGAGCCTGAACATCTTTGAGGAACTTATTTAGAGCCTGAACATCATTAGAGCCTGAGCATCTTTAGAGCCTAAACATTTTTGAGGAACATCTTTGGAGCCTGAACATCTTTAGAGCCTGAACATTTTTGAGGAACATCTTTAAAGCATGAACATCTTAAGAGCCTGAATGTCTTTAGAGCTTGAACATCAGTGAGGAACATCATTAGAGCCTGTGCATCTTTAGAGCCTGTACATTTTTGAGGAAGATCTTTAGAGCATGAACTTCTTTGGAGTCTGAACATTTTGAGGAACATCTTTAGAGCCTGTACATTTTTGAGGAAGATCTTTAGAGCATGAACATGTTTGGAGTCTGAACATTTTGAGGAAGATCTTTAGAGCCTGAACATTTTTGAGGAAGATCTTTAGAGCATGAGCATCTTTAGAGCCTGAACATTTTTGAGGAAGATCTTTAGAGCCTGAACATTTTTGAGGAAGATCTTTAGAGCCTGAATGCCTTTACAGCTTGAACATCAGTGAGGAACATCATTAGAGCCTGTGCATCTTTAGAGCCTGAACATTTTTGAGGAACATCTTTAGAGCATGAACATCTTTAGAGCCTGAATGTCTTTAGAGCTTAAACATCAGTGAGGAACATACTTAGAGCCCAAATATCTTTGAGAAACTTATTTAAAGTCTGAAAATCTTTAGAGCCTGAATATCTTTAGAGACTAAAAATCTTTGAAGAACAAATGTAGAGGAACATCGTTAGAGCATGAACATCAGTAAGGAACATCATTGAAGCCTGAACATCTTTGAGTATTATCTTTTGAGCTGAAACATCTTTAGAGCCTAAAAATCTTTGAGGATCATCTTTAGAGCACGATCATCTTTAGAGCCTGAATGTCTTTAGAGCTTGAACATCAGTGAGGAACATCATTAGAGCCTGTGCATCTTTGAGTAACATATTTAGAGCCTTAACTTATTGAGTATTGTCTTTCAAGCTGGAACATCTTTAGAGCCATAAAATCTTTGAGGATCATCTTTAGAGCACGATCATCTTTAGAGCCTGAATGTCTTTAGAGCTTGAACATCTGTGAGGAACATCATTAGAGCCTGAACATCTTTGAGTAACATATTTAGAGCCTGAACTTATTGAGTATTGTCTTTCAAGCTGGAACATCTTGAGAGCCTAAAAATGTTTGAGGATCATCTTTAGAGCATGAACATCTTTGTGGTAAAAATTAGAGCTGAAACATCTCTAGAGCCTGAACATCAGTGAGGAACATCACTGGAGCATTAACATCTTTGAGGAACTTATTTAGAGCCTGAACATCTTTAGAGCCTAAACAGTTTTGAAGAACATCTTTAGAACCTAAACATTTTTGAAGAACATCTTTAGAGCCTAAACATTTTTGAGGAACATCTTTAGAGCTTGAACATTTTTGGGGAACAGAGCCTGAACTTCTTGAGGATCATCTTTGGAGCAATAACATCTTTGTGGTACAAATTAGCCAAAAATCTCTAGTGCGTGAACATCAGTGAGGAACTTCATTACATCCTAAACATCTTTAGAGCTATTCTTTGAATGTCTTTAGAGCCTGAACATCTTTAGAGCCTGAACATCAGTGAGGAACATCATTAGATCCTAAACATCTTTAGAGCTCTTCTTTGAATGTCTTTAGAGCCTGAACATCTTTAGAGCCTGAACGTCAGCGAGGGACACACACTTACTGCTCGGTGAGTTGATCAGGCCGTGACAACGGAGACGTCCCTCTCCCTCCTTTACACAAACATCTCCTTTTATGGTCGTCTGCTGCTTCCCCTCAGCTCCTCAATCACACACAGGAAGAGAGTGAGCGTGGTCTCCAGGAACGACCTTATTTAGATCACACTCCATATATGGTCATACTGAAGCCTGGCAGCTGGAGAAACAAGGGACCAGGAGACAAGGGGACAAGGAAATGAGGAGGTGATGGAACAAGGGTTCAAGGGACAAGGGGACAAGGAGATAAAGAGATGAGGAGGTGAGGGAACAAGGGACCAGGAGACAAGGGAAAAAGGAGACAAATAGATGAGGTGAGGGAACAAGGGTTCAGGGGACAAGGGGACAAGGAAATGAGGAGGTGAGGGAACAAGGTGACGAGGAGAACAAGGGGGCAAGGAGACAAGGTTGTAAGGGAACTAGCCAAGGACATTAGGAAGAAGATATCAATCATCATCAAGATCTGTCTCAAAACATACCATGACTTGGTGGAGCTGTGGATATGTAAACAAACAAACACACAAATGCGCAAACAACACACAAACAACACACAAACACACAAGCAAGTGACAAACACACAAATGCGCAAACACACAAACACACAAACAAACACAAATATTCAGATGGGACTTTGTTTTTTCAAACTTCATCTTGAGTGAGTCTGACAGTTTGGATCAAACCATGATGATGTTAAATTAATCTAAAAACACCTGAAGTTAGATAGTTAAACTAATAAATAATCTTAACCTTGATAATGATTTATTGGTATAATCAATAATAACATTAGTGTATTAATCAATAATAACATTAGTGTATTAATCAATAATAACATTAGTGTATTAATCAATAATAACATTAGTGTATTAATCAATAATAACATTAGTGTATTAATTAATAATAACATTAGTGTATTAATCAATAATAACATTAGTGTATTTATCAATAATAACCTTAGTGTATTAATTAATAATAACATTAGTGTATTAATCAATAATAACATTAGTGTATTAATCAATTATAACAGTTTAATAATCAATAATAACATTAGTGTATTAATCAATAATAACATTAGTGTATTAATCAATAATAACAGTGTAATAATCAATAATAACATCACATAATGACATATGAAGCTGTATAATTATCTAAGTCTGAGGAGTCTGGATAAAGTTTCTAATTAATCTGATTAATGTCTAAAGCTAAGAATGATCCATTTTAATAACATAACAACACGGGCCATCATGAGGCCAATATCATTAGTGTTTTAGCCTCACAGTAAACATTTGAGCACATGTCCTCTGTGTTACCATGGAAACAGCTGAACTGGTGTAGTCTGTGGGGTTGGAGGTCAAACAAGAAAAGATCACCAGCTTATTCAAATTATCCATCCATCCATCCATCCATCCACCCATCCATCCATTCAAACAACCATCCATCCAATTATCCATCCATCCATCCATCCATCCATCCAAGTATCCATCCATCCATCCATCCATTCGTCATCCATCCATCTATCCATCCATACATACATACATCCAAACATCCATCCATCCATCCAGACATCCATCCATCCAAATATCCATCCATCCATCCATCCAATCATCCATCCATCCAAACATCCATCCAAACATCCATACATCCAATCATCCATCCAAACATCCATCCATCCATCCATCCAATCATCCATCCATCCATCCATCCATCCAAACATCCATACATCCATCCATCTAAACATCCATACATCCATCCATCCATCCAAACATCCATCCACCCATCCATCCAAACATCCATCCATCCAAACATCCATCCATCCATTCAATTATCCATCATCGAACTTTGATCCATCCATCCATCTATGAGTACTTTAACCATTTATTTTTCATTTGATAATTTATTTTTGTAAATTTAGTTTAATTGATTTTGTGTTTTTCTGGTTAGAGGAGAACTGACCAATGGCAGCCTGGAGCTACTGAGTCTCAGGGCCAGTGAGGATGAGGATGGCTCTTCCTCCTCATCAGACCCCTGTCCCCCCGTCCATGTGAACCAGACCCTGAGAATCCTGCTCTGGTCCCCGAGGACCGACAGTGTGTGGGAGGGGTGACCGTCCCGCTGACCTTTGACCTGAACACCACAGACTGCTCCACAAATAAACTCTGCACTTCCTGCTCCCCTCACGCTGCCCAGAGTCAGCGCCACGTCACAGGAAGTTTTTCTGACGAGAACTTCTCGTGCTCAATCTTCAACAGTTTAAGACGTCTGCAGCGTCACTGATGTCACAGGAACTAACAGGAACCAACAAGAACCACAGGAACCAACAGGAACCAGCAAGAACCAGCAAGAACCAGCAGGAACCAACAAGAACTAACAGGAACCAGCAGGAACCAGCAGGAACTAACAGGAACTAACAGGAACTAGCAGGAACCAAAAGGAACTAACAGGAACCAGCAGGAACCAACAAGAACTAACATGAACCTGCAGGAACTAAAAGGAACTAACAGGAACCAACAGGAACCAGCAGGAAATAACAGGAACTAACAGGAACAACAGGAAACAACAGGAGTAACAGGAACCAGCAGGAACTAACAGGAACAACAGAAACTAACAGGAACCAGCAGGAACCAACAGGAATCAACAGGAACAAGCAGGAACAAGCAAGAACCAGTAGGAACCAGCAGGAACTAACAGGAACCAACAGGAACCAGCAAGAACCAGTAGGAACCAGCAGGAACTAACAGGAACCAGCAGGAACCAACAGGACAAACAGCAGCCAGCAGGAACAAACAGGAACCAACAGGACAAACAGCAGCCAGCAGGAACAAACAGGAACCAACAGGAACCAACAGGACAAACAGCAGCCAGCAGGAACAAACAGGAACCAACAGGACAAACAGCAGCCAGCAGGAACTAACAGGAACCAGCAGGAACCAACAGGAACCAGCAGGAACCAGCAGGAACTAACAGGAACCAGCAAGAACCAGTAGGAACCAATAGGACTCACCAACAACATCTAACTTGGACAAGCAACGCGTCATGGCTGCCCAGGTGAGACCTGGTCGTCATGGAGACGTCCAGCTGCATGTCAGGGTCAGCTGGGATGAGGACGATTACCTGTTTTATGATCAAACTGTCCCGCCCTCGTTATCATGGGAAGTGGATCTGCTCAGCCAATCAAATCTCTCTTTCAGGGCAGGACTCAGCCAATCAGCAGATAGGAGAGAAACAGACAGACAGAAGAGACTCTGGATCAGGCAGGTAGACCTGTTAAAGTCTTCTTTAAAGTCTACGTTAAAGTCTACGTTAAAGTCTTCTTTAAAGTCTTCTTTAAGGTCTACGTTAAAGTCTACGTTAAAGGAATATTTCACCCAAAGAATGATATGCCTTCATTTTCTACTCACCCTCATGCTGAGCAACACTCTGGAGCACTTTTTTGATGTCTCAAATGCAGCCGGAGGTCCGGGGGGATTTTCACTGTCAACAAACGTCCATCTAACAGGGGACGACGGAGCCCAAAGAAAAAGGTCCATAAAAGTCCACAAAAACGTGCCTATTTTCCTTCATACTGCTCGTCCGCTGTAATCCAAGTGTCCTGAGCGGGTAACGTCCATAATTAATTCGAAACGAGGTCATTTAGTACATTTTTCGAGCCTAAACAGTGCTATAGCGTACTTCCGCAGTGCACGTCTACGCGCGCTCCCTGCACTACGTAAGCCGCGGCAGACCAATCCAGACGGACACTTGGATTACAGCGGACAAGCAGTATGAAGGAAAATAGGCACGTTTTTGTGGACTTTTATGGACCTTTTTCTTTCGGGCTCCGTTGTCCCCTGTTAGATGGAAGTATGTTGACAGCGAAAATCCCCCCGGACCTCCGGCTGCATTTGAGACATCAAAAAAGTGCTCCAGAGTGTTGCTCAGCATGAGGGTGAGTAGAAAATGAAGGCGTATCATTCTTTGGGTGAAATATTCCTTTAAAGTCTTCTTTAAAGTTGACGTTAAAGTGTTCTTTAAAGTCTATGTTAAAGTCTTCTTTAAATTCTTCTTTGAAGTCTACATTAAAGTCTACGTTAAAGTCTATGTTAAAGTCTACATTAAAGTCTTCTTTAATGTCGACGTTAAAGTCTTCTTTAAATTCTTCTTTAAAGTCTACATTAAAGTCTACGTTAAAGTCTATGTTAAAGTCTACATTAAAGTCTTCTTTAATGTCGACGTTAAAGTCTTCTTTAAATTCTTCTTTAAAGTCTACATTAAAGTCTACGTTAAAGTCTACTTTAAAGTCTTCTTTAATGTTGACGTTAAAGTCTTCTTTAAAGTCTACATTAAAGTCTTCTTTAAAGTTGATGTTAAAGTGTTCTTTAAAGTCTATGTTAAAGTCTTCTTTAAATTCTTCTTTAAAGTCTAAGTTAAGGTCTACGTTAAAGTCTACGTTAAAGTCTTCTTTAAAGTCTACGTTAAGGTCTTTGTTAGAGTCTTTGTCACACTCATCATTAAAGTATTTGTTAAAGTCTACATTAAAGTCTTCATTAAACTCTTCGTGTAAGGGTTAAGTCTTGGTTAGTCTTCGTTAAGTCTTTGTTAAAGTCTACGTTAAAGTCTACTTTAACATCTTTAAGTCTACGTTAAAGTCTACAGATCTTAAAGACCAGCTCATTATCAGGATGGACGAAGGCTGAAAATAAAACACAGAAGCTGCTCTTCAGATGTTCTCCTCACCCCCCTGAACCCTCTCTACTGCTGCTGTTCTATACGTTACATTAACATCTATATTCACTGATCTATGCAGCACAGTCATGTGATGGATCTATCTGTAAATACTAAAAACCGTTTGACTGTAAGAAACTTCATTCTTCATACTTATCCTCATTTTACACAGAGCTGAGAAACTGTTCAGTTTTATTTCATCTTTAAATATTTTATAGATTTAAAGTTGTTTTACTTTTATTCTAAACTAAACTCAAACTGAGAAGGAGAAGCTTCTGGTTAAAGACAAAAAAGGAAATTCTGATTCTGATTTAATTCTGCATGAAAGTGAAGAGACGCAGAGCTAAAGAAATCTCTGCAGCAGTGTGATGGTTCTCCTTGTTCTTCTGCAGCAGTCTGATGGTTCTCCTTGTTCTTCTGCAGCAGTCTGATGGTCCTCCTTGGTCTTCTGCAGCAGTGTGATGGTCCTCCTTGTTCTTCTGCAGCAGTGTGATGGTTCTCCTTGTTCTTCTGCAGCAGTGTGATGGTCCTCCTTGTTCTTCTGCAGCAGTGTGATGGTCCTCCTTGTTCTTCTGCAGCAGTGTGATGGTTCTCCTTGGTCTTCTGCATTAGTGTGATGGTCCTCCTTGTTTTTCTGCAGCAGTGTGATGGTCCTCCTTGTTCTTCTGCAGCAGTGTGATGGTCCTCCTTGTTCTTCTGCAGCAGTGTGATGGTTCTCCTTGGTCTTCTGCATTAGTGTGATGGTCCTCCTTGTTCTTCTGCAGCAGTGTGATGGTCCTCCTTGTTCTTCTGCAGCAGTGTGATGGTCCTCCTTGTTCTTCTGCAGCAGTCTGATGGTCCTCCTTGGTCTTCTGCAGCAGTGTGATGGTCCTCCTTGTTCTTCTGCAGCAGTGTGATGTTGTCCTCCTTGTTCTTCTGCAGCAGTGTGATGTTGTCCTCGGTCCTCTGCAGCAGTGTGATGGTTCTCCTTGTTCTTCTGCAGCAGTCTGATGGTCCTCCTTGGTCTTCTGCAGCAGTGTGATTTCCTCCTTGGTCTTCTGCAGCAGTGTGATAGTCCTCCTTGTTCTTCTGCAGCAGTGTGATGGTCCTCCTTGTTCTTCTGCAGCAGTGTGATGTTGTCCTCGGTCCTCTGCAGCAGTGTGATGGTCCTCCTTGGTCTTCTGCAGCAGTGTGATGTCTTCCTTGGTCTTCTGCAGCAGTGTGATGGTCCTCCTTGTTCTTCTGCAGCAGTGTGATGGTTCTCCTTTGTCTTCTGCAGCAGTGTGATGGTTCTCCTTGGTCTTCTGCAGCAGTGTGATGGTCCTCCTTGGTCTTCTGCAGCAGTGTGATGGTCCTCCTTGTTCTTCTGCAGCAGTGTGATGTTCTCCTTGGTCTTCTGCAGCAGTCTGATGGTCCTCCTTGGTCTTCTGCAGCAGTGTGATGTTGTCCTTGGTCTTCTGCAGCAGTGTGATGGTCCTCCTTGGTCTTCTGCAGCAGTGTGATGGTCCTCCTTGGTCTTCTGCAACAGTGTGATGGTCCTCCTTGTTCTTCTGCAGCAGTGTGATGGTCCTCCTTGTTCTTCTGCAGCAGGGTGATGGTTCTCCTTGTTCTTCTGCAGCAGTGTGATGTCCTCCTTGGTCTTCTGCAGCAGTGTGATGGTCCTCCTCGGTCTTCTGCAGCAGTGTGATGTTGTCCTTGGTCTTCTGCAGCAGACTGATGTCCTCCTTGGTCTTCTGCAGCAGTGTAATGGTTCTCCTTGGTCTTCTGCAGCAGTGTGATGGTTCTCCTTGGTCTTCTGCAGCAGTGTGATGGTTCTCCTCGGTCTTCTGCAGCAGTGTGATGGTTCTCCTTTGTCTTCTGCAGCAGTGTGATGGTTCTCCTTGGTCTTCTGCAGCAGTGTGATGTTGTCCTTGGTCTTCTGCAGCAGTGTGATTTCCTCCTTGGTCTTCTGCAGCAATGTGATGGTCCTTCTTGTTCTTCTGCAGCAGTGTGATGGTTCTCCTTCGTCTTCTGCAGCAGTGTGTGGTTCTCCTTCGTCTTCTGCGGCAGTGTGATGGTTCTCCTTGGTCTTCTGCAGCAGAGTGATGTCCTCCTTGGTCTTCTGCAGCAGTGTGATGGTTCTCCTTCGTCTTCTGCAGCAGAGTGATGTCCTCCTTGGTCTTCTGCAGCAGTGTGATGGTTCTCCTTGGTCTTCTGCAGCAGTGTGATGGTTCTCCTTGGTCTTCTGCAGCAGTGTGATGGTTCTCCTCGGTCTTCTGCAGCAGTGTGATGGTTCTCCTTGTTCTTCTGCAGCAGTGTGATGGTTCTCCTTGTTCTTCTGCAGCAGTGTGATGGTTCTCCTTGGTCTTCTGCAGCAGTGTGATGGTTCTCCTCGGTCTTCTGCAGCAGTGTGATGGTTCTCCTCGGTCTTCTGCAGCAGTGTGATGGTTCTCCTCGGTCTTCTGCAGCAGTGTGATGGTATAGTCACCTAAGATTCAAACAGTCATGGAGACGCTTCAGTGTTTAAATTTTGTTATCGTGCTGCAGAGTTTCATTCAAGCTTCACCTTAACAACCCTCACGCCGATCTAACAGGGTTGCATGTTTCTAAGTTTGTGTTCTGGATCGTCAGGTGAATCTTTAGAACTTCACTCAGAGTTTTAAAGATTTAACA
The DNA here is from genome assembly GCA_036419115.1 of Scarus forsteni. Classification (NCBI taxonomy): domain Eukaryota; kingdom Metazoa; phylum Chordata; class Actinopteri; order Labriformes; family Labridae; genus Scarus; species Scarus forsteni. Next base: position 14,186,097 of record JAZDUH010000395.1, read on the forward strand.
AAAAACAAAGAATTGCACATCAATCTTTGGCAATCTTATCATCCCAGCACCATGCTGATGATCGACCATTTTAAGGCTGACACCAGTGAACAGAATACAGACATCAAAAACAATAATGAAGCATCATAATGGTCCATTTTAATAATAAAAAAATAATAAATCATGATAATGGTAAAATTTAATAATTATAAACAAGCACATGGTTCATTTTAGTTATTTAGCCACTGAGGTATCTTAAAGAAATGCCTGCACCAACCCAAAAGAGCAAATCAGTGCAAACAAGTTGTATATTAAGCATAAAATTATTTTGTAAACAGAAAGAATGTTTAAAATGATCACAGATGTACCATTTATGTTAAAATATAAAGAATAAACTGTTTTGATACCTCAAGAATTACACTGAGTCTGTAATGAAATACAAAGAAAATAGATCCCTGTTTTATAAAAAAGAAAAGTCAAAGTCTTAAGCTCACCTGGACTGGAGGACTCTGGTGGCCTGGAGGACTCTGGTGGATTGGAGGACTCTGGCGGATTGGAGGACTCTGGTGGGTTGGAAGACTCTGGTGGGTTGGAGGACTCTGGTGGACTGGAGGACTCTGGTGGACTGGAGGACTCTGGTGGGTTGGAGGACTCTGGTGGACTGGAGGACTCTGGTGGACTGGTTGATGGTCAGACCTTCTGCATGCCGAGTGTGTGTGTGTGTGTGTGTGCGTGTGCTCTTATCAGGCTGATTGCTGCTCCATGTACAGTCCCCCATTTCCTTGTATGGTTGTTGAGGGTGGGCCTTAGCTCTCTGACAACACTGATTGGCTGACGTCAGAGCTTCTGAGCGATGACCTGCAGAGTCTGGGAAAAGATGGAGGGGGGACGAGGGGGGAGGGAGGGAGAGGAAGTCGGGGTGGGGGTGGGGGGGGGAGTTTTCATATTTCTTCTAAATTTGGTCTTTTTCTCATCAGGAGTCAACTAAACTGTGAAACTCCAAAAAAAAAAACACACATGTGGAAACTATTACACTGCCGGGAGGAGGAGGACATCCACACAGACTGAGAACCTGAAACCACAAGAAAAAAATCATCTTAAATCAAAAGAATTAAATCGTCATATATCATGAAAAAAATCATCTTAAATCACAACAATAAAACTTTCTTATATCAGGAATAAATCATCTCAGTTAAATGGACTAAATGGTCATATATCATGAATAAAAAAATCTTAAATCAAAAGGACTAAATCTTCTTATATCATGAATTTAAAATCAAAACAATTTAACCGTTTAATATCATGAATAAAATCATCTTAATTCAAAATTAAATCGTCTTATATTACAAGAATGTGATTGCCTTATATCACAACAATAAAATCATCTTATGAAGGAATAAAATGATCTTGTATTGCATGAATGAATCTTCTTATATGATTTAAATGGTGTTCTATCACGGCTCTCCTGTTCGCTTAATCAGATGCCATCATTAAAACATGTTCAGGAGATTTAGGTATTTTAAATATCCTGTTTGACTTTTATCTTCAGTGTCCAATGTTTCCCCACTGGGTCCTCTATAAGCAAGACAAACATCCACGGCATCAGGACGGAGTGACGTCCCACCATCGTTTCATATAAATATTTGATTTCTTTTTTTTTTTGAATGTATGTTTTTGGGCATTTTGTGCCTTTATTGATAGGAGAGAGACAGTGGATAGGCCTGTGAAAGGGGGAGAGAGAGTAGGGGAGGACACTCTGCAAACTGGTCACAGGTGGGACTCGAACCCGGAACGGCAGAGGCACGCACATGGGGTGCCTGGTTGCCAACCACTCCGCCAAACCAGCACCGCAATATTTGATTTCTTAATGAAAAAACTTTAGAAAGCACTGTAAAGAAAAAAATGATCCTTCTAACATGTTTTCAATGAGGCACAGAGCCACTGAAACTAAAATAACTTCACTTTAGAGCATGAACAGTATTTACAGATATCAGCATGGACCCGGGTCTTTGACCACGATGTGCAGGGATGCTGCTGCTCCCTCCTCCTGTGCTGATGATAAACTACCCCAAATCTATTAGGGAACTACAACATGGCTGACTGACCTCCACACTGCCGCAGGGAGCTCCAGTGGGCTCCTGTTGGAAATGTTATGATTAATAAAATCATCCTCACTTCAGTCCAGCAGTCGATCGTGTCAGAGTTTGTAGAAAATGGAGTCGAATGTTTGAAACTTTAAATTTTAATGCAAATCAACTCGTGACCCCATCCAGTGTCTCCTGGCCCATGAGGGGTCTCGAGCTGGACCTTGAGAACCTTTGGCCCAAAGAGAACGTTTCCTCAGTCCAAACAGACCAAACACATAAAAAGTTTTATTCATGAAAAAGTTTGTTCTTCTGCTCATGACATCAGGTCACATCCACCTCACCGAGCCTCAGACCAGAAAACAAAGAACTTTATAGACTAAACGGATCAGGCAGAACTTTATGGACTAAATGGATCAGGCCAAACTTTATGGACTAAGTGGATCAGGCAAAACTTTATGGACTAAATGGATCAGGCAGAACTTTATGGACTAAATGGATCAGGCAGAACTTTATGGACTAAGTGGATCAGGCAGAACTTTATGGACTAAATGGATCAGGCAGAACTTTATGGACTAAATGGATCAGGCAGAACTTTACGGACTAAGTGGATCAGGCAGAACTTTATGGACTATGTGGATCAGGCAGAACTTTATGGACTAAGTGGATCAGGCAGAACTTTATGGACTAAGTGGATCAGGCAGAACTTTATGGACAAAACGGATCAGGCAGAACTTTATGGACTAAGTGGATCAGGCAGAACTTTATGGACTAAGTGGATCAGGCAGAACTTTATGGACAAAACGGATCAGCAGAACTTTATGGACTAAGTGGATCAGGCAGAACTTTATAGACTAAGTGGACCAGGCAGAGGGTCCAGGCTCTGTGTAAATCAGGTCTGTGTTTTCAGAGGGACTATAGCAGCAGCCCCCCCCCCCCCCCCGCTGCCGGTGCGCCTGCTCTGTGTCTTAATAAGGTAATGTTTGAGTGTTGGAGTGTTTGAGTGTCTGAACGTCTGAAGATGGTTCAGTGTTTACAGCAGCAGAGAAGAACTGACTATTACTGATGTTAACCAAGCATGGACACACACACACACACGTTCACGTTTGCCCTACCAACAGAGGACCACCCTCCTGTGAGGCCCAGACAGGCCCGCTGCTGCTGCAGGGTGTTTAAGAGGACATGATGTCTCTGCTCTGTCCCAGGACGCCTCCCCTGCAGGACTCCCTTTATTGAGCCTTGTTTTCACATGTACTCCCTCGTTTCTCCTCTGTCCCAGCTCCTCTGTTTTCAGACTTTGATAATTAAAGTTAGTTTCTTGGTGTTATGGTCTTAGGGTTGGTCATGTTAACTCGTGACATTTGTCCGACTGTGCTGATAGATTTAGGAAAAAGTGAGTGAGTAGTTGTCAGATGTTTAAGCATTTAATCAACAGTACTGATCAACAGCTTCTATGTTAGAAAATCAGCCAATGAAACTATGCTAACGCAAACACAGACAAAGTTGATCATGATGTCAACTGAAGGTTAACTCCCCGATTATCTAATACATATATTTATTAAGGTAACACACAAAACTTACTTGCATACTTAAAGCCCCACTATGTGAGACTCCGTCTTTCAGCTCTCAATTGCCCTCTGTGGTCATTGAGTGTAACTGCAGTGTCATGAAACAGAGCGCCTCGCACCAGCGTGCATTTGCTGACAAACAGAGGGAGGAGACGCAAGCTGACAGGATGTCTCAAAGACAAATAAACCATGTGGTGTGATGATACTGCTCGTTCTGTGATGACATGTTCCGGATTTAGACCTCCTGCATTATAACATGTTCCTGATAAAGACCTCCTACGTTCTAACATGTTCCTGACCCCAACACATTGTTATTGAATGTGTTGGGGTTAATATCACACTCTCTGCAGAAATGTCGTTCACTGTAATATGTCTATATAGAAAGCCAACTGCTAAGAAAGACTTTTATGATCAGTTTAAAGCTCTTTTAAAGTTGTGTAATCACAAGAAGGAAATCATTATCCTTGGGGATTTCAATATAAACTGGGATAGCGCTACAGATAAGAAAACGCTGAAACAGCTAACTGAACACCTGAACCTCTCCCAGCTTGTACAGAAATCCACCAGAATCACTGCTAAATCTAGCACTAGAATTGACCTGCTTTTCTCTAATAAACCGGAACGAATTATCAAAACTTACAATCTTTTAACCAGTTTATCAGATCATAACGCAATCCTTTTCTCCAGGAAGCTCACCAAATCCCGACTCTCAAATCCATCTAGACATTTTTATAATAACAAGACCACCTTTAACTTCATTCCTAAGAATCAGCAAGAAAATATCAAGTCAGTGTTAAAAACAGCAAGCTGGGACAGGATCCTCTCTGATGACGATATGAACAGTAGTGCAGACTCCTTTCATGAACATATTAAAAACACGATAGAACCTTTTACAGAAAGGGGACAAGGAAAGAAAACAAAATTATCCCTACCATGGCTTAACTCAGAATGCCGAAGTCAAATGAAAGTTCGGGACGTTTTACTGAAGAACTTTTTAAAATCCGGCCTAACTACTGACCGGTTAAAGTTCACTGCAGCAAGAAATGAAACTACTCAGACAATAAGGAAGGCTAAAGCAAACTTCTTTATAACAATCTTGGAAAAGCTTTGGCAAAACATTAATAAATTAACAGGTAAACAGATTAGACAAAATAACAATGAATTGGAACTCATAATTAATAACCAACTAGAAAAAAGCCCAGATACTCTAGCCTCTGAACTAAATATTTTCTTCTTAAAATCTGTAGAAGATATCTCAAACGTTTTCACCCCCCCCCCCCCCCCCCCCACAACAGCGCTAACCCTATTAACCTCAAGACGGAGGGGAGGGGGGATTCTGCCAGTGGTGACAACTGGGGGGCTGATGCCACAGGTATAGGACCAGTGTTTGACATTCGACCTATCACAGAGGGTGAAGTAGTCGACATCATTGGCTCGCTAAATAACTCTAAGGCCACGGATATACATGGTATTGATACCATGTTACTGAAAACTCATAAAGACTCCTTTTCTGGTCCCATCACCCACCTAATTAACCTGTCCATATGCAATGCTGTAGTACCGCACTCATGGAAAATGGCCATAGTTAACCCTATCTTTAAGTCTGGAGACAGGACAGATATGAACAACTATAGACCTGTTAACATCCTTCCTGCCACCTCCAAAGTGATAGAGAAATGGGTATTAGCCCAACTCACGGACCACTTAAATTTGGGCCATACTCCGTTACACCCTGCACAATTTGGTTTTCAGAAACACCATTCTACAGAGACAGCCATTAATCTTCTTTTAGAAAAAAACAGGCACTTTCTGGATAGGACATCATATGTTGGAGCAGTATTTTTAGATTTAAACAGGGCATTTGATACGGTGAACCATGCGGTCCTGATAGACAAACTTCCTCTTTTAAATTTTTCAGAAAAAGCAATCATGTGGATAAAATCTCATCTAGCAGACAGGAAACAGTGTGTGGCTGTTGAAGGGATTAAATCCCCACACCTTAAGTGTAAAATGGGGGTCCCGCAAGGGTCGATACTTGGGCCAATATTATTCTCGCTCCACATTAATGATTTGCCACTTGCATGCAAAAACACTCATATACAACTATACGCAGACAATGCAGTAATATTAACATCATCTAAATCAATCCAAGAGATCGCCCACATTCTTACAACAGAACTAACCCACATCTACGACTGGCTCAAGAAATCGTGTCTCAGTCTGAACATCAAGAAAACCGTCTGCATGTATTTTTCTAAGACACCAAAGGTCATAACCCACTCCGGTATTTTCCTAGGAGGAGAGGAACTTGAACTTGTAAACGAGTTCAAGTACCTAGGAGTCACTCTGGACTCTACCCTCTCCTTCAAGAGTCACGTAAACAAGATTTCGAAAACAATGAAATTCAATCTTGCGAACTTTAAATCAATTAGGTCATCATTAACTACAGAGGCAGCCAGAGTTTTTATGCATGCAATGGTTTTTTCTCATATTGAATACGGGTTCACTAACTGGTCATTTACTACCAAAACTGTGCTCAGCCAGGTGGAGTCGTTATACAAGAGAGCAATAAAAATACTAGACAAAAAAACAGTAACACATCATCATTGTCATGTACTTAAAAAATATGGTCTTCTCAGTTTTGACAACTTCACAACTTTTAAATATGCCTGTGCAATATTCAAGATCTTGAAAGGTTTAGCACCTCCCCCACTGTCTGCTTATGTTAAACAGAATGACAATGTCAGCCATACAACCAGGGCAACCAACAGAGGGGACTGTGTAATCCCACTCAGACGCACCTCACAGGGGCAGACAGTGCTGTCAGTCGAAGGCAGTCGCATTTGGAATACCTTACCTGTTATGATAAGGGACTGTAATAAATATGCTGCATTAAAAAAAAACCTAAAGAAGTGGCTGCTAAGCAAACAAAACTGCAATCATGATCTCTGATAACGAATAATTAATATTGTGCAATATCACTATGTCACATTGTCTAAGTACTGGTAATCATGTTGTAGGACATGAGGTAATGGTGCCATGTCATCACTTCTTGGACTACTATTTATTTATGTAACTAACTGATTATTTTCATCTGACCACCCATCACCTTTTTTCTATTTATCAATTAAATTTTTTTCTCTCTCTCTTCCATTTATTTATTTATCTATTTTTTTCTTTTTTTTTTTCTTCTCTCTCTTGAGTTACCTCCCCTCTCCTCTCCTTGTTTGGCCCCATCCGCACAGTCTAATGACACTATAACTGGCTTTAACCCTTAAACACCATAACTAAATCAATAAATATGACCTGGACTTGCATTGCTGCAGCCCAATTCCAACTCCACCTACCTCCTTTTCTTTTTCTTTTTTTTTTTTTTTAATTCCTCTCTCTTTCCCCGTTCTTGAAAACTTTTTAGTGCTCATTTTTCCAAGAGACCTGGTACTTTAAATATCAACTTTAGCACTTTAATTAGCAATTCTAACACTTTATACTAGACTTCAGCACTTTACTGTCTAAATCTAGCACTTTAACATCTGGTACTGACCACCTGTGTACAATAAAAACTATGATTGTAATGTATTGTAAAATGTTTTATTATGATAATGTTTCTCTGTTCTTTTTTAAAAAGAAGCAAAACAAGAAGAACAGGACCTTTTAAATACTACATATTTGTATTTTCTTCCTTTAACCTGTTTGTTTTTATATTTTAGCTGGGGGGACTACCAATGGAAATTAGCTTGGTAGCTAGAGTTGAGTACATTTACATTTTATTTCTTTAAAGTGTGTATAAATGTACATTGTCCCTCTGTATCAAAAAAACTAAATTGAAAATTGAATTGATTTAGACCTCCTGCATTTTAACATGTTCAGGATTTACACCTCCTGCATTATAACATGTTCCTGATTTACACCTCCTGTGTTCTAACATGTTCCTGATTTAGACCTCCTGCGTTATAACATGTTCCTCATTTACACCTCCTGCGTTGTAACATGTTCCTGATTTAGACCTCCTGTGTTGTAACATGTTCCTGATTTAGACCTCCTGTGTTGTAACATGTTCCTGATTTACACCTCCTGCGTTATAACATGTTCCTGATTTACACCTCCTGCGTTATAACATGGTCCTCATTTACACCTCCTGTGTTGTAACATGTTCCTGATTTAGACCTCCTGTGTTGTAACATGTTCCTGATTTAGATGTCCTGTGTTGTAACATGTTCCTGATTTACACCTCCTGCGTTATAACATGTTCCTGATTTACACCTCCTGCGTTATAACATGGTCCTCATTTACACCTCCTGTGTTGTAACATGTTCCTGATTTAGATGTCCTGTGTTATAACATGTTCCTGATTTACACCTCCTGTGTTGTAACATGTTCCTGATTTACACCTCCTGCGTTATAACATGTGCCTGATTTACACCTCCTGCGTTGTAACATGTTCCTGATTTACACCTCCTGTGTTGTAACATGTTCCTGATTTAGACCTCCTGTGTTGTAACATGTTCCTGATTTAGATGTCCTGTGTTATAACATGTTCCTGATTTAGACCTCCTGTGTTGTAACATGCTCTTGATTTAGATGTCCTGTGTTATAACATGTTCCTGATTTACACCTCCTGTGTTGTAACATGTTCCTGATTTAGATGTCCTGTGTTATAACAAGTTCCTCATTTACACCTCCTGTGTTATAACATGTTCCTCATTTACACCTCCTGTATTATAACATGTTCCTGATTTAAGCCTCCTGCGTTATAACATGTTCCTGATTTAGACCTCCTGTGTTATAATATGTTCCTGATTTACTCCTCCTGCGTTATAACAAGTTCAGGATTTACACCTCCTGTGGTAAACATGTTCCGGATTTAGACCTCCTGTGTTATAACATGTTCCTGATTTACACCTCCTGTCATAAAATGTTCCTGATTTACACCTCCTGTGTTATAACATGTTCAGGATGTACGCCTCCTGCGTTATAACAAGTTCAGGATTTACACCTCCTGCATTATAACATGTTCCTGATTTACACCTCCTGTGTTATAACATGTTCCTGATTTAGATGTCCTGTGTTATAACATGTTCAGCATTTACACCTCCTGTGTTGTAAAATGTTCCTGATTTAAACCTCCTGCGTTATAACATGTTCCTGATTTAGACCTCCTGTGTTACATGTTCCTGATTTAGACCTCCTGTGTTATGTCATGTTACTTATTTACACCTCCTTTGTTATAACATGTTCCTGATTTACACCTTCTGTGTTATAACATGTTCCTGATTTATACCTCCTGTGTTATAACATGTTCCTGGTTTAAACCTCCTGCATTTTAACATGTTCCTGATTTAGATCTCCTGTGTTATGTCATGTTCCTTATTTACACCTCCTTTGTTATAACATGTTCCTGATTTACACCTCCTGTGTTATAACATGTTCCTGATTTATACCTCCTGTGTTATAACATGTTCCTGATTTACACCTCCTGTGTTACAACATGTTCAGGATGTACGCCTCCTGCGTTATAACAAGTTCAGGATTTACACCTCCTGCATTATAACATGTTCCTGATTTACACCTCCTGTGTTAAAACATGTTCCTGATTTAGATGTCCTGTGTTATAACATGTTCAGCATTTACACCTCCTGTGTTGTAAAATGTTCCTGATTTAAACCTCCTGCGTTATAACATGTTCCTGATTTAGACCTCCTGTGTTACATGTTCCTGATTTAGACCTCCTGTGTTATGTCATGTTCCTTATTTACACCTCCTTTGTTATAACATGTTCCTGATTGACACCTCCTGTGTTATAACATGTTCCTGATTTATACCTCCTGTGTTATAACATGTTCCTGGTTTAAACCTCCTGCATTTTAACATGTTCCTGATTTTCACCTCCTGTGTTATGTCATGTTCCTTATTTAAACCTCCTTTGTTATAACATGTTCCTGATTTAAACCTCCTGCGTTACATGTTCCTGATTTAGACCTCCTGTGTTTTAACATGTTCCTGATTTATACCTCCTGTGTTATAACATGTTCCTGGTTTAAACCTCCTGCGTTATAACATGTTCCTGATTTACACCTCCTGTGTTATGTCATGTTCCTTATTTACACCTCCTTTGTTATAACATGTTCCTGATTTACACCTCCTGTGTTATAACATGTTCCTGATTTATACCTCATGTGTTATAACATGTTCCTGGTTTAAACCTCCTGCATTTTAACATGTTCCTGATTAACACCTCCTGCGTTATAACATGTTCCTGATTTACACCCCCTGTGTTGTAACATGTTCCTTATTTATACCTCCTGCGTTATAACATGTTCCTGATTTACACCCCCTGTGTAATGTCATGTTCCTGATTTAAACCTCCTGCGTTACATGTTCCTGATTTCGACCTTCTGTGTTATAACATGTTCCTCATTAACACCTCCTGTGTTGTAACATGTTCCTTATTTACACCTCCTGTGTTATAACATGTTCTTGATTTACACCCCCTGTTATAACATGTTCCTGATTTACGCCTCCTGTGTTATAACATATTCCTGATTTAGATGTCCTGTGTTATAACATGTTCAGCATTTACACCTCCTGTGTTGTAAAATGTTCCTGATTTAAACCTCCTGCGTTATAACATGTTCCTGATTTAGACCTCCTGTGTTACATGTTCCTGATTTAGACCTCCTGTGTTATGTCATGTTCCTTATTTACACCTCCTTTGTTATAACATGTTCCTAATTTACACCTCCTGTGTTATAACATGTTCCTGATTTACACCTCCTGTGTTATAACATTTTCCTGATTTATACCTCCTGTGTTATAACATGTTCCTGGTTTAAACCTCCTGCATTTTAACATGTTCCTGATTTACACCTCCTGTGTTATGTCATGTTCCTTATTTACACCTCCTTTGTTATAACATGTTCCTGATTTACACCTTCTGCGTTGTAACATGTTCCTGATCTAGACCTCCTGTGTTGTAACATGTTCCTGATTTAAACCTCCTGTGTTATAACATGTTCCTGATTTAAACCTCGTGCGTTACATGTTCCTGATTTAGACCTCCTGTGTTTTAACATGTTCCTGATTTACACCTCCTACATTATAATATGTTCCTGATTTACACCTCCTGTGTTATAACATGTTCCTGATTAAGACCTCCTGCGTTGTAATGTGCTCCTGATTTACACCTCCTGTGTTGTAACATGTTCCTTATTTACACCTCCTTTATTATAACATGTTCCTGATTTAAGCCTCCTGTTATAACAATTTCCTAATTTACACCTCCTGTGTTATAACATGTTCCTGATTTACACTTCCTGCGTTGTAATGTGCTCCTGATCTAGACCTCCTGCGTTATAACATGTTCCTGATTCAGACCTCCTGTGTTATATCATGTTCCTGATTTAGACCTCCTGTGTAATAACATGTTCCTGATTTAAACCTCCTGTGCTATAACATGTTCCTGATTTACTCCTCCTGCATTATAACATGTTCTGGATTTAGACCTCCTGTGTTATAACATGTTCCTGATTTACACCTCCTGCCATAACATGTTCCTGATTTAGACCTCCCGTGTTGCAACATGTTCCGGATTTACACCTCCTGTGTTATATCATGTTTCTGATTTAGACCTCCTGTGTTACAACATGATCTTGATTTACACCTCCTGCGTTATAACATGTTCCTGATTTAGACCTCCTGTGTTATAACATGTTTCTGATTTACACCTCCTGTGTTATAACATTTTCCTGATTTAGACCTCCTGCGTTATAACATGTTCCTGATTTACACGTCCTGTGTTACATGTTCCTGAATTAGACCTCCCGTGTTATAACGTGTTCCTGATTTACACCTCCTGTGTTATAACATGTTCCTGATTTACACCTCCTGTGTTATAACATGTTCCTGATTTTCACCTCCTTCGTTGTAACATGCTCCTGATTTACACCTCCTTTGTTATAACATGTTCCTGATTTACACCTCCTGTGTTATAACATGTTCCTGATTTATACCTCCTTTGTTATAACATGTTCCTGATTTACACCTCCTGTGTTATAACATGTTCCTGATTAAGACCTCCTGTGTAATAACATGTTCCTGATTTACACCTCCTGTGTTATAACATGTTCCTGATTTACACCTCCTGCGTTATAACATGTTCCTGATTTACAACCCCTGTGTAATGTCATGTTCCTGATTTAAACCTCCTGCGTTACATGTTCCTGATTTCGACCTTCTGTGTTATAACATGTTCCTCATTAACACCTCCTGTGTTGTAACATGTTCCTTATTTACACCTCCTGTGTTATAACATGTTCTTGATTTACACCCCCTGTTATAACATGTTCCTGATTTACACCACTTGTGTGACATGTTCTTGATTTACACCCCCTGTTATAACATGTTCCTGATTTACACCTCCTGTGTTATGACATGTTCTTGATTTACACCGCCTGTTATAACATGTTCCTGATTTACACCACTTGTGTGAGATGTTCTTGATTTACACCCCCTGTTATAACATGTTCCTGATTTACACCTCCTGTGATATGACATGTTCTTGATTTACACCTCCTGTGTTATAACATGTTCCTAATTTACACCTCCTGTGTTATAACATGTTCCTGATTTACACCTCCTGCGTTGTAACATGCTCCTGATTTAGACCTCCAGCGTTATAACATGTTCCTGATTTCGACCTTCTGTGTTATAAAATGTTCCTGATTTACATCTCCTGTGTTATAACATGTTCCTTATTTACACCCCCTGTGTAATGTCATGTTCCTGATTTAAACCTCCTGCGTTACACGTTCCTGATTTCGACCTTCTGTGTTATAACATGTTCCTTATTAACACCTCCCGTGTTGTAACATGTTCCTTATTTACACCTCCTGTGTTATAACATGTTCTTGATTTACACCCCCTGTTATAACATGTTCCTGATTTACACCTCCTGTTATCACATGTTCTTGATTTACACCTCCTGCATTATAACATGTTCCTGATTTACACCACTTGTGTGACATGTTCTTGATTCACACCCCCTGTTATAACATGTTCCTGATTTACACCTCCTTCGTTGTAACATGCTCCTGATTTACACCTCCTGCATTATAACATGTTCCTGATTCAGACCTTCTGCGTTATAACATGATCCTGATTTACACCTCCTGTGTTATAACATGTTCCTGATTTACACCTCCTGCGTTATAACATGTTCCTGATTTACACCCCCTGTGTAATGTCATGTTCCTGATTTAAACCTCCTGCGTTTAATGTTCCTGATTTCGACCTTCTGTGTTATAACATGTTCCTGATTTACACCTCCTGTGTTATAAGATGTTCCTGATTTACACCTCCTGCGTTATAACATGTTCCTAATTTACAGCCCCTGTGTAATGTCATGTTCCTGATTTAAACCTCCTGCGTTACATGTTCCTGATTTCGACCTTCTGTGTTATAACATGTTCCTCATTAACACCTCCTGTGTTGTAACATGTTCCTTATTTACACCTCCTGTGTTATAACATGTTCTTGATTTACACCCCCTGTTATAACATGTTCCTGATTTACACCTCCTGTGTTATGACATGTTCTTGATTTACACCTCCTGTGTTATAACATGTTCCTAATTTACACCTCCTGTGTTATAACATGTTCCTGATTTACACCTCCTGCGTTGTAACATGCTCCTGATTTAGACCTCCAGCGTTATAACATGTTCCTGATTCAGACCTCCTGTGTTATAACATGTTACTGATTTAGACCTCCTTTGTTGTATCATGTTCCTGATTAAGACCTCCTGTGTAATAATATGTTCCTGATTTACACCTCCTGTGTTACATGTTCCTGATTTACACCTCCTGCGTTATAACATGTTCCTGATTTACACCTTCTGCGTTGTAACATGTTCCTGATCTAGACCTCCTGTGTTGTAACATGTTCCTGATTTAAACCTCCTGTGTTATAACATGTTCCTGATTTAAACCTCCTGCGTTACATGTTCCTGATTTAGACCTCCTGTGTTTTAACATGTTCCTGATTTACACCTCCTACATTATAACATGTTCCTGATTTACACCTCCTGTGTTATAACATGTTCCTGATTAAGACCTCCTGCGTTGTAATGTGCTCCTGATTTACACCTCCTGTGTTGTAACATGTTCCTTATTTACACCTCCTGTATTATAACATGTTCCTGATTTAAGCCTCCTGTTATAACAATTTCCTAATTTACACCTCCTGTGTTATAACATGTTCCTGATTTACACTTCCTGCGTTGTAATGTGCTCCTGATCTAGACCTCCTGCGTTATAACATGTTCCTGATTCAGACCTCCTGTGTTATATCATGTTCCTGATTTAGACCTCCTGTGTAATAACATGTTCCTGATTTAAACCTCCTGCGTTAAAACATGTTCCTGATTTAGACCTCCTGTGCTATAACATGTTCCTGATTTACTCCTCCTGCATTATAACATGTTCTGGATTTAGACCTCCTGTGTTATAACATGTTCCTGATTTACACCTCCTGCCATAACATGTTCCTGATTTAGACCTCCCGTGTTGCAACATGTTCCGGATTTACACCTCCTGTGTTATATCATGTTCCTGATTTAGACCTCCTGTGTTACAGCATGATCTTGATTTACACCTCCTGCGTTATAACATGTTCCTGATTTAGACCTCCTGTGTTATAACATGTTCCTGATTTACACGTCCTGTGTTACATGTTCCTGAATTAGACCTCCCGTGTTATAACGTGTTCCTGATTCAGACCTCCTGTGTTATAACATGTTACTGATTTACATCTCCTGTGTTATAACATGTTCCTGATTTACACCCCCTGTGTAATGTCATGTTCCTGATTTAGACCTCCTGTGTTGTAACATGTTCCTTATTTACACCTCCTGTATTATAACATGTTCCTGATTTAAGCCTCCTGTTATAACAATTTCCTAATTTACACCTCCTGTGTTATAACATGTTCCTGATTTACACTTCCTGCGTTGTAATGTGCTCCTGATCTAGACCTCCTGCGTTATAACATGTTCCTGATTCAGACCTCCTGTGTTATATCATGTTCCTGATTTAGACCTCCTGTGTAATAACATGTTCCTGATTTAAACCTCCTGCGTTAAAACATGTTCCTGATTTAGACCTCCTGTGCTATAACATGTTCCTGATTTACTCCTCCTGCATTATAACATGTTCTGGATTTAGACCTCCTGTGTTATAACATGTTCCTGATTTACACCTCCTGCCATAACATGTTCCTGATTTAGACCTCCCGTGTTGCAACATGTTCCGGATTTACACCTCCTGTGTTATATCATGTTCCTGATTTAGACCTCCTGTGTTACAGCATGATCTTGATTTACACCTCCTGCGTTATAACATGTTCCTGATTTAGACCTCCTGTGTTATAACATGTTCCTGATTTACACCTCCTGCGTTGTAACATGCTCCTGATTTAGACCTCCAGCGTTATAACATGTTCCTGATTCAGACCTCCTGTGTTATAACATGTTACTGATTTAGACCTCCTTTGTTGTATCATGTTCCTGATTAAGACCTCCTGTGTAATAATATGTTCCTGATTTACACCTCCTGTGTTACATGTTCCTGATTTACACCTCCTGCGTTATAACATGTTCCTGATTTACACCTTCTGCGTTGTAACATGTTCCTGATCTAGACCTCCTGTGTTGTAACATGTTCCTGATTTAAACCTCCTGTGTTATAACATGTTCCTGATTTAAACCTCCTGTTATAACATGTTCCTGATTTAGACCTCCTGTGTTTTAACATGTTCCTGATTTACACCTCCTACATTATAACATGTTCCTGATTTACACCTCCTGTGTTATAACATGTTCCTGATTAAGACCTCCCTGCGTTGTAATGTGCTCCTGATTTACACCTCCTGTGTTGTAACATGTTCCTTATTTACACCTCCTGTATTATAACATGTTCCTGATTTAAGCCTCCTGTTATAACAATTTCCTAATTTACACCTCCTGTGTTATAACATGTTCCTGATTTACACTTCCTGCGTTGTAATGTGCTCCTGATCTAGACCTCCTGCGTTATAACATGTTCCTGATTCAGACCTCCTGTGTTATATCATGTTCCTGATTTAGACCTCCTGTGTAATAACATGTTCCTGATTTAAACCTCCTGCGTTAAAACATGTTCCTGATTTAGACCTCCTGTGCTATAACATGTTCCTGATTTACTCCTCCTGCATTATAACATGTTCTGGATTTAGACCTCCTGTGTTATAACATGTTCCTGATTTACACCTCCTGCCATAACATGTTCCTGATTTAGACCTCCGGTGTTGCAACATGTTCCGGATTTACACCTCCTGTGTTATATCATGTTCCTGATTTAGACCTCCTGTGTTACAGCATGATCTTGATTTACACCTCCTGTGTTATAACATGTTCCTGATTTAGACCTCCTGTGTTATAACATGTTCCTGATTTACACGTCCTGTGTTACATGTTCCTGAATTAGACCTCCCGTGTTATAACGTGTTCCTGATTTCGACCTTCTGTGTCATAAAATGTTCCTGATTTACATCTCCTGTGTTATAACATGTTCCTGATTTACACCCCCTGTGTAATGTCATGTTCCTGATTTAAACCTCCTGCGTTACATGTTCCTGATTTCGACCTTCTGTGTTATAACATGTTCCTTATTAACACCTCCTGTGTTGTAACATGTTCCTTATTTACACCTCCTGTGTTATAACATGTTCTTGATTTACACCCCCTGTTATAACATGTTCCTGATTTAAACCTCCTGTGTTATCACATGTTCTTGATTTACACCTCCTGCATTATAACATGTTCCTGATTTACACCACTTGTGTGACATGTTCTTGATTCACACCCCCTGTTATAACATGTTCCTGATTTACACCTCCTGTGTTATGACATGTTCTTGATTTACACCTCCTGTGTTATAACATGTTCCTAATTTACACCTCCTGTGTTATAACATGTTCCTGATTTACACCTCCTGCGTTGTTACATGCTCCTGATTTAGACCTCCAGCGTTATAACATGTTCCTGATTCAGACCTCCTGTGTTATAACATGTTACTGATTTAGACCTCTTTTGTTGTATCATGTTCCTGATTAAGACCTCCTGTGTAATAACTTGTTCCTGATTTACACCTCCTGTGTTACATATTCCTGATTTACACCTCCTGTGTTATAACATGTTCCTGATTTACACCTTCTGCGTTGTAACATGTTCCCGATTTAGACCTCCTGTGTTGTAACATGTTCCTGATTTAGACCTCCTGTGTTATAACATGTTCCTGATTAAACCTCCTGCGTTACATGTTCCTGATTTAGACCTCCTGTGTTTTAACATGTTCCTGATTTACACCTCCTGCATTATAATATGTTCCTGATTTACACCTCCTGTGTTATAACATGTTCCTGATTAAGACCTCCTGCGTTGTAATGTGCTCTTATTTTACACCTCCTGTGTTATAACATGTTCTTGATTTACACCCCCTGTTATAACATGTTCCTGATTTACACCTCCTGTGTTATAACATGTTCCTGATTTACAGCTCCTGTGTAATAACATGTTCCTAATTTACACCTCCTGTGTTATAACATGTTCCTGATTTACACTTCCTGCGTTGTAATGTGCTCCTGATCTAGACCTCCTGCGTTATAACATGTTCCTGATTCAGACCTCCTGTGTTATATCATGTTCCTGATTCAGACCTCCTGTGTTATATCATGTTCCTGATTTAGACCTCCTGTTTAATAACATGTTCCTAATTTACACCTCCTGTGTTATAACATGTTCCTGATTTACACTTCCTGCGTTGTAATGTGCTCCTGATCTAGACCTCCTGCGTTATAACATGTTCCTGATTCAGACCTCCTGTGTTATATCATGTTCCTGATTTAGACCTCCTGTTTAATAACATGTTCCTGATTTACACCTCCTGTGTTACAACATGCTCTTGATTTACACCTCCTGTGTTATAACATGTTCCTGATTTAGACCTCCTGTGTTATAACATGTTCCTGATTTACACCTCCTGTGTTATAACATTTTCCTGATTTAGACCTCCTGCGTTATAACATGTTCCTGATTTACATGTCCTGTGTTACATGTTCCTGATTTAGACCTTCCGTGTTATAACGTGTTCCTGATTTACACCTCCTGTGTTATAACATGTTCCTGATTTACACCTCCTGTGTTATTACATGTTCCTGATTTACACCTCCTTCGTTGTAACATGCTCCTGATTTACACCTCCTGCATTATAACATGTTCCTGATTCAGACCTCCTGTGTTATAACATGTTCCTGATTTAGACCTCCTGTGTTATAACATGTTCCTGATTTACACCTCCTGCGTTACATGTTCCTGATTTAAACCTCCTGCTTTACATGTTCCTGATTTAAACCTCCTGCGTTACATGTTCCTGATTTAGACCTCCTGTGTTATAACATGTTCCTGATTTACACCTCCTGTGTTATAACATTTTCCTGATTTAGACCTCCTGTGTTATAACATGTTCCTGATTTACACCTCCTGCGTTACATGTTCCTGATTTAGACCTCCTGTGTTATAACATGTTCCTTATTTACACCTCCTTCGCTACAACATGTTCAGGATGTACGCCTCCTGCGTTATAACAAGTTCAGGATTTACACCTCCTGCGTTAAAACAAGTTCAGGATTTAAACCTCCTGTGTTATAACATGTTCCTGATTTACACCTCCTGTGTTATAACATTTTCCTGATTTACACCTCCTGTGTTATAACATTTTCCTGATTTAGACCTCCTTTGTTATAACATGTTCCTGATTTACACCTCCTTCGTTGTAACATGCTCCTGATTTACACCTCCTGCATTATAACATGTTCCTGATTTACTCCTCCTTTGTTGTATCATGTTCCTGATTAAGACCTCCTGTGTTATAACATGTTCCTGATTTACACCTCCTGTGTTATAACATGTTCCTGATTTACACCTCCTGCGTTATAACATGTTCCTGATTTACACCCCCTGTGTAATGTCATGTTCCTGATTTAAACCTCCTGCGTTACATGTTCCTGATTTAGACCTCCTGTGTTATAACATGTTCCTCATTTACACCTCCTTTGTTATAACATGTTCCTGATTTACACCTCCTGCGTTATAACATGTTCCTGATTTACACCCCCTCTGTTGTAACATGTTCCTTATTTACACCTCCTGTGTTATAACATTTTCCTGATTTACACCTCCTGTGTTGTAACATGTTCCTTATTTACACCTCCTGCGTTATAACATGTTCCTGATTTACACCCCCTGTGTTGTAACATGTTCCTTATTTACACCTCCTGCGTTATAACATGTTCCTTATTTACACCTCCTGCGTTATAACATGTTCCTGATTTACACCCCCTGTGTTGTAACATGTTCCTTATTTACACCTCCTGCGTTATAACATGTTCCTTATTTACACCTCCTGCGTTATAACATGTTCCTGATTTACACCTCCTGCGTTACATGTTCCTGATTTCGATCTTCTGTGTTATAACATGTTCCTCATTAACACCTCCTGTGTTGTAACATGTTCCTTATTTACACCTCCTGTGTTATGACATGTTCTGGATTTACACCTCCTGCATTATAACATGTTCCTGATTTACACCACTTGTGTGACATGTTCTTGATTTACACCCCCTGTTATAACATGTTCCTGATTTACACCTCCTGTGTTATGACATGTTCTTGATTTACACCCCCTGTGTTATAACATGTTCCTAATTTACTCCTCCTGTGTTATAACATGTTCCTGATTTACACCTCCTGTGTTGTAACATGCTCCTGATTTAGACCTCCAGCGTTATAACATTTTCCTGATTCAGACCTCCTGTGTTATAACATCTTACTGATTTACACCTCCTGTGTAATAACATGTTCCTGATTTACACCTCCTGCGTTATAACATGTTCCTGATTTACACCTCCTGTGTTGTAACATGTTCCTGATTTAAACCTCCTGCATTATAATATGTTCCTGATTTACACCTCCTGTGTTATAACATGTTCCTGATTTACACCTCCTGTGTTACATGTTCCTGATTTACACCTCCTGCGTTATAACATGTTCCTGATTTACACCTTCTGCGTTGTAACATGTTCCTGATTTAGACCTCCTGTGTTTTAACATGTTCCTGATTTACACCTCCTGCATTATAATATGTTCCTGATTTACACCTCCTGTGTTATAACATGTTCCTGATTAAGACCTCCTGCGTTGTAATGTGCTCCTGATTTACACCTCCTGTGTTGTAACATGTTCCTTATTTACATCTCCTGTGTTATAACATGTTCTTGATTTACACCTCCTGCGTTATAACATGTTCCTGATTTACACCTCCTGTGTTATAACATGTTCCTGATTTACACCTCCTGCATTATAACATGTTCCTGATTTACACCTCCTGTGTTATAACATGTTCCTAATTTACACCTCCTGCTTTATAACATGTTCCTGATTCAGACCTCCTGTGTTATATCATGTTCCTGATTTAGACCTCCTGTGTAATTACTTGTTCCTGATTTACACCTCCTTTATTGTAACATGTTCCTGATTTACAACTCCTGTGTTATGTCATGTTCCTGATTTACACCTCCTGCGTTATGACATGTTTCTGATTTACACCCCGTGTGTAATGTCATGTTCCTGATTTAGACCTCCTGTGTTGTAACATGTTCCTTATATAAACCTCCTGCGTTACATGTTCCTGATTTAGACCCACTGTGTTATAACATGTTCCTCAATTTAAACCTCCTGCGTTATAACATGTTCCTGATTTAGACCTCCTGTGTTATAACATGTTCCTGATTTACTCCTCCTGCATTATAACATGTTCTGGATTTAGACCTCCTGTGTTATAACATTTTCCTGATTTAGACCTCCTGTGTTATAACATGTTCCTGATTAAGACCTCCTGTGTTATAAAGTTTTCCTTATTTAGACCTCCTGTGTTGTAACATGTTCCTGACTTAGATTTCCTGTGTTATAAGATGTTTCTGATTTAGACCTCCTGTGTTGTAACATGTTCCTGATCTACACCTCCTGTGTTATAACATGTTCCTGATTAAGACCTCCTGTGTTATAACATGTTCCTGATTAAGACCTCCTGTGTTGTAACATGCTCTTGATTTACACCTCCTGTGTTATAACATTTTCCTGATTTAGACCTCCTGTGTTATAACATGTTCCTGATTTTCACCTCCTGTGTTATAACATTTTCCTGATTTAGACCTCCTGCGTTATAACATGTTCCTGATTTACACGTCCTGTGTTACATGTTCCTGATTTAGACCTCCCGTGTTATAACGTGTTCCTGATTTACACCTCCTGTGTTATAACATGTTCCTGAATTACACCTCCTGTGTTATGACATGTTCCTGATTTACACCTCCTGTGTTATAACATGTTCCTGATTTAGACCACCTGTGTTATAACATGTTACGGATTTACACCTCCTGCGTTATAACATGTTCCTGATTTACACCTCCTGTGTTATAACGTGTTCCTGATTTACACCTCCTGTGTTATAACATGTTCCTGATTTACACCTCCTGTGTTATAACGTGTTCCTGATTTACACCTCCTGTGTTATGACATGTTCCTGATGTAGACCTGCTGTGTTATAACATGTTCCTGATTTAGACCTCCTGTGTTATAACATGTTCCGGATTTACACCTCCTGCGTTATAACATGTTCCTGATTTACACCTCCCGCGTTATAACATGTTCCTGATTTACACCTCCTGTGTAATAACATGTTTCAGATTTACACCCCCTGTGTAATGTCATGTTCCTGATTTACACCTCCTGTGTTACATGTTCCTGATTTAGACCTTCTGCTTTATATCATGTTTCTGATTTACACCCCCTGTGTAATGTCATGTTCCTGATTTAGACCTCCTGTGTTATAACATGTTCCTGATTTACACCTCCTGTGTTATAACATGTTCCTGATTTACACCTCCTGTGTTATAACATGTTACTGATTTAAACCTCCTGCTTTACATGTTCCTGATTTAAACCTCCTGCGTAACATGTTCCTGATTTAGACCTCCTGCATTATAACATGTTCCTGATTTACATCTCCTGTGTTATAACATTTTCCTGATTTAGACCTCCTGTGTTATAACATGTTCCTGATTTACACCTCCTGCGTTACATGTTCCTGATTTAGACCTCCTGTTTTATAACATGTTCCTGATTTACACCTCCTTCGCTACAACATGTTCAGGTCGTACGCCTCCTGCGTTATAACAAGTTCAGGATTTAAACCACCTGTGTTATAACATGTTCCTGATTTACACCTCCTGTGTTATAACATGTTCCTGATTTACGCCTCCTGCGCTACAACATGTTCAGGATTTACACCTCCTGCATTATAACATGTTCCTGATTTACACCTCCTGTGTTATAACATGTTCCTCATTAACACCTCCTGTGTTATAACATGTTCCTGATTTACACCCTCTGTGTTATAACATGTTCCTGATTTACACCTCCTGTGTTATAACATGTTCCTTTTTTAGACCCCCTGCATTATAACATGTTCCTGTTTCGGCTTTTGGGTCCTCCTTGTCATGTGGACTAATGAAGTTCAGTCTTGTCCTGGTCCTGTTGGGGTAAATCCTCCTGTAGTCCAGCAGTAACAGGTCTAAACCAGCAGTCTTTCGCTCCTCAGTAATTAAACCATGTTAATGTGATCCAAACGCTCCTTTCTGAGCAGAGATTTATAAAATGTCTCCTGAGTGTTTCTAAAGCCGGTCCAGTGCTTAGAGACGGGAGTCTCTGGTGGTGAATGGGTAACGATGTCTGAGTCCTCTTAAGGATATAAAGACAAGTCCACACACACACACACACACTCTGATTCCCTCATAAGGACACGAGCGTGGACCTACGGTCTGCACGTTCAGTCTAATAAACTCTGATCCAGTCATGAGACCGGCACCAAAACAGGGCCGACGGACTAAACCTGAACCAACGATTCATTCAGTTTTTTCTGAAGCGAAAATAAGACAATAAACACTTTAATGACTTTAAACACAAAAATAAGACAATAAACACTTTAATGACTTTTAACACAAAAATAAGACAATAAACACTTTAATGACTTTTAACACAAAAATAAGACAATAAACACTTTAATGACTTTTAACACAAAAATAAGACAATAAACGCTTTAATGACTTTAAACACAAAAATAAGACAAACACTTTAATGACTTTTAACACAAAAATAAGACAATAAACACTTTAATGACTTTTAACACAAAAATAAGACAATAAACACTTTAATGACTTTTAACACAAAAATAAGACAATAAACACTTTAATGACTTTTAACACAAAAATAAGACAATAAACGCTTTAATGACTTTAAACACAAAAATAAGACAATAAACACTTTAATGACTTTTAACACAAAAATAAGACAAACACTTTAATGACTTTAAACACAAAAATAAGACAATAAACACTTTAATGACTTTTAACACAAAAATAAGACAAACACTTTAATGACTTTAAACACAAAAATAAGACAATAAACGCTTTAATGACTTTTAACACAAAAATAAGACAATAAACACTTTAATGACTTTAAACACAAAAATAAGACAATAAACACTTTAATGACTTTTAACACAAAAATAAGACAAACACTTTAATGACTTTAAACACAAAAATAAGACAATAAACGCTTTAATGACTTTTAACACAAAAATAAGACAATAAACACTTTAATGACTTTTAACACAAAAATAAGACAATAAACACTTTAATGACTTTTAACACAAAAATAAGACAATAAACACTTCAATGACTTTTAACACAAAAATAAGACAATAAACGCTTTAATGACTTTAAACACAAAAATAAGACAATAAACACTTCAATGACTTTTAACACAAAAATAAGACAATAAACACTTTAATGACTTTTAACACAAAAATAAGACAATAAACACTTTAATGACTTTTAACACAAAAATAAGACAATAAACACTTCAATGACTTTTAACACAAAAATAAGACAATAAACACTTTAATGACTTTAAACACAAAAATAAGACAATAAACGCTTTAATGACTTTTAACACAAAAATAAGACAATAAACACTTCAATGACTTTTAACACAAAAATAAGACAATAAACACTTTAATGACTTTTAACACAAAAATAAGACAATAAACACTTTAATGACTTTAAACACAAAAATAAGACAAACACTTTAATGACTTTTAAGACAAAAATAAGACAATAAACACTTTAATGACTTTTAACACAAAATAAGACACAAAACACTTTAATGACTTTCAACACAAAGATTAACACAGCTTTTAACACAGCTGTCAGATTAGGTTCAGTCTCATCTAGTTCTTTCTAATCGAACAGGAACAGGACTGAATCAGCATCGGTCGGACACCCCTATTCGTCTTTCAGCGAGTGAGCGCTGGGCCAAAGTTTAGCCCTGTCCGGACATTTAGCTTGTTACTCTACAGCTGTCTTTTTATGGTCTCCTCTGATAGAACTTTTCTTTTCTACTTTTTTTTTTTTTTTTTTTGCTGCCATGGTAACAGCTCTACATTTGACTTTCTCCTCCTTCTTCTTGTGTAACATCCAGTGCCAGAGGAGCATTACTGCCACCTACTGTGCAGGAGTGTGAGCCGGAGCTCCCTGTTTCCATGGGGAAACTAAGAGCAGATTTACTCTAAGCTACATTCTTTTAATTAAGTCTGTTTAAACATTCATAAACTGATTTATATTCTCCTTTTCCCAACGTTTAGCTTTGGCCTCGAGGGGGAAGCGATGTATGCCATAAAGCAGTCAAAGGAGGGCTGGGCCATATTTGCTAATCTCAATATCACGATCAATTGAAGCTCTTACCTCGATTATGATTTATGAACAATTATTTT
This sequence comes from Scarus forsteni, assembly GCA_036419115.1. NCBI lineage: Eukaryota > Metazoa > Chordata > Actinopteri > Labriformes > Labridae > Scarus > Scarus forsteni. Next base: position 14,210,709 of record JAZDUH010000395.1, read on the forward strand.
ATGCTGTGCTGGAACACAATGGTGATACTGGTGGTCGTCGACACGGTCTTCCTGCAGTATTTACAAATTAAAGGATAAGTTTGGTTTCTGCAGCTTTCACATTGTTTATAGAATGAAGTAGAACAATATACTCATCCAGAAGGCTTTCCTGATCCAAACAGTGCTTCAGGAGATATTTAGATCCAAAATCGAGCAGCGGACATCCGTATAATGGTAGCACACGGGGCATGTATAGCACCGCTCCTAAAACTGCATTAATCGTCCAAAAACTCATTAGTTTCACCAATATTTCATCATGGTCCGCTCATGCTACTCCTTCATTACAGTCTGTGTCGCTCCAGACATGTTTTTGTGACTGTGCTGACCTCTGAACTGAAAACTTTCTTTACGGCTGCCGCACATGTGCAGTACGGCTCATTGTTTCAGGGGAAGACCGCCGGCCACACAACGACTTTCTTCTTCCAGTTTTGTGCAAAATGGACGAATATCTATGGGATGAAGATGTTGTGGAGGGGAACTTTGAATATGATGGGTGTCCCTACAGTTTGGAGCCAGAGTTTACAGATGAGGAGCTCATCGAACGGAGGACGTGGAGGCAAAGAGAAGAACAGCTGGTCAGAGAGCAGTCTTCAGTTCAGAGGTCAGCACAGTCACAGAAACATGTCTGGAGTGACACAGACTGTAATGGAGGAGTAGCCTGAGTGGACCATGATGAAATATTGGTGAAACTAATGAGTTTTTGGACGATTAATGCAGTTTTAGGAGCAGTGCTATACATGCCCCATGTGCTACCATTATACGGATGTCCGCCGCTCGATTTTGGATCTAAATATCTCCTGAAGCACTGTTTGGATCAGGAAAGCCTTCTGGGTGAGTATATCATTCTATGTCATTCTATAAACAATGTGAAAGCTGTAGAAACTGAACTTATCCTTTAAGTTCTTTCTGCTCGATGTCCTCTGCACAGAATCCAAAATCTGCCCAAACAACGGAGATGGTAGTTTTCTTGGGTTCGACGTCCTCTGATAGAGGAGCGCTCGTCTAATCCATGTTGGTGGTTTGTCCTTTGCCCAGAAGCGAACGGAACTTTATGAACTTTATGGACTTTATGAACTCTATGGACTTTATGAACTTTATGAACTTTATGGACTTAATGAACTTTGACTTTATGGACTTTATGGACGTTACGAACTTTATGGACTTTATGGACTTTATGAACTTTATGGACTTTATGGACTTTTTGGACTTTATGAACTTTATGGACTCTATGGACTTAATGAACTTTGACTTTATGGACTTTATGAACTTTATGGACTTTATGGACTTTATGGACTTTATGAACTTTATGGACTTTATGGACTTTGTGGACTTTATGGACTTTATGGACTCTGTGGACTTAATGAACTTTGACTTTATGGACTTTATGAACTTCATGGACTTTATGAACTTTATGGCCTTTATTGACTTTAAGAACTTTATGGACTCTATGAACTTTGTGGACTTTATGCACTTTATGAACTTTGTGGACTTTATGGACTTTATGAACTAAATGAACTTTATGGACTTTATGGACTTAATGAACTTTATGGACTTTATGAACTTTATAGACTTTATGAACTTTATCAACTTTATCAACTTTATGGACTTTGTGGACTTTATGGATTTTATGAACTTTATGGACTTTATGAACTTTATGGACTTTATGAACCTTATGGACTTCATGGACTTTATCAACTTTATGGACTTCATGGACTCTGTGGACTTTATGGACTTTATGAACTTTATGGATATTTTGTGGACTTTATGAACTTTATGGACTTTATGAACTTTATGAACTTTATCAACTTTATCAACTTTATCAACTTTATGAACTTTATGGACTTTGTGGACTTTATGGACATTATGGACTTTATGGACTTTATGAACTTTGTGGACTTTATGGATTTTATGAACTTTATGGACTTTATGGACTTTATGAACTTTATTAACTTTATTGACTCTATGGACTTAATGAACTTTATGGACTTTATTAACTTTATGGACTTTATGAACTTTATCAACTTTAAGGACTAAATGAACTTTGTGGACTTTATGAAGTTTGTGGACTTAATGGACTTTATGACTATATGAACTTTATGGACTTTATGAACTTTGTGGACTTTATGGACTTAATGAACTTAATTGACTTTATGAACTTTATGGACTTTATGTACTTAATTGACTAAATGAACTTTCTTGACTTTATGAACTTTGTGGACTTTATGGACGAAATGACCTTTATTGACTTTATGAACTTTATGAACTTTATGGACTTTATGAACTTTATGGACTTTATGAACTTTATGGTCTTTATGGACTTTATGAACTTTACGGACTTTATGGATTTTATGGACTTTATGTACTTTATGGACTAAATGAACTTTCTTGACTTTATGAACTTTGTGGACTTTATGGACTAAATGACCTTTATTGACTTTATGAACTTTCTGAACTTTATGGACTTTATGAACTTTATGGACTTTATGGACTAAATGAACTTTATTGACTTTATGGACTTTATGAACTTTATGGACTTTATGAACTTTATGGACTTTATGGACTAAATGAACTTTATTGACTTTCTTGATTTTATGGACTTTGTGGACTTTGTGGACTTTATGGACTTCATGAACTTTGTGGACTTTATGGACTTTATGAACTTCTTGGACTTTATGAACTAAATCAACTTTATTGACTTTATGAACTTTATGGACTAAATTAACTTTATTGACTTAATTAACTTTGTGGACTAAATGAACTTTATGGACTTTATGGACTTTATGAACTTTATGGACTTTGTGGACTTTATGGACTTAATGAACTTTATGGACTTTATTAACTTTATGGACTTTATGGACTTTATGAACTTTATGGACTTTGTGGACTTTATGGACTTTATGAACTTTATGCACTTTGTGGACTTTATGGACTTTATGAACTTTGTGGACTTAATGGACTTCATGGACTTCGTGGACTTTATGGATTTTATGAACTTTGTGGACTTAAAGGACTTCATGGACTTTATGGACTTTGTGGACTTTTTGGACTTTCTGGACTTTCCGGACTTTATGGACTTTATGAACTTTATGGACTTTATGAACTTTCTGGACTTTCTGGACTTTATGGACTAAATGAACTTTATTGACTTTATGGACTTTATGGACTTTTTGAACTTTATCAACTTTATGGACTTCATGAACTTTATTGACTTTATGAACTAAATGAACTTTATTGACTTTATGAACTTTATGAACTTTATGGACTTCATGGACTTCATGGACTTTGTGGACTTTGTGGACTTTATAGACTTTGTGGACTTTATGGACTTTATGAACTTTGTGGACTTAGTGGACTTCATGGACTTTATGGACTTTATGGACTTTGTGGACTTTATGGACTTTAAGGACTTTATGAACTTTCTGAACTTCATGGACTTGATGGACTAAATGAACTTTATTGACTTTATGGACTTTATGAACTTTATGGACTTTATGGAATTTCTGAACTTAATGAACTTTATGGACTTTGTGGACTTTATGGACTTTATGAACTTTGTGGACTTTATGGACTTTATGAACTTCTTGGACTTTATGAACTAAATGAACTTTATGGACTTTATGGACTTTATGAACTTTATGGACTTTGTGGACTTTATGGACTTAATGAACTTTATGTACTTTGTGAACTTTATGGACTTTATGAACTTTGTGGACTTTATGGACTTTATGAACTTCTTGGACTTTATGAACTAAATGAACTTTATGGACTTTATGGACTTTATGAACTTTATGGACTTTGTGGACTTTATGGACTTAATGAACTTTATGGACTTTATTAACTTTATGGACTTAATGGACTTTATGAACTTTATGGACTTTATCAACTTTATGGACTTTATGGACTTTATGAACTTTATGGACTTTGTGGACTTTATGGACTTTATGAACTTTGTGGACTTAATGGACTTAATGGACTTTATGGACTTTATGAACTTTGTGGACTTAAAGGACTTCATGGACTTTATGGACTTTGTGGAGTTTTTGGACTTTGTGGACTTTCTGGACTTTATGGACTTTATGAACTTTCTGGACTTTCTGGACTTTATGGACTAAATGAACTTTATTGACTTTATGGACTTTATGAACTTTATGGACTAAATGAACTTTATGGACTTTATGAACTTTATGAACTTTATTGACTTCATGGAATTTATGAACTTTGTGTACTTTGTGGACTTTTTGGACTTTCTGGACTTTATGAACTTTCTGGACTTTCTGGACTTTATTGACTCTATGAACTTTATTAACTTTATGGACTTTATGAACTTTTTGGACTTTATGAACTTTATGAACTTTATGGACTTCATGGACTTTGTGGACTTTATAGACTTTGTGGACTTTATGGACTTTATGAACTTTGTGGACTAAATGGACTTCATGGACTTTATGGACTTTATGGACTTTGTGAACTTTATGGACTTTATGAACGTTCTGGACTTTATGAACTTTATGGACTAAATGAACTTTATTGACTTTATGGACTTTATGAACTTTATGGACTTTATTGACTTTATGAACTTTATGGACTTTATGGACTAAATGAACTTTATGGACTTTATGAACTTTATGGACTTTATGAACTTTATGAACTTTATGAACTTTATGGACTTTATGGACTTTGTGGACTTTATAGACTTTGTGGACTTTATGGACTTTATGAACTTTGTGGACTTAATGGACTTAATGGACTTTGTGGACTTTATGGACTTTGTGAACTTCATGGACTTTATGAACTTTCTGGACATTATGGACTTTATGGACTAAATGAACTTTATTGACTTTATGGACTTTATGAACTTTATGGACTTTATGAACTTTATGGACATTATTGATTTTATGAACTTTATGGACTTTATGGACTAAATGAACTTTATGGACTTTATGAACTTTATTGACTTCATGGAATTTATGAACTTTGTGGACTTTTTGGACTTTTTGGACTTTCTGGACTTTATGAACTTTCTGGACTTCATGGACTTTATGGACTAAATGAACTTTCTGGACTTTCTGGACTTTATGAACTTAATGAACTTTATTGACTTTATGGAATTTATGAACTTTATGGACTTTATGGACTAAATGAACTTTATTGACTTTATGGACTTTATGAACTTTATGGACTTCATGGACTTCATGGACTTTGTCGACTTTATAGACTTTGTGGACTTTATGGACTTTATGAACTTTGTGGCCTTAATGGACTTCATGGACTTTATGGACTTTGTGGACTTTATTGACTTCATGAACTTTATGGACTTTATGGACTAAATGAACTTTATGGACTTTGTGGACTTTATGAACTTTATTGACTTCATAGACTTTATGAACTTTGTGGACTTTGTGGACTTTTTGGACTTTTTGGACTTTCTGGACTTTATGGACTTTATGGACTTTATGAACTTAATGGACTTTAGAATTTATTAACTGTATGGACTTTATGGACTAAATGAACTTTATTGGACTTTTATGGACTTTATGAACTTTATGGACTTCATGGACTTCATGGACTTTGTGGAATTTGTGAGTTTATAGACTTTGTGGACTTTATGAACTTTATGAACTTTGTGGACTTCATGGACTTCATGGACTTTAGGGACTTTATGGACTTTATGGACTTTGTGGACTTTGTGGACTTCATGAACTTTCTGGACAATATGGACTTTATGGACTAAATGAACTTTATTGACTTTATGGACTTTATGAACTTTATGGACTTTATGGACTTTATGAACTAAATGAACTTTATGGACTTTATGAACTTAATGAACTGTATTGACTCCATGGAATTTATGAACTTTGTGGACTTTGTGGACTTTTTGGACTTTCTGGACTTTATGAACTTTCTGGACTTTGTGGACTTCATGGACTTCATGGACTTTAGGGACTTTGTGGACTTTATGGACTTTGTGGACTTCATGGACTTCATGGACTTTATGGACTTTGTGGACTTTATTGACTTCATGAACTTTATGGACTTTATGGACTAAATGAACTTTATGGACTTTGTGGACTTTATGAACTTTATTGACTTCATAGACTTTATGAACTTTGTGGACTTTGTGGACTTTTTGGACTTTTTGGACTTTCTGGACTTTATGGACTTTATGGACTTTATGAACTTAATGAACTTTATTGACTTTATGGAATTTATTAACTGTATGGACTTTATGGACTAAATGAACTTTATTGACTTTTTGGACTTTATGAACTTTATGGACTTCATGGACTTCATGGACTTTGTGGAATTTGTGAGTTTATAGACTTTGTGGACTTTATGAACTTTATGAACTTTGTGGACTTCATGGACTTCATGGACTTTAGGGACTTTGTGGACTTTATGGACTTTGTGGACTTTGTGGACTTCATGAACTTTCTGGACATTATGGACTTTATGGACTAAATGAACTTTATTGACTTTATGGACTTTATGAACTTTATGGACTTTATGGACTTTATGAACTTTATGGACTTTATGGACTAAATGAACTTTATGGACTTTATGAACTTAATGAACTGTATTGACTCCATGGAATTTATGAACTTTGTGGACTTTGTGGACTTTTTGGACTTTCTGGACTTTATGAACTTTCTGGACTTTATGGACTTTATGGACTAAATGAACTTTGTGGACTTTCTGGACTTTATGAACTTAATTAACTTTATTGGCTTTATGGAATTTATGAACTTTATGGACTTTATGAACTAAATGAACTTTATTGTCTTTATGGACTTTATGAACTTTATGGACTTCATGAACTTTGTGGACTTTATGGACTTTGTGGACTTAATGGACTTCATGGACTTTTTGAACGTTATGGACTAAATGAACTTTATTGACTTTATGGACTTTATGAACTTTATGGACTTTATGAACTTTATGGACTTTATGAACTTTATGGACTTTATGAACTTAATGAACTTTATTGACTTTATGGAATTTATTAACTTTATGGACTTCATGGACTTCATGGACTTTGTGGAATTTGTGAGTTTATAGACTTTGTGGACTTTATGAACTTTGTGGATTTAATGGACTTCATGGACTTTATGGACTTTGTGGACTTTATGGACTTTGTGGACTTTATGGACTTTGTGGACTTTATGGACTTCATGAACTTTCTGGACATTATTGACTTTATGGACTTTATGAACTTTATGGACTTTATGGACTTTATGAACTTTATGGACTTTATGGACTAAATGAACTTTATGGACTTTATGAACTTAATGAACTATATTGACTCCATGGAATTTATGATCTTTGTGGACTTTGTGGACTTTTTGGACTTTATGGACTTTATGAACTTTCTGGACTTTATGAACTTAATGAACTTTATTGGCTTTATGGAATTTATGAACTTTATGGACTTTATGAACTAAATGAACTTTATTGACTTTATGGACTTTATGAACTTTATGGACTTCATGAACTTTGTGGACTTTATGGACTTTGTGGACTTAATGGACTTCATGGACTTTTTGAACTTTATTGGACTAAATGAACTTTATTGACTTTATGGACTTTATGGACTTCATGGACTTTGTGGACTTTATGGACTTTGTGGACTTAATGGACTTTGTGGACTTATTGGACTTTGTGGACTTAATGGACTTTGTGGACTTTATGGACTTTATGGACTTTGTGGACTTTGTGGACTTTACGGACTTTGTGGACATAATGGACTTTATGGACTTTGTGGACTTAATGGACTTCATGGACTTTGTGGACTTTATGGACTTTGTGGACTTAATGAACTTTATGAACTTAATGAACTTTATCAACTTTATGGACTTTATGAACTTTATGAACTTTGTGGACTTTATGGACTTTGTGGACTTTTTGGATTTTGTGGACTTTATGGACTTAAAGACTTTGTGGACTTAATGGACTTTATGAACTTTGTGGACTTAATGGACTTCATGGACTTAGTGGACTTTATGGACTTTGTGGACTTTATAGACTTTGTGGACTTTATGGACTTTATGAACTATGTGGCCTTAATGGACTTCATGGACTTTGTGGACTTTATTGACTTCATGAACTTTATGGACTTTATGGACTAAATGAACTTTATGGACTTTATGATCTTTATGAACTTCATGGACTTTATGAACTTTGTGGACTTTTTGGACTTTCTGGACTTTCTGGACTTTATGGACTTTATGGACTTAATGAACTTTATTGACTTTATGGAATTTATTAACTTTATGGACTTTATGGACTAAATGAACTTTATTGACTTTTTGGACTTTATGAACTTTATGGACTTCATGGACTTCATGGACTTTGTGGACTTTATGGACTTTGATAGACTTTGTGGACTTTATGGACTTTATGAACTTTGTGGACTTAATGGACTTTATGAACTTTATGGACTTCATGGACTTCATGGACTTTGTGGACTTTATAGACTTTGTGGACTTTATGGACTTTATGAACTTTGTGGACTTAATGGACTTCATGGACTTTATGGACTTTGTGGACTTTATTGGACTTCATGAACTTTATGGACTTTATGGACTAAATGAACTTTATGGACTTTGTGGACTTTATGGATCTTTATGAACTTTATTGACTTCATAGACTTTATGAACTTTGTGGACTTTGTGGTCTTTTTGGACTTTCTGGACTTTATGGACTTTATGGACTTTATGGACTTTATGAACTTAATGAACTTTATTGACTTTATGGAATTTATTAACTGTATGGACTTTATGGACTAAATGAACTTTATTGACTTTTTGGACTTTATGAACTTTATGGACTTCATGGACTTCATGGACTTTGTGGAATTTGTGAGTTTATAGACTTTGTGGACTTTATGGACTTTATGAACTTTGTGGACTTCATGGACTTCATGGACTTTAGGGACTTTGTGGACTTTATGGACTTTGTGGACTTTGTGGACTTTATGAACTTTCTGGACATTATGGACTTTATGGACTAAATGAACTTTATTGACTTTATGGACTTTATGAACTTTATGGACTTTATGGACTTTATGAACTTTATGGACTTTATGGACTAAATGAACTTTATGGACTTTATGAACTTTATGAACTTTATGGACTTCATGGACTTCATGGACTTTGTGGAATTTGTGAGTTTATAGACTTTGTGGACTTTATGAACTTTATGAACTTTGTGGACTTCATGGACTTCATGGACTTTAGGGACTTTATGGACTTTATGGACTTTGTGGACTTTGTGGACTTTATGGACTTTGTGGACTTTGTGGACTTTGTGGACTATGTGGACTTTATGGACTTTATGGACTTTGTGGACTTTATGGACTTTATGGACTTTATGGACTTTGTGGACTTTATGGACTTTGTGGACTTTATGGACTTTATGGACTTTATGAACTTAATGAACTGTATTGACTCCATGGAATTTATGAACTTTGTGGACTTTGTGGACTTTTTGGACTTTCTGGACTTTATGAACTTTCTGGACTTTGTGGACTTCATGGACTTCATGGACTTTAGGGACTTTGTGGACTTTATGGACTTTGTGGACTTCATGGACTTCATGGACTTTGTCGACTTTATAGACTTTGTGGACTTTATGGACTTTATGAACTTTGTGGCCTTAATGGACTTCATGGACTTTATGGACTTTGTGGACTTTATTGACTTCATGAACTTTATGGACTTTATGGACTAAATGAACTTTATGGACTTTGTGGACTTTATGAACTTTATTGACTTCATAGACTTTATGAACTTTGTGGACTTTGTGGACTTTTTGGACTTTTTGGACTTTCTGGACTTTATGGACTTTATGGACTTTATGAACTTAATGAACTTTATTGACTTTAATGGACTTTGTGGACTTTATGGACTTTATTGACTTTTAGGACTTTGTGCACTTTGTGGACTTGATGGACTTCATGGACTTTGTGGACTTTATGGACTTTGTAGTCTTTGTGGACTTTATGAACTTTATGAACTTTGTGGACTTCATGGACTTCATGGACTTTAGGGACTTTGTGGACTTTATGGACTTTGTGGACTTTGTGGACTTCATGAACTTTCTGGACATTATGGACTTTATGGACTAAATGAACTTTATTGACTTTATGGACTTTATGAACTTTATGGACTTTATGGACTTTATGAACTTTATGGACTTTATGGACTAAATGAACTTTATGGACTTTATGAACTTAATGAACTGTATTGACTCCATGGAATTTATGAACTTTGTGGACTTTGTGGACTTTTTGGACTTTCTGGACTTTATGAACTTTCTGGACTTTATGGACTTTATGGACTAAATGAACTTTATGGACTTTATGAACTTTTTGGACTTAATGGACTTCATGGACTTTGTGGACTTTATGGACTTTGTGGACTTAATGAACTTTATGAACTTAATGAACTTTATCAACTTTATGGACTTTATGAACTTTATGAACTTTGTGGACTTTATGGACTTTATGGACTTTATGGACTTTTGTGGACTTTGTGGACTTCATGGACTTCATGGACTTTAGGGACTTTGTGGACTTTATGAACTTTGTGGCCTTAATGGACTTCATGGACTTTATGGACTTTGTGGACTTTATTGACTTCATGAACTTTATGGACTTTATGGACTAAATGAACTTTGTGGACTTTATGATCTTTATGAACTTTATTGACTTCATAGACTTTATGAACTTTGTGGACTTTGTGGACTTTTTGGACTTTCTGGACTTTATGGACTTTATGGACTTTATGGACTTTATGAACTTAATGAACTTTATTGACTTTATGGAATTTATTAACTGTATGGACTTTATGGACTAAATGAACTTTATTGACTTTTTGGACTTTATGAACTTTATGGACTTCATGGACTTCATGGACTTTGTGGAATTTGTGAGTTTATAGACTTTGTGGACTTTATGGACTTTATGAACTTTGTGGACTTCATGGACTTCATGGACTTTAGGGACTTTGTGGACTTTATGGACTTTGTGGACTTTGTGGACTTTATGAACTTTCTGGACATTATGGACTTTATGGACTAAATGAACTTTATTGACTTTATGGACTTTATGAACTTTATGGACTTTATGGACTTTATGAACTTTATGGACTTTATGGACTAAATGAACTTTATGGACTTTATGAACTTTATGGACTTTATGGATTTCATGGACTTTGTGGAATTTGTGAGTTTATAGACTTTGTGGACTTTATGAACTTTATGAACTTTGTGGACTTCATGGACTTCATGGACTTTAGGACTTTGTGCACTTTATGGACTTTGTGGACTTTGTGGACTTATGAACTTTCTGGACTTATGGACTTTATGGACTAAATGAACTTTATTGACTTTATGGACTTTATGAACTTTATGGACTTTATGGACTTTATGAACTTTATGGACTTTATGGACTAAATGAACTTTATGGACTTTATGAACTTAATGAACTGTATTGACTCCATGGAATTTATGAACTTTGTGGACTTTGTGGACTTTTTGGACTTTCTGGACTTTATGAACTTTCTGGACTTTGTTAGGGACTTTGTGGACTTTATGGACTTTGTGGACTTCATGGACTTCATGGACTTTGTCGACTTTATAGACTTTGTGGACTTTATGGACTTTATGAACTTTGTGGCCTTAATGGACTTCATGGACTTTATGGACTTTGTGGACTTTATTGACTTCATGAACTTTATGGACTTTATGGACTAAATGAACTTTATGGACTTTGTGGACTTTATGAACTTTATTGACTTCATAGACTTTATGAACTTTGTGGACTTTTTGGACTTTTTGGACTTTTTGGACTTTCTGGACTTTATGGACTTTATGGACTTTATGAACTTAATGAACTTTATTGACTTTATGGAATTTATTAACTGTATGGACTTTATGGACTAAATAAACTTTATTGACTTTTTGGACTTTATGAACTTTATGGACTTCATGGACTTCATGGACTTTGTGGAATTTGTGAGTTTATAGACTTTGTGGACTTTATGAACTTTATGAACTTTGTGGACTTCATGGACTTCATGGACTTTAGGGACTTTGTGGACTTTATGGACTTTGTGGACTTTGTGGACTTCATGAACTTTCTGGACTTTATGGACTAAATGAACTTTATTGACTTTATGGACTTTATGAACTTTATGGACTTTATGGACTTTATGAACTTTATGGACTTTATGGACTAAATGAACTTTATGGACTTTATGAACTTAATGAACTGTATTGACTCCATGGAATTTATGAACTTTGTGGACTTTGTGGACTTTTTGGACTTTCTGGACTTTATGAACTTTCTGGACTTTATGGACTTTATGGACTAAATGAACTTTATGGACTTTCTGGACTTTATGAACTTAATTAACTTTATTGGCTTTATGGAATTTATGAACTTTATGGACTTTATGAACTAAATGAACTTTATTGACTTTATGGACTTTATGAACTTTATGGACTTCATGAACTTTGTGGACTTTATGGACTTTGTGGACTTAATGGACTTCATGGACTTTTTGAACGTTATGGACTAAATGAACTTTATTGACTTTATGGACTTTATGAACTTTATGGACTTTATGAACTTCATGGACTTTATGAACTTTATGGACTTTGTGGACTTTATGGAATTTATTAACTCTATGGACTTTATGGACTAAATGAACTTTATTGACTTTTTGGACTTTATGAACTTTATGGACTTCATGGACTTCATGGACTTTGTGGAATTTGTGAGTTTATAGACTTTGTGGACTTTATGAACTTTGTGGATTTAATGGACTTCATGGACTTTATGGACTTTGTGGACTTTATGGACTTTGTGGACTTTATGGACTTCATGAACTTTCTGGACATTATTGACTTTATGGACTTTATGAACTTTATGGACTTTATGGACTTTATGAACTTTATGGACTTTATGGACTAAATGAACTTTATGGACTTTATGAACTTAATGAACTTTATGGACTTTATGGAACTTTATGGACTTTGTGGACTTTGTGGACTTTTGGACTTTATGGACTTTATGAACTTTCTGGACTTTATGAACTTAATGAACTTTATTGGACTTTATGGAATTTATGAACTTTATGGACTTTATGAACTAAATGAACTTTATTGGACTTTATGGACTTTATGGACTTTATGGACTTCATGAACTTTGTGGACTTTATGGACTTTGTGGACTTAATGGACTTCATGGACTTTATGAACTTTATGGACTTCATGAACTTTATTGACTTTATGGACTTTATGAACTAAATGAACTTTATTGACTTTATGGACTTTATGAACTTTATGGACTTCATGAACTTTGTGGACTTTATGGACTTTGTGGACTTAATGGACTTCATGAACTTTTTGAACTTTATGGACTAAATGGACTTTATTGACTTTATGGACTTTATGGACTTAATGGACTTCATGGACTTCGTGGACTTTATGGACTTTGTGGACTTTATGGACTTTATGAACTTTGTGGACTTAATGGACTTTGTGGACTTAATGAACTTTATGAACTTAATGAACTTTATCAACTTTATGGACTTTATGGACTTTATGAACTTTGTGGACTTTATGGACTTTATGGACTTTGTGGACTTTTTGGATTTTGTGGACTTTATGGACTTAAAGACTTTGTGGACTTTTTTTTAATTTTTTTTTTTTTTTTTTTTTTTTTTTTTATAGACTTCTCGGACTTTTATGGACTTTGTGGACTTTATTGACTTCATGAACTTTATGGACTTTATGGACTAAATGAACTTTATGGACTTTATGATCTTTATGAACTTTATTGACTTCATGGACTTTATGAACTTTGTGGACTTTTTGGACTTTCTGGACTTTCTGGACTTTATGGACTTTATGGACTTAATGAACTTTATTGACTTTATGGAATTTATTAACTTTATGGACTTTATGGACTAAATGAACTTTATTGACTTTTTGGACTTTATGAACTTTATGGACTTCATGGACTTCATGGACTTTGTGGAATTTGTGAGTTGATAGACTTTGTGGACTTTATGGACTTTATGAACTTTGTGGACTTAATGGACTTTATGAACTTTATGGACTTCATGGACTTCATGGACTTTGTCGACTTTATAGACTTTGTGGACTTTATGGACTTTATGAACTTTGTGGCCTTAATGGACTTCATGGACTTTATGGACTTTGTGGACTTTATTGACTTCATGAACTTTATGGACTTTATGGACTAAATGAACTTTGTGGACTTTATGATCTTTATGAACTTTATTGACTTCATAGACTTTATGAACTTTGTGGACTTTGTGGACTTTTTGGACTTTCTGGACTTTATGGACTTTATGGACTTTATGGACTTTATGAACTTAATGAACTTTATTGACTTTATGGAATTTATTAACTGTATGGACTTTATGGACTAAATGAACTTTATTGACTTTTTGGACTTTATGAACTTTATGGACTTCATGGACTTTGTGGACTTTGTGGAGAGTTTATGGACTTTGTGGACTTTATGGACTTTATGAACTTTGTGGACTTATGGACTTATGGACTTTAGGGACTTTGTGGACTTTATGGACTTTGTGGACTTTGTGGACTTTATGAACTTTCTGGACTTATGGACTTTATGGACTAAATGAACTTTATTGACTTTATGGACTTTATGAACTTTATGGACTTTATGGACTTTATGAACTTTATGGACTTTATGGACTAAATGAACTTTATGGACTTTATGAACTTTAATGAACTGTATTGACTTATGGAATTTATGAACTTTGTGGACTTTGTGGACTTTGGACTTTCTGGACTTTATGAACTTTCTGGACTTTATGGACTTTATGGACTAAATGAACTTTATGGACTTTCTGGACTTTATGGACTTAATGGAACTTTATTGGACTTTGTGGAATTTATGAACTTTATGGACTTTATGAACTAAATGAACTTTATTGACTTTATGGACTTTATGAACTTTATGGACTTCATGAACTTTGTGGACTTTATGGACTTTGTGGACTTAATGGACTTCATGGACTTTTTGAACTTTATGGACTAAATGAACTTTATTGACTTTATGGACTTTATGAACTTTATGGACTTTATGAACTTTATGGACTTTATGAACTTTATGGACTTTGTGGACTTTATGGAATTTATTAACTCTATGGACTTTATTGACTAAATGAACTTTATTGACTTTTTGGACTTTATGAACTTTATGGACTTCATGGACTTCATGGACTTTGTGGAATTTGTGAGTTTATAGACTTTGTGGACTTTATGAACTTTGTGGATTTAATGGACTTTATGGACTTTGTGGACTTTATGGACTTTGTGGACTTTATGGACTTCATGAACTTTCTGGACATTATGGACTTTATGGACTAAATGAACTTTATTGACTTTATGGACTTTATGAACTTTATGGACTTTATGGACTTTATGAACTTTATGGACTTTTTGGACTAAATGAACTTTATGGACTTTATGAACTTAATGAACTGTATTGACTCCATGGAATTTATGAACTTTGTGGACTTTGTGGACTTTTTGGACTTTCTGGACTTTATGAACTTTCTGGACTTTATGAACTTAATGAACTTTATTGGCTTTATGGAATTTATGAACTTTATGGACTTTATGAACTAAATGAACTTTATTGACTTTATGGACTTTATGAACTTTATGGACTTCATGAACTTTGTGGACTTTATGGACTTTGTGGACTTAATGGACTTCATGGACTTTTTGAACTTTATTGGACTAAATGAACTTTATTGACTTTATGGACTTTATGAACTAAATGAACTTTATTGACTTTATGGACTTTATGAACTTTATGGACTTCATGAACTTTGTGGACTTTATGGACTTTGTGGACTTAATGGACTTCATGAACTTTTTGAACTTTATGGACTAAATGAACTTTATTGACTTTATGGACTTTATGAACTTTATGGACTTCATGAACTTTATGGACTTTATGAACTTTGTGGACTTAATGGACTTCATGGACTTTGTGGACTTTATGGACTTTGTGGACTTAATGAACTTTATGAACTTAATGAACTTTATCAACTTTATGGACTTTATGAACTTTATGAACTTTGTGGACTTTATGGACTTTATGGACTTTGTGGACTTTATGGACTTAAAGACTTTGTGGACTTAATGGACTTTATGAACTTTGTGGACTTCATGGACTTCATGGACTTAGTGGACTTTATGGACTTTGTGGACTTTATAGACTTTGTGGACTTTATGGACTTTATGAACTATGTGGCCTTAATGGACTTCATGGACTTTATGGACTAAATGGACTTTATTGACTTCATGAACTTTATGGACTTTATGGACTAAATGAACTTTATGGACTTTATGATCTTTATGAACTTTATTGACTTCATGGACTTTATGAACTTTGTGGACTTTTTGGACTTTCTGGACTTTCTGGACTTTCTGGACTTTATGGACTTAATGAACTTTATTGACTTTATGGAATTTATTAACTTTATGGACTTTATGGACTAAATGAACTTTATTGACTTTTTGGACTTTATGAACTTTATGGACTTCATGGACTTCATGGACTTTGTGGAATTTGTGAGTTGATAGACTTTGTGGACTTTATGGACTTTATGAACTTTGTGGACTTAATGGACTTCATGGACTTTATTGACTTTGTGGACTTTGTGGACTTTATGGACTTTATGAACTTTCTGGACATTATGGACTTTATGACCTTTATGAACTTTATTGACTTTATGGACTTTATGAACTTTATGGACTTTATGGACTTTATGAACTTTATGGACTTTATGGACTAAATGAACTTTATGGACTTTATGAACTTAATGAACTGTATTGACTCCATGGAATTTATGAACTTTGTGGACTTTTTGGACTTTCTGGACTTTATGAACTTTCTGGACTTTATGGACTTTATGGACTAAATGAACTTTATGGACTTTCTGGACTTTATGAACTTAATGAACTTTATTGGCTTTATGGAATTTATGAACTTTATGGACTTTATGAACTAAATGAACTTTATTGACTTTATGGACTTTATGAACTTTATGGACTTCATGAACTTTGTGGACTTTATGGACTTTGTGGACTTAATGGACTTCATGGACTTTTTGAACTTTGTGGACTAAATGAACTTTATTGACTTTATGGACTTTATGAACTTTATGGACTTTATGAACTTTATGGACTTTGTGGACTTTATGGAATTTATTAACTTTATGGACTTTATGGACTAAATGAACTTTATTGACTTTTTGGACTTTATGAACTTTATGGACTTCATGGACTTCATGGACTTTGTGGAATTTGTGAGTTTATAGACTTTGTGGACTTTATGGACTTTATGAACTTTGTGGATTTAACGGTCTTCATGGACTTTATGGACTTTGTGGACTTTATGGACTTTGTGGACTTTATGGACTTTATGAACTTTCTGGACATTATGGACTTTATGGACTAAATGAACTTTATTGACTTTATGGACTTTATGAACTTTATGGACTTTATGGACTTTATGAACTTTATGGACTTTATGGACTAAATGAACTTTATGGACTTTATGAACTTAATGAACTGTATTGACTCCATGGAATTTATGAACTTTGTGGACTTTGTGGACTTTTTGGACTTTCTGGACTTTATGAACTTTCTGGACTTTATGAACTTAATGAACTTTATTGGCTTTATGGAATTTATGAACTTTATGGACTTTATGAACTAAATGAACTTTATTGACTTTATGGACTTTATGAACTTTATGGACTTCATGAACTTTGTGGACTTTATGGACTTTGTGGACTTAATGGACTTCATGGACTTTTTGAACTTTATGGACTAAATGAACTTTATTGACTTTATGGACTTTATGAACTAAATGAACTTTATTGACTTAATGGACTTCATGAACTTTATGGACTTCATGAACTTTGTGGACTCTATGGACTTTGTGGACTTAATGGACTTCATGGACTTTTTGAACTTTATGGACTAAATGAACTTTATTGACTTTATGGACTTTATGAACTTTATGGACTTTATGAACTTTGTGGACTTAATGGACTTCATGGACTTTGTGGACTTTATGGACTTTGTGGACTTAATGAACTTTATGAACTTAATGAACTTTATCAACTTTATGGACTTTATGAACTTTATGAACTTTGTGGACTTTATGGACTTTATGGACTTTGTGGACTTTATGGATTTTGTGGACTTTATGGACTTATAGACTTTGTGGACTTAATGGACTTTATGAACTTTGTGGACTTAATGGACTTCATGGACTTTATGGACTTTGTGGACTTTATTGACTTCATGAACTTTATGGACTTTATGGACTAAATGAACTTTGTGGACTTTATGATCTTTATGAACTTTATTGCCTTCATAGACTTTATGAACTTTGTGGACTTTGTGGACTTTTTGGACTTTCTGGACTTTCTGGACTTTATGGACTTTATGGACTTTATGAACTTAATGAACTTTATTGACTTTATGGAATTTATTAACTGTATGGACTTTATGGACTAAATGAACTTTATTGACTTTTTGGACTTTATGAACTTTATGGACTTCATGGACTTCATGGACTTTGTGGAATTTGTGAGTTTATAGACTTTGTGGACTTTATGGACTTTATGAACTTTGTGGACTTCATGGACTTCATGGACTTTAGGGACTTTGTGGACTTTATGGACTTTGTGGACTTTGTGGACTTTATGAACTTTCTGGACATTTTGGACTTTATGGACTAAATGAACTTTATTGACTTTATGGACTTTATGAACTTTATGGACTTTATGGACTTTATGAACTTTATGGACTTTATGGACTAAATGAACTTTATGGACTTTATGAACTTAATGAACTGTATTGACTCCATGGAATTTATGAACTTTGTGGACTTTGTGGACTTTTTGGACTTTCTGGACTTTATGAACTTTCTGGACTTTATGGACTTTATGGACTAAATGAACTTTATGGACTTTCTGGACTTTGTGGACTTTGTGAACTTTATTGGCTTTATGGAATTTATGAACTTTATGGACTTTATGAACTAAATGAACTTTATTGACTTTATGGACTTTATGAACTTTATGGACTTCATGAACTTTGTGGACTTTATGGACTTTGTGGACTTAATGGACTTCATGGACTTTTTGAACTTTATGGACTAAATGAACTTTATTGACTTTATGGACTTTATGAACTTTATGGACTTTATGAACTTTATGGAATTTATGAACTTTATGGACTTTGTGGACTTTATGGAATTTATTAACTCTATGGACTTTATTGACTAAATGAACTTTATTGACTTTTTGGACTTTATGAACTTTATGGACTTCATGGACTTCATGGACTTTGTGGAATTTGTGAGTTTATAGACTTTGTGGACTTTATGAACTTTGTGGATTTAATGGACTTTATGGACTTTGTGGACTTTATGGACTTTGTGGACTTTATGGACTTCATGAACTTTCTGGACATTATGGACTTTATGGACTAAATGAACTTTATTGACTTTATGGACTTTATGAACTTTATGGACTTTATGGACTTTATGAACTTTATGGACTTTATGGACTACATGAACTTTATGGACTTTATGAACTTAATGAACTGTATTGACTCCATGGAATTTATGAACTTTGTGGACTTTGTGGACTTTTTGGACTTTCTGGACTTTATGAACTTTCTGGACTTTATGAACTTAATGAACTTTATTGGCTTTATGGAATTTATGAACTTTATGGACTTTATGAACTAAATGAACTTTATTGACTTTATGGACTTTATGAACTTTATGGACTTCATGAACTTTGTGGACTTTATGGACTTTGTGGACTTAATGGACTTCATGGACTTTTTCAACTTTATGGACTAAATGAACTTTATTGACTTTATGGACTTTATGAACTAAATGAACTTTATTGACTTTAAGGACTTTATGAACTTTATGGACTTCATGAACTTTGTGGACTTTAGTGACTTTGTGGACTTAATGGACTTCATGAACTTTTTGAACTTTATGGACTAAATGAACTTTATTGACTTTATGGACTTTATGAACTTTATGGACTTTATGAACTTTATGGACTTTATGAACTTTGTGGACTTAATGGACTTCATGGACTTTGTGGACTTTATGGACTTTGTTGACTTAATGAACTTTATGAACTTAATGAACTTTATAGACTTTATGGACTTTATGAACTTTATGAACTTTGTGGACTTTATGGACTTTATGGACTTTGTGGACTTTATGGATTTTGTGGACTTTATGGACTTAAAGACTTTGTGGACTTAATGGACTTTATGAACTTTGTGGACTTAATGGACTTCATGGACTTAGTGGACTTTATGGACATTGTGGACTTTATAGACTTTTTGGACTTTATGGACTTTATGAACTATGTGGCCTTAATGGACTTCATGGACTTTATGGACTAAATGGACTTTATTGACTTCATGAACTTTATGGACTTTATGGACTAAATGAACTTTATGGACTTTATGATCTTTATGAACTTTATTGACTTCATGGACTTTATGAACTTTGTGGACTTTTTGGACTTTCTGGACTTTCTGGACTTTCTGGACTTTATGGACTTAATGAACTTTATTGACTTTATGGAATTTATTAACTTTATGGACTTTATGGACTAAATGAACTTTATTGACTTTTTGGACTTTATGAACTTTATGGACTTCATGGACTTCATGGACTTTGTGGAATTTGTGAGTTTATGTACTTTGTGGACTTTATGGACTTTATGAACTTTGTGGACTTAATGGACTTCATGGACTTTATGGACTTTGTGGACTTTATGGACTTTGTGGACTTTATGGACTTTATGAACTTTCTGGACATTATGGACTTTATGACCTTTATGAACTTTATTGACTTTATGGACTTTATGAACTTTATGGACTTTATGGACTTTATGAACTTTATGGACTTTATGGACTAAATGAACTTTATGGACTTTATGAACTTAATGAACTGTATTGACTCCATGGAATTTATGAACTTTGTGGACTTTTTGGACTTTCTGGACTTTATGAACTTTCTGGACTTTATGGACTTTATGGACTAAATGAACTTTATGGACTTTCTGGACTTTATGAACTTAATGAACTTTATTGGCTTTATGGAATTTATGAACTTTATGGACTTTATGAACTAAATGAACTTTATTGACTTTATGGACTTTATGAACTTTATGGACTTCATGAACTTTGTGGACTTTATGGACTTTGTGGACTTAATGGACTTTGTGGACTTTTTGAACTTTGTGGACTAAATGAACTTTATTGACTTTATGGACTTTATGAACTTTATGGACTTCATGGACTTCATGGACTTTGTGGAATTTGTGAGTTTATAGACTTTGTGGACTTTATGGACTTCATGAACTTTGTGGATTTAACGGTCTTCATGGACTTTATGGACTTTGTGGACTTTATGGACTTTGTGGACTTTATGGACTTTATGAACTTTCTGGACATTATGGACTTTATGGACTAAATGAACTTTATTGACTTTATGGACTTTATGAACTTTATGGACTTTATGGACTTTATGAACTTTATGGACTTCATGGACTAAATGAACTTTATGGACTTTATGAACTTAATGAACTGTATTGACTCCATGGAATTTATGAACTTTGTGGACTTTGTGGACTTTTTGGACTTTCTGGACTTTATGAACTTTCTGGACTTTATGAACTTAATGAACTTTATTGGCTTTATGGAATTTATGAACTTTATGGACTTTATGAACTAAATGAACTTTATTGACTTTATGGACTTTATTGACTTTATGGACTTCATGAACTTTATGGACTTTATGGACTTTGTGGACTTAATGGACTTCATGGACTTTTTGAACTTTATGGACTAAATGAACTTTATTGACTTTATGGACTTTATGAACTAAATGAACTTTATTGACTTAATGGACTTCATGAACTTTATGGACTTCATGAACTTTGTGGACTCTATGGACTTTGTGGACTTAATGGACTTCATGGACTTTTTGAACTTTATGGACTAAATGAACTTTATTGACTTTATGGACTTTATGAACTTTATGGACTTTATGAACTTTGTGGACTTAATGGACTTCATGGACTTTGTGGACTTTATGGACTTTGTGGACTTAATGAACTTTATGAACTTAATGAACTTTATCAACTTTATGGACTTTATGAACTTTATGAACTTTGTGGACTTTATGGACTTTATGGACTTTGTGGACTTTATGGATTTTGTGGACTTTATGGACTTATAGACTTTGTGGACTTAATGGACTTTATGAACTTTGTGGACTTAATGGACTTCATGGACTTAGTGGACTTTATGGACTTTGTGGACTTAATGGACTTTGCTGACTTTATGGACTTTATGAACTTTGTGGACTTAATGGACTTCATGGACTTCGTGGACTTTTTGGACTTTGTGGACTTTATGGACTTTATGAACTTTGTGGACTTAATGGACTTCATGGACTTTATGGACTTTGTGGACTTTATGGACTTTGTGGACTTTATGGACTTTTTGAACTTTATGGACTTTATTGACTTTATGGACTTCATGAACTTTATGGACTTTATGAACTTAATGAACTTTATTGACTTTATGGAATTTATGAACTTTATGGACTTTTTGGACTTACTGGACTTTATGAACTTTCTGGACTTCATGGACTTTATGGACTAAATGAACTTTATTGACTTTATGGACTTTATGAACTTTATTGACTTTACGGACTTTATGAACTTAATGAACTTTATTGACCTTATGGAATTTATGAACTTTATGGACTAAATGAACTTTATTGACTTTATGAACTTTATGAACTTTATCAACTTTATGAACTTTATGAACCTTATGGACTTTATGAACTTTGTGGACTTCATGGACTTTGTGGACTTTATGGACTTTGTGGACTAAATGAACTTTATGAACTTAATGAACTTTATCAACTTTATGGACTTTATGGACTTCATGAACTTTGTGGAGTTAATGGACTTAATGGATTTTGTGGATTTTCTGGACTTTATGAACTTTGTGGACTTAATGGACTTCAAGAACTCTGTGGTCTTAATGGACTTGATGAACTTTATGGACTTTGCTGACTACATGGATTTTGTGGATTTTCTGGACTTTATGAACTTTGTGGACTTAATGGACTTCATGGACTTTGTGGACTTTTTGGACTTTGTAGAGTTAATGGACTTTATGGACTTTATGAACTTTGTGGACTTAATGGACTTCATGGACTTTGTGGACTTTGTGGACTTTGTGGACTTTGTGGACTTTATGGACTTTATGGACTTTATGAACTTTGTGGACTTAATGGACTTTGTGGACTTGATGGGCTTTGTGGACTTTGTGAATTTTATGGACTTTATGGACTTTGTGGACTTTGTGGACTTTATGGACTTTGTGGATTTTATGGACTTTATGGACTTTGTGGACTTTGTGGACTTTGTGGACTTTATGGACTTTGTGGACTTTGTGGACTTTATGGACTTAATGGACTTTGTGGACTTTGTGGAATTTATGGACTTTGTGGACTTTATGAACTTTGTGGACTTTATGGACTTTATGGATTTTGTGGACTTTATGGACTTATAGACTTTGTGGACTTAATGGACTTTATGAACTTTGTGGACTTAATGGACTTCATGGACTTAGTGGACTTTATGGATTTTGTGGACTTAATGGACTTTGTGGACTTTATGGACTTTATGAACTTTGTGGACTTAATGGACTTCATGGACTTCGTGGACTTTATGGACTTTGTGGACTTTATGGACTTTATGAACTTTGTGGACTTAATGGACTTCATGGACTTTATGGACTTTGTGGACTTTATGGACTTTGTGGACTTTATGGACTTTTGAACTTTATGGACTTTATTGACTTTATGGACTTCATGAACTTTATGGACTTTATGAACTTAATGAACTTTATTGACTTTATGGAATTTATGAACTTTATGGACTTTGTGGACTTTATGGACTTTATGAACTTTCTGGACTTCATGGACTTTATGGACTAAATGAACTTTATTGACTTTATGGACTTTATGAACTTTATTGACTTTACGGACTTTATGAACTTAATGAACTTTATTGACCTTATGGAATTTATGAACTTTAAGGACTAAATGAACTTTATTGACTTTATGAACTTTATGAACTTTATCAACTTTATGAACTTTATGAACCTTATGGACTTCATGAACTTTGTGGACTTCATGGACTTTGTGGACTTTATGGACTTTGTGGACTTAATGAACTTTATGAACTTAATGAACTTTATCAACTTTATGGACTTTATGGACTTCATGAACTTTGTGGACTTAATGGAGTTTATGGATTTTCTGGATTTTCTGGACTTTATGAACTTTGTGGACTTAATGGACTTCATGGACTTTGTGGACTTTTTGGACTTTATGAACTTTATGGACTTTGCTGACTACATGGATTTTGTGGACTTTATGGACTTTATGAACTTTGTGGACTTAATGGACTTCAGGGACTTTGTGGACTTTATGGACTTTGTAGAGTTAATGGACTTTATGGACTTTATGAACTTTGTGGACTTAATGGACTTCATGGACTTTGTGGACTTTGTGGACTTTATGGACTTTGTGGACTTTGTGGACTTTATGGACTTTATGGACTTTATGAACTTTGTGGACTTAATGGACTTTGTGGACTTGATGGGCTTTGTGGACTTTGTGAATTTTATGGACTTTATGGACTTTGTGGACTTTGTGGACTTTATGGACTTTGTGGACTTTGTGGATTTTATGGACTTTATGGACTTTGTGGACTTTATGGACTTTGTGGACTTTGTGGACTTTGTGGACTTTATGGACTTTGTGGACTTTGTGGACTTAATGGACTTTGTGGACTTTGTGTAATTTATGGACTTTGTGGACTTTATGAACTTTGTGGACTTTATGGACTTTATGGATTTTGTGGACTTTATGGACTTATAGACTTTGTGGACTTAATGGACTTTATGAACTTTGTGGACTTAATGGACTTAATGGACTTTGTGGACTTTATGGACTTTATGAACTTTGTGGACTTAATGGACTTCATGGACTTTTTGAACTTTATGGACTAAATGAACTTTATTGACTTTATGGACTTTATGAACTAAATGAACTTTATTGACTTAATGGACTTCATGAACTTTATGGACTTCATGAACTTTGTGGACTCTATGGACTTTGTGGACTTAATGGACTTCATGGACTTTTTGAACTTTATGGACTAAATGAACTTTATTGACTTTATGGACTTTATGAACTTTATGGACTTTATGAACTTTGTGGACTTAATGGACTTCATGGACTTTGTGGACTTTATGGACTTTGTGGACTTAATGAACTTTATGAACTTAATGAACTTTATCAACTTTATGGACTTTATGAACTTTATGAACTTTGTGGACTTTATGGACTTTTATGGACTTTGTGGACTTTATGGATTTTGTGGACTTTATGGACTTATAGACTTTGTGGACTTAATGGACTTTATGAACTTTGTGGACTTAATGGACTTCATGGACTTAGTGGACTTTATGGACTTTGTGGACTTAATGGACTTTGCTGACTTTATGGACTTTATGAACTTTGTGGACTTAATGGACTTCATGGACTTCGTGGACTTTTTGGACTTTGTGGACTTTATGGACTTTATGAACTTTGTGGACTTAATGGACTTCATGGACTTTATGGACTTTGTGGACTTTATGGACTTTGTGGACTTTATGGACTTTTGAACTTTATGGACTTTATTGACTTTATGGACTTCATGAACTTTATGGACTTTATGAACTTAATGAACTTTATTGACTTTATGGAATTTATGAACTTTATGGACTTTTTGGACTTTCTGGACTTTATGAACTTTCTGGACTTCATGGACTTTATGGACTAAATGAACTTTATTGACTTTATGGACTTTATGAACTTTATTGACTTTACGGACTTTATGAACTTAATGAACTTTATTGACCTTATGGAATTTATGAACTTTATGGACTAAATGAACTTTATTGACTTTATGAACTTTATGAACTTTATCAACTTTATGAACTTTATGAACCTTATGGACTTTATGAACTTTGTGGACTTCATGGACTTTGTGGACTTTATGGACTTTGTGGACTTAATGAACTTTATGAACTTAATGAACTTTATCAACTTTATGGACTTTATGGACTTCATGAACTTTGTGGACTTAATGGAGTTTATGGATTTTGTGGATTTTCTGGACTTTATGAACTTTGTGGACTTAATGGACTTCATGGACTTTGTGGACTTTTTGGACTTTATGAACTTTATGGACTTTGCTGACTACATGGATTTTGTGGACTTTATGGACTTTATGAACTTTGTGGACTTAATGGACTTCAGGGACTTTGTGGACTTTATGGACTTTGTAGAGTTAATGGACTTGATGGACTTTATGAACTTTGTGGACTTAATGGACTTCATGGACTTTGTGGACTTTATGGACTTTGTGGACTTTGTGGACTTTATGGACTTTATGGACTTTATGAACTTTGTGGACTTAATGGACTTTGTGGACTTGATGGGCTTTGTGGACTTTGTGAATTTTATGGACTTTATGGACTTTGTGGACTTTGTGGACTTTATGGACTTTGTGGATTTTATGGACTTTATGGACTTTGTGGACTTTGTGGACTTTGTGGACTTTATGGACTTTGTGGACTTTGTGGACTTTGTGGACTTTATGGACTTAATGGACTTTGTGGACTTTGTGGAATTTATGGACTTTGTGGACTTTATGAACTTTGTGGACTTTATGGACTTTATGGATTTTGTGGACTTTATGGACTTATAGACTTTGTGGACTTAATGGACTTTATGAACTTTGTGGACTTAATGGACTTCATGGACTTAGTGGACTTTATGGACTTTGTGGACTTAATGGACTTTGTGGACTTTATGGACTTTATGAACTTTGTGGACTTAATGGACTTCATGGACTTCGTGGACTTTATGGACTTTGTGGACTTTATGGACTTTATGAACTCTGTGGACTTAATGGACTTCATGGACTTTATGGACTTTGTGGACTTTATGGACTTTGTGGACTTTATGGACTTTTGAACTTTATGGACTTTATTGACTTTATGGACTTCATGAACTTTATGGACTTTATGAACTTAATGAACTTCATTGACTTTATGGAATTTATGAACTTTATGGACTTTGTGGACTTTATGGACTTTATGAACTTTCTGGACTTCATGGACTTTATGGACTAAATGAACTTTATTGACTTTATGGACTTTATGAACTTTATTGACTTTACGGACTTTATGAACTTAATGAACTTTATTGACCTTATGGAATTTATGAACTTTAAGGACTAAATGAACTTTATTGACTTTATGAACTTTATGAACTTTATCAACTTTATGAACTTTATGAACCTTATGGACTTCATGAACTTTGTGGACTTCATGGACTTTGTGGACTTTATGGACTTTGTGGACTTAATGAACTTTATGAACTTAATGAACTTTATCAACTTTATGGACTTTATGGACTTCATGAACTTTGTGGACTTAATGGAGTTTATGGATTTTGTGGATTTTCTGGACTTTATGAACTTTGTGGACTTAATGGACTTCATGGACTTCGTGGACTTTTTGGACTTTATGAACTTTATGGACTTTGCTGACTACATGGATTTTGTGGACTTTATGGACTTTTTGAACTTTGTGGACTTAATGGACTTCAGGGACTTTGTGGACTTTATGGACTTTTTAGAGTTAATGGACTTTATGGACTTTATGAACTTTGTGGACTTAATGGACTTTGTGGACTTTGTGGACTTTATGGACTTTGTGGACTTTGTGGACTTTATGGACTTTATGGACTTTATGAACTTTGTGGACTTAATGGACTTTGTGGACTTGAAGGGCTTTGTGGACTTTGTGAATTTTATGGACTTTATGGACTTTGTGGACTTTGTGGACTTTGTGGACTTTATGGACTTTGTGGACTTTGTGGATTTTATGGACTTTATGGACTTTGTGGACTTTATGGACTTTGTGGACTTTGTGGACTTTGTGGACTTTATGGACTTTGTGGACTTTGTGGACTTAATGGACTTTGTGGACTTTGTGTAATTTATGGACTTTGTGGACTTTATGAACTTTGTGGACTTTATGGACTTTATGGATTTTGTGGACTTTATGGACTTATAGACTTTGTGGACTTAATGGACTTTATGAACTTTGTGGACTTAATGGACTTAATGGACTTTGTGGACTTTATGGACTTTATGAACTTTGTGGACTTAATGGACTTCATGGACTTCATGGACTTCGTGGACTTTATGGACTTTGTGGACTTTATGGACTTTATGAACTTGGTGGACTTAATGGACTTCATGGACTTTATGGACTTTGTGGACTTTATGGACTTTGTGGACTTTATGGACTTTTTGAACTTTATGGACTTTATTGACTTTATGGACTTCATGAACTTTATGGACTTTATGAACTTAATGAACTTTATTGACTTTATCGAATTTATGAACTTAATGAACTTTATTGACTTTATCGAATTTATGAACTTTATGGACTTTGTGGACTTTCTGGACTTTATGAACTTTCTGGACTTCATGGACTTTATGGACTTTGTGGACTTAATGAACTTTATGAACTTAATGAACTTTATCAACTTTACGGACTTTATGGACTTTATGGACTTTATGAACTTTGTGGACTTTATGGACTTTATGGACTTTGTGGACTTTATGGATTTTGTGGACTTTATGGACTTTATGAACTTTGTGGACTTAATGGACTTCATGGACTTAATGGACTTTATGGACTTTATGGACTTCATGAACTTTGTGGACTTAATAGAGTTTATGGATTTTGTGGATTTTCTGGACTCTATGAACTTTGTGGACTTAATGGACTTCATGGACTTTGTGGACTTCATGGACTTTATGAACTTTTTGGACTTTGCTGACTACATGGATTTTGTGGACTTTATGGACTTTATGAACTTTGTGGACTTAATGGACTTCAGGGACTTTGTGGACTTTTTGGACTTTGTAGAGTTAATGGACTTTATGGACTTTATGAACTTTGTGGACTTAATGGACTTCATGGACTTTGTGGACTTTATGGACTTTGTGGACTTTGTGGACTTTGTGGACTTTATGGACTTTATGAACTTTTTGGACTTTATGGACTTTGTGGACTTTGTGAATTTTATGGACTTTATGGACTTTATGGACTTTATGAACTTTGTGGACTTAGTGGACTTTGTGGACTTTATGGACTTTATGGACTTCGTGGACTTTGTGGACTTTATTGACTTTGTGGATTTTATGGACTTTATGGACTTTGTAGACTTTGTGGACTTTATTTACTTTGTAGAGTTAATGGACTTTATGAACTTTGTGGACTTAATGGACTTCATGGACTTTGTGGACTTTGTGGACTTTATGGACTTCATGGACTTAGTGGACTTTGTGGACTTCATGGACTTTGTGGACTTTATGGACTTTATGGACTTTGTGGACTTTGTGGACTTTATGGACTTTATGGACTTCATGGACTTCGTGTACTTTGTGGACTTTATGGACTTTGTGGACTTTGTGAATTTTATGGACTTTATGGACTTTATGGACTTTATGGACTTCATGGACTTCGTGGACTTTGTGGACTTTATGGACTTTGTGGACTTTGTGAATTTTATGGACTTTATGGACTTTATGGACTTTATGAACTTCGTGGACTTTGTGGACTTCGTGTACTTTGTGGATTTAATGGACTTTGTGGACTTTAAGGACTTTGTGGATTTTCTGGACTTTATGGACTTAGTGGACTTTGTGGACTTTATGGACTTTGTAGATTTAATGGACTTTATGGACTTTATGAACTTTGTGGACTTGATGGACTTCATGGACTTTGCGGACTTTATGGACTTAATGGACTTTGTGGACTTTGTGGACTTTATGGACTTTGTGGACATAATGGACTTTATGGACATAATGGACTTTTGGACTTAATGGACTTTGTGGACTTTATGGACTTTGTGGACTTTATGGACTTTGTGGACATAATGGACTTTATGGACTTTGTGGACTTTATGGACTTCATGGACTTTGTGGACTTTGTGGACTTTGTGGATTTTATGGACTATGTGGACTTTGTGGACTTTATGGACTTTGTGGACTTTGTGGACTTTATGGACTTTAAGGACTTTATGGACTTTGTGGACTTTGTGGACTTTATGGACTTAATGGACTTTGTGGACTTTGTGGAATTTATGGACTTTGTGGACTTTATGGACTTTATGGACTTTGTGGACTTTATGGACTTTGTGGACTTTATGGACTTTGTGGACTTAATGGACTTAATGGACTTTGTGGACTTTATGGACTTTGTGGACTTTATGGACTTTGTGGACTTAATGGACTTTATGGACTTTATGGACTTTGTGGACTTTACGGACTTAATGGACTTTGTGGACTTTATGGACTTTATCGACTATGTGGACTTTATGGACTTTATGGACTTTGTGGACTTTATGGACTTTGTGGACTTTATGGACTTTGTGGACTTTGTGGACTTTATGGACTTTATGGACTTTGTGGACTTTATGGACTTTGTGGACTTTATGGACTTAATGGACTTTGTGGACTTTGTGGAATTTATGGACTTTGTGGACTTTATGGACTTTATGGACTTTGTGGACTTTATGGACTTTGTGGACTTTATGGACTTTGTGGACTTAATGGACTTAATGGACTTTGTGGACTTTATGGACTTTGTGGACTTTATGGACTTTGTGGACTTAATGGACTTTATGGACTTTATGGACTTTGTGGACTTTATGGACTTTATGGACTTTGTGGACTTTATGGACTTTGTGGACTTTGTGGACTTTATGGACTTTATGGACTTTGTGGACTTTATGGACTTTGTGGACTTTATGGACTTTGTGGACTTTATGGACTTCATGGACTTTATGGAAGGGACACAGTGACTTACACAGGGAAAATACTCAAAACAATCAACATGAGTAAAATTACTTTGATTAGAGGATCTAAATACGGATTTGGAATATTTTTCAATGAATTTCCCAGCCCTAAGTCAAAGCAGTAAAATTGTAGTTTTTAGTGTGAGGTGTTCGTACCATCCACCCTGAGGTGACATAGAGCCAGTGAAGGTGGAACAGACCATGACAGAGGAGTCATTACACCTGCTGTAGGTGATGCACCATCACAGTGACTCTAAAAATATATATTAGGGTGAAAATCTACTTAGTGTTGGTTTATAGCAAAAATAAGAAAAAACTTAAATAGCATTTAACACAAAACTGGGATTGAGCCAAAACTGGAGCAAATTTGTCCGGAGGGTGTTCTATGGATTCAGTTTCGTCCGGACCACGGGATCATCGACCCTGATCTCACCTCCCACATAAAGTCTAAAGTTTTTACGCCTGTTCAGGCCCTCAAACCACAAAGCTGTTAAAAAGAACATATCCTCTCTGCACGGGTACAGGCCTGAATGAGTCTGATGTTTCAGGATCATAAACCTGATGACCTTGGTGTGAAGGACGCTCTCAGAGAGGAAGAGGAGAGTCTGGTCTTCGTCACTCCGTGTTTACACTGTGTGTCACGGCAGGAAGTGTCCCTCTGAGTGTGTGTCACGGCAGGAAGTGTCCCTCTGTGTTCAGGTTAAACAGAGTTCAGGTGTGTCTGCTCTTCATCAACCCGACAGATGGACAGATAAATACCTAAATCAGTAATTAATCACTGATGTGTGTGTGCTGCCCCCTACAGTCAGTGAGGGTAATGTGTCCTCGTGGTTCATTATTTCACACTCCTGTGTACAAGCTGATCTCTGGGCCTTATCCAGGTCAGCCAAAGTCACGTGATCAGGTATAACTGTTATGTTGAAATTAGAGGCAGTGGTGTAAAGGAACGAAGTAATAGTACTTAGTTACAGTACTAAAGTATGTTTTAGGAGTATCTACACTTTACTTGAGTTTATATGTTTTTTGCAACTTTCACTTTTACTTCACTACATTAAATAATAAAAAATGATACTTTTACTCCAGTACTTTTAAATTGGCAACTTAGTTACTCGCTACATAATAAAATGTGAATATAAATGACACTTATTTTCACATTTTATTTTAAAGAGGACCGTACAGACTGTTCATGCTCTCGGGCGAATATCCGACTCTCTTGACTCATCTCAGTGAGACCACGCACGCAGCCTGCATATGATCGTCAGTGTAGACAACAACTGACAGCGTGATGGAAGCAGCCTCGTCCACTAGCAATTGCGGGAATACCCCATGGATGTATTATAAGATCATATGGACCTACTGAAATCATTCCCTGCCATCTGCAAGCTGTCAGTCAAGCTGAACTGCCTGCCTCTGCAGCCTGTGAACGACTGTTTAGCATTGCAGGACTTGTATTCAGCCCGTGAGGAGCACGACTGAACCCATGCAATTTTGAAAATCAACTTCTGCTAAAGATGAACCGCAACTTTGTGGACTTTACGTAAGGGAGGAATGGAGAGAGGGAGTAAGAGGTGAAGGGAGCTGAGGGAGGGAGGAAGAGTCAAACTTAAAGCTGGGGTTGGCGATTTGATTTAGACACACTTTTTGTAATACTGGTTAAAATGGTCTTTATGACCCAATGGTAATCAACTCATAATGTGTTTAAAGAACATTATGAAAAATATCCGCTATCTACAGTAGGAGCAAAACAGGGAAAACCCCAACCAATAATCATGCAGGGACACCTGCTTTTAAACCAATCAAATCCCGTCGCCATTCTGCCCACCTACTGCGCGTGCATTTTCCCGGCGTGCACAGACTCTGTGCGTGTAGCCGAGCTCATACATACCAAGAGTCCGCGGGAGAATGCTTACCTTTCGTTTGGCGGAGCCCTGAGGAGATACTGCTTTCAAATTCATGCTAGTTTTCCAAAATCGCCAACCCTAGCTTTAATAACCTGGGCGTGAAACTGGACCCACAACTCAACCTCGAAGCTCATATCAATCACCTTTGCAAGACGTCTTTTTTTCACCTAAGAAATATCTCCAAACTCCGCTCCACACTCACCCTGCCAGATGCTAAGAAGCTCGTCCACGCCTTTGTCTCCTCCAGGCTGGATTACTGCCATGCGCTCCTCATCGGGATCCCTAGCAAGAGCCTCCAAAAGCTACAACACATTCAAAACTGCGCTGCTAGGATCCTGATGAGGTTGCGGAAATACGAACACATCACCCCCATCCTCCGCTCACTTCATTGGCTCCCCATAACTTTCCGGACAGAATACAAAATCTCCCTCCTCACACACCAGCGCCTGTATGGCAATGCACCCCCCTACCTGAAAGAACTTATCAAACCAAAACCAGCCACCCGATCCCTCCGTTCCTCCAACAAGGACCTTCTCTTCATTCCAGACTCTAAACTCCACACCATGGGTGACCGGGCTTTCTCTTTTACTGCCCCAAGCCTGTGGAATGCCCTCCCAGATAACCTGAGGGCACCACAACCCACGACAACCTTCAAAAATGGACTCAAAACCTTCCTTTTTTCTAAAGCGTTTGCTTGAATTTTTTATTTTGTTTTGGTTTTTACTGTTTCTGTATGTTTTTAACACTAGAACTTTTTCTACTGTTTTTATATGTTTTTAATGCTTTTATGGTCTGCTTTTATTCTCTGTATGCACTTTGAGATTCGCAAGAATGTAAAGCGCATTACAAATAAAATGCATTATTATTATTATTAAAGCTCGGAAGAGCAACAAAAATTTGTACCTGTTCTCTTTGTTTGTACTTTTACTTTTAATACTTAAGTACATTTAATAGTAGCTACTTTAAGACTTTTACTTAAGTGATTTTTTAATGAGTGACTTTCACAGTGACTTTTACACCACTGGTTAGAGGTAAGATCTTAAGCCAAGGCCCGAGCCCAAACCCGACCCGAAATTCAGGGTTATTGCGTTCGGGTCGGGCTTCCCTCTCGCTAACTGTTTTTTAATAAATATATATTTATATATTATGTCTACTAAAACGATGTACGGATATTTAACTAAGGAATACTTGTTATAAAATAAATAATTTGGATAAAACGGAGAAGGCGCTGCATGGTACTTGCTATTTAACTACTACGGTCGGGAAGGTAAAGGGACAGGAGAAGATACAGCTGACGCACGGAGGGAACTGAGCACTGGAAGCTTTAGGGCTCCGCTTTTTCAACCAGAGGCAGTGGCACCTGTTTCACGAGCCATTGCTGACTGAAGTCTGTATTCTGTTTCTGTAATAACCAAATACACGGCTTGAGAGTTGGGACACGCGCACGCTTGATGCAGCGCTCAATGCCAGATGTTCAAGAGGACGAGACCCGAGACTGAACTCCCGCACACACAGAAATATCTTTAACAAACTTTTCCAGCGTTATTTCATTGTGTAAATGCATTTATAATGATCATAAAAATATGTAGATTATTTTAACAGTAAGAAAACTTGTGTTTTTTTCTGCCAACTCGAATAAATTAAAATAAATGCCAAATGGGCTGCTGCATTTTGCCAACGAAATGAAGCATGAACTATCACACCTGATAGAACAGACAGACAAATATAAAAGATATAAATGTTTATTGAATATGCATCTTACAGTCTTGTTTAACTGGGAGAATTCATTACAAAAGACAGGCTTTAATTTGTTATCATTATGCACAGACATCGCCAC
Source organism: Scarus forsteni (assembly GCA_036419115.1). Taxonomy (NCBI): domain Eukaryota; kingdom Metazoa; phylum Chordata; class Actinopteri; order Labriformes; family Labridae; genus Scarus; species Scarus forsteni. Next base: position 14,245,633 of record JAZDUH010000395.1, read on the forward strand.
AAATGTGATCACACAACTCGCAACCTGTCCTTTTTCCTGGAGCAGTGCTCGGTCCGGGTCAGACTGACGCATCCCCTCCCTTTCCTCCTCCTCCTGAGTCCTCACAAATAAAATATAAAATTTTGGGTTTCGGGTCGGGCTGGATTTTTTAAGCCCGATCTTACCTCCGTCAGACCCTGACCAGGCAGAGGACCATCCAGCTGAGACAGGAGGGACATGGCGCCTGAGAGGACTGTAAACAAGAACAGGTGTGTAGCTGTTGGAGCCTCAGAGACTGTAAACGAGAACTAGTGTGTGAGCTGTTGGAGCCTCAGAGACTGTATACGAAAACAGGTGTGTGAGCTGATGGAGCCTCAGAGACTGTAGACGAGAACAGGTGTGTGAGCTGATGGAGCCTCAGAGACTGTAAACGAGAACAGGTGTGTGAGCTGTTGGAGCCTCAGAGACTGTAAACGAGAACAGGTGTGTGAGCTGATGGAGCCTCAGAGACTGTAAACGAGAACAGGTGTGTGAGCTGTTAGAGCCTCAGAGACTGTAAACGAGAACAGGTGTGTGAGCTGATGGAGCCTCAGAGACTGTAAACGAGAACAGGTGTGTGAGCTGATGGAGCCTCAGAGACTGTAAACGAGAACAGGTAAACGAGAACAGGTGTGTGAGCTGTTGGAGCCTCAGAGACTGTAAACGAGAACAGGTGTGTGAGCTGATGGAGCTTCAGAGACTGTAAACGAGAACAGGTGTGTGAGCTGTTGGAGCCTCAGAGACTGTAAACGAGAACAGGTGTGTGAGCTGATGGAGCCTGAGTGACTGTAAACGAGAACAGGTGTGTGAGCTGATGGAGCCTGAGAGACTGTAAACAAGAACAGGTGTGTGAGCTGATGGAGCCTCAGAGACTAAACAAGAACAGGTGTGTGAGCTGATGGAGCCTAAGAGGACTGTAAACAACAACAGGTGTGTGAGCTGATGGAGCTGCAGAGACTGTAAACGAGAACAGGTGTGTGAGCTGTTGGAGCCTCAGAGACTGTAAACAAGAACAGGTGTGTGAGCTGATGGAGCCTGAGAGACTGTAAACGAGAACAGGTGTGTGAGCTATTGGAGCCAGAGAGACTGTAAACAAGAACAGGTGTGTGAGCTGATGGAGCCTCAGAGACTAAACAAGAACAGGTGTACGGTGTACATTTTAGGACATCCTCAGTCTCAGGAATACCTCTGTCATTTCTCAGACCAAACGGCCTCAGACAAAACGGCATCAGACCAAACGGCATCAGAACTTCCTCCCTCAGACCAAACGGCCTCAGACAAAACGGCATCAGACCAAACGGCATCAGAACTTCCTCCCTCAGACCAAACGGCATCAGACAAAACGGCATCAGACCAAACGGCATCAGAACTTCCTCCCTCAGACCAAACGGCATCAGACAAAACGACCTCAGACCAAACGGCATCAGAACTTCCTCCCTCAGACCAAACGGCCTCAGACAAAACGGCATCAGACCAAACGGCATCAGAACTTCCTCCCTCAGACCAAACGGCATCAGACCAAACGGCATCAGAACTTCCTCCCTCAGACCAAACGGCATCAGACAAAACGACCTCAGACCAAACGGCATCAGAACTTCCTCCCTCAGACCAAACGGCCTCAGACAAAACGGCATCAGACCAAACGGCATCAGAACTTCCGCCCTCAGACCGAACGGCATCAGAACTTCCGCCCTCAGACCGAACGGCATCAGAACTTCCGCCCTCAGACCGAACGGCATCAGAACTTCCGCCCTCAGACCAAACGGCATCACATAATACGGCCTCAGGCTTCAAAATAAAAGTCATCAGACAAAACGGCATCAATTTAAACAGCCTCAACCAAAACGACGTCAGATAAAACAGCGTCAAAAAGAAAGCCATCAGAAAAATACTGGAAAAACGAACTCAAATAAATAAACTTTATACTACATTGAAGTATAATTAGTGTGCCAACGTTGACACTGTAGTATACTACTAAGTTTCCCATGATGCATTTCAAACCTCAGACGACAAAAAACGGATGCACACCAGACTATCAAATATCTCTGTTGATTCACCACATTTGAATGTTCAGAGAGCATTTTAGTAAAAAGTCACCACGAGAATACCAAAATGTGGTCATTTGAGCCATAAACGACGGATAGAAATTTCATTTCGACATTTCGGACATTCTGTTAAGCGCGCCATTATGATATCGAAGAAACTTCCGGTCGGCTCCAAAACAAGAGCCCAATTTACAAAAGCGTTAGAGACGGAAAAGGAGATAATTCAAGAATGTATTATTTTGAAGCCTGAGGCCGTTTGGTCTGAGGGCGGAAGTTCTGATGCCGTTTGGTTTGATGCCGTTCGGTCTGAGGGCAGAAGTTCTGATGCCGTTTTGTCTGATGCCGTTCGGTCTGAGGGCGGAAGTTCTGATGCCGTTTGGTCTAATGCCGTTCGGTCTGAGGGCAGAAATTCTGATGCCGTTCGGTCTGAGGGCGGAAGTTCTGATGCCGTTCGGTCTGAGGGCGGAAGTTCTGATGCCGTTTGGTTTGATGCCGTTCGGTCTGAGGGCGGAAGTTCTGATGCCGTTTGGTCTGATGCCGTTCTGTCTGAGGGCAGGAGTTCTGATGCCGTTTTGTCTGAGGCCGTTTGGTCTGAGGGCGGAAGTTCTGATGCCGTTTGGTCTGAGAAATGACAGAGGTATTCCTGAGACTGAGGATGTCCTAAAATGTACACCGTACAGGTGTGTTTGTGTTGAAACACATCCTGATCGTTCAGAGAAAAGAAGACAACAGGTTTGATTTAATTTTTTTATTTCAAGTTTGTGGATATATTTTTTATAAACATATAAACAGGATGGACCAAACCATCCATCACACCCTCTCACATACCAGCATGTAATTAACATGAAATAACTCAACATTCAGTGATTCACAGGCTGCAGACCTCATCAGACTAAAGACCTGATCAGTGGAAGATCAATCGTCTGATCCATGTTGGAACAAAACCTGATCCATGTGGAAGAAATAAAACAAGTTCTGAATAATGAACAGAGACCGGTGAACCAAACTGATGGTCTGTGACCTGCTCTGATGGTCTGTGACACGCTTGGATGGTCTGTGACCCACTCTTATGGTACGTGACCAACTCTGATGGTCGAGTGAACCGCTTTAATGGTACGTGACCCGCTCTAATGGTCTGTGACCCGCTCTGATAGTATATTGCCCGCTCTAATGGTATGTGACCCGCTCTGATGGTCTATGACCCGCTCTGATGGTCTGTGACACGCTTTGATGGTCTGTGACCCACTCTAATGTTCTGTGACCCGCTCTGATGGTCTATGACCCGCTCTGACGGTCTGTGACCCACTCTGATGGTCAAGTGAACCGCTATAACGATACGTGACCCGCTCTGATGGTCTATTACCTGCTCTGATGGTCTATGACCCGCTCTGATGGTCTATGACCCGCTCTGATGGTCTGTGACCCACTCAGATGGTCTGTGACCCGCTCTGATGGTACGTGACCCACTCCCATGGTCTGTGAACTGCTCTAATGGTACGTGCCCCGCTCTGATGTTCTATGACCCGCTCTGATGGTATGTGACCTGCTCTGACGGTCTGTGACCTGCTCTGACAGTCTGTGACCCGCTTGGATGGTCGAGTGAACCGCTCTAATGGTATGTGACCCACTCTGATGGTCTGTGACCCGCTCTGATGGTATTTGACCTGCTCTGATGGTCTGTGACCCGCTCTGATGGTCTGTGACCCGCTCTGATGGTCTGTGACCCGCTCTGATGGTCTGTGACCCACTCTGTTGGTCTATGACCCGCTCTGATGGTCGAGTGAACCGCTATCATCCGACCTTCGAACGTTCATCTTTATCCTGCGATGGCAAGTTGTTGGCATCCGGTCATGGTGCAGCAGGAGCTCCACACACAGACAAACGCACACAGCACTGGCTACACCGCGTCATGTTAAGCTAGTCTACAGGGCGGCACAGAGGGGGAATCACTGGGCCCCTTCACAGTAAGACATTCATGTCAAAGGTCACTGAGGCGTAAACACAACAGTGAAGGTGAAGATGTCCTCCATGAAGATGAGGAAGACTGGTAATGTCTGGATAACAAATCTTCAGGTTTTCACTTAAGGTCAAAGCTAAAGGTCAAGCTAAAGGTCTGGGTTAAAGGTCATAGCTGAAGGTCAAAGCTGGAGGTCAAAGCTGGAGGTCAACGTAGCCCTAGATGATGCAGATACCTGCTCAGATAGCAAGCTGTGCACCTCTCTAAAAATGTAACCACATGAAAACGTTAAAAACCAGGAGCCCTGTGATTGGCTTGAAGGGTATCACGAAGGACTTTGCAGTTACAGACGAATGTTACAAGACGGAGCAAACAGACAACAAAGGTGAGGGCTGGTGATTCAGCAGCCGTACATTCCACCTGAGCTCTGTGTTCACCTACTCACACAGCGGCTTGGTTCTGGTTACCATGGTTTCCTACACAAACAGAAAGAGGCCGTAGGAGGACCATAGACAGAGCTACGCCGACACCAGCTCGCGATGGTGATGCCTAACGGGGTGAAGACATGTGGACCAACAGAGGGTCACAGAGGTAAGAGGTCATCATTAGGACACTCTGAAGTACGAAGGTGTGGATATTCGGGATAACTTAAGAATAGATTATGTGATGATGTCATCGTCCACCGGCTCCAGCAGTCGGATGACGAGCTGACGGAGTTTTGGTGAAGCTCCGAGTCTCCTGACTAACTCTGAGCTGATGATGGATGATTGTTTAGTGAGGTCGTGGTCGACAACTCCTGCGACTTTTCTAAATGTTCTGACGTGGTTGTTGTCCGTGGGCCTCTAGGAAATCACCAGGATGTTCTCTTACGGACTGACGTATGGATGCGTTGACCATTAGATGTAGTTGTCCATGTTATCTTACGGACTGACGTATGGATGCGTTGACCATTAGATGTAGTTGTCCATGTAGTCTTACGGACTGACGTATGGATGCGTTGACCATTAGATGTAGTTGTCCATGTTGTCTTACAGACGGACGTATGGATGTGTTGACCGTCAGATATAGTCGTCGTTATTTCTTACGGATTGATGTATGGATGCATTGACCGTTAGATGTAGTCGTCGTCCACAGGCTCTCCTGGCGTGTCACAGTGATGGAGGAAGAGCACCACCACCCTCTGAAACACACCCCTCTTACTCTGGCGGCGCTCTGAGATCTCCTCGCCGATCGTCTCCATGCAGATATCGGCTGACAGCTGGCCTTTACGCCGCGGGGCGTAGATGGTGGCTGAAAAGAAACCAGGAACACGTCGAGATTCAAAACAGGTCTGATCACCCGAATGACACGTTCTCATTCCTTAAATCTTTGATGGATACTCTGATTCCCTGACACTGATTCCTGAATAAAGGTGTCCCTGATTGTTCGGGCTCACTCACTGCTTTCATCGTCCTCAAAGTCATAGCGAGCGTAGCTGTTGGGTTCAGCGGCTCTCAGAGTCCTCAGCCAGGGGAAGTCTGTGATCATGCTGTAGGGGGCGCCGTCCACCGATCCTGAGGCCAAAAGCAGAGACACAATCGACAGAAAAGCTGATGCTAAGAACCAGAGAGGCATTTAAGGACGACAGCAGTAGAAACCTGCCATGACCACATGTTTGTGTTTATAGCAGAGATTAACATGTTTACAGCAGAGATAATCATGTTTATGGCAGAGATAAACATGTTTACTGCTGTAGAGATAAACATGTTTACAGCTGTAGATATAAACATGTTTGCAGCAGAGATAAACATGTTTACAGCTGTAGATATAAACATGTTTACAGCTGTAGATATAAACATGTTTACAGCAGAGATAAACATGCTTACAGCTTTAGAGATAAACATGTTTACAACTGTAGAGAAAAACATGTTTAAAGCTGTAGAGATAAACATGTTTACAGCTGTAGAGATAATTGCGTTTACAGCTGTAGAGATAAACATGTTTACAGCTATAGATATAAACATGTTTACAGTAGAGATAAACATGTTTACAGCTGTAGATATAAACATGTTAACAGCAGAGATAAACATGTTTACCGTTGCAGAGATAAACGTGTTTCCAGCAGAGATAAACATTTTTACAGCTGTGGAGATAAACATGTTTACAGCAGAGATAATCATGTTTACAGCTGCAGAGATAAACATGTTTACAGCAGAGATAATCATGTTTACAGCTGTGGAGATAAACATGTTTACAGCACAGATAAACATGTTTACAGCTTTAGAGATAAACATCTTTACAGCACAGATAAACATGTTTACAGCTTTAGAGATAAACATGTTTACAGCAGAGAAAATCATGTTTACAGCAGAGAAAATCATGTTTACAACTTTAATGATAAACATGTTTACAGTAGGGATAAACATGTTTACAGCTGTAGAGCTAAAGATGTTTACAGCAGAGATAAACATGTTAACAGCTGTAGAAATAAACATGTTTACAGCAGAGATAATCATGTTTACAGCTGTAGAGATAAAAATGTTCACAGCTGTAGAGATAAACATGTTTACAGCGGAGATAATCATGTTTACAGCTGTAGAGATAATCATGGTTACAGCTGTAGAGATAAACATGTTTACAGCAGAGATAATCATGTTTACAGCTGTAGGTATAAACATATTTACAGCAGAGATAAACATGTTAACAGCTGTAGAGATACATGTTTACAGCAGAGATAAACATGTTTACAGCTGTAGATATAAACATGTTTACAGCTGTAGAGATAAACATGTTTACAGCTGTAGCGATAAACATGTTTACAGCAGAGATAAACATGTTTACAACAGAGATAATCATGTTTATGGCAGAGATAAACATGTTTACAGCTGTAGAGATAAACATGTTCACAGCTGTAGATAAAAAACATGTTTACAGCAGAGATAAACATGTTTACAGCTGTCGATATAAACATGTTTACAGCAGAGATACACATGTTTACAGCTGTAGAGATAAACATGTTTACAGCAGAGATAAACATGTTTACAGCTGTAGATATAAACATGTTTACAGCTGTAGAGATTTACATGTTTACAGCTGTAGAGATAATTATGTTAACAGCTGTAGAGATAAACATGATTAGAGCAGAGATAAACATGTTTACAGCTTTAGATATAAACATGTTTACAGTAGAGATAATCATGTTTACAGCTGTAGATATAAACATGTATACAGCAGAGAAAAACATGTTTACAGCTGTGGAGATAAACCTGTTTACAGCAGAGATAATCATGTTTACAGCTGTAGAGATAATCATGTTTACAGCTGTAGAGATAAACATGTTTACAGCACAGATAAACATGTTTACAGCTTTAGAGATAAACATGTGTACAGCAGGGATAAACATGTTTACAGCTGTAGAGATAAGCATGTTTACAGCAGAGATAAACATGTTTACAGCAAAGATAATCATGTTTACAGCTGTAGAGATAAACATGTTCACAGCTGTAGAGATAAACATCTTTACATCAGAGATAATCATGTTTACAGCTGTAGAGATAATCATGTTTAAAGCTGCAGAGATAAACATGTTTACAGCAGAAATAACCATGTTTACAGGTTTAGAGATAAACATGTTTACAGCTGTAGAGATAAACATGTTTACAGCAGAGATAAACATGTTTACAGCTGTAGAGATAAACATAGTTACAGTTTTAGAGATAAACATGTTTACAGCAGAGATAAACATGTTTACAGCTTTAGAGATAAACATGTTTACAGCAGAGATAAAAATGTTTACAACTGTAGATATAAACATGTTTGCAGCAGAGATAAACATGTTTACAGTTGTAGAGATAAATACGTTTATAGCAGAGATAAACATGTTTATAGCTGTAGAGATTAACATGTTTACAGCAGAGATAATCATGTTTACAGCTGTAGAGATAAACATGTTTACAGCTGTAGAGATAAACATGTTTACAGCCGAGTTAAAAATGTTTACAACTGTAGATATAAACATGTTTGCAGCAGAGATAAACATGTTTACAGTTGTAGAGATAAACATGTTTATAGCAGAGATAATCATGTTTACAGCAGAGATACACGTTTACAGCTGTAGAGATAAACATGTTTACAGCAGAGATTATCATGTTTACAGCAGAGATACACATGTTTACAGCTGCAGAGATAAACATGTTTACAGCAGAGATTATCATGTTTACAGCTGTAGAGATAAACATGTTTACAGCTGTAGAGATAAACATGTTTACAGCTGTAGAGATAAACATGTTTACAGCAGAGATTATCATGTTTACAGCTGTAGAGATAAACATGTTTACAGCTGTAGAGATAAACATGTTTACAGCAGAGATTATCATGTTTACAGCTGTAGAGATAAACATGTTTACAGCTGTAGAGATAAACATGTTTACAGCTGTAGAGACCCATGCTGTAAACATGTTTACAGCAGAGATAAACATGTTCACAGCTGTAGAGATGAACATGTGTACAGCAGAGATTAACATGTTTACAGCTGTACAGATAACCATGTTTACAGCTGTAGAGATAACCATGTTTAGGATGGTCCAAAGCTCACTTGGTAAACCATGCTCTTGATGGTGCAGACATGAAGCTGCTCTGTGTGTGTTTGCTGTTCTGATGTGTGTTTTGTATATCATTGTGTTTATTTGACCATTACTGCACACTGTTCTTTGTTGTTGTGTACTGTTGTGTGTGATCATTATTGCATAACTGTGTGTTAATATTGTTGCTGTTGTTGTTTGTTGATCTTACCCTCCAGGGTGTAGATGTCTCTGCCCCAGGGGTACCTGGGAAACTTTTTGATGTCCTCCTCGGTCCTGGTAGCTTCTGGGAAAAACTCGTACTTGATGAGCTCTCTGAGAACAGACAGATGGGTTAGTGACCCCTCGTGCCAATCACAGGGCAGACACGTGAACCACAGTATTAGAACATTGAACATTACAATCAATAATCAGGACGGGGACAGTCTAAGAAATGCAGCCTAAAGCCTGAACCCAGTTTTCTGGAACTTCTGGAGCTGGATCAGGTGAACCGGGATCAGGAGTCAGAAGTTCTGGGACATGTTATCTCACTCTGACCGTCTCTTCGTCACAGAGAACATTTCTGCTCCGGTCCCAGTCCAACATCTCCAAACATCTGTCCAGTTTGATGTTCTCAGGAGTTTCTGATGGTCAAGGTCACCCAGGACATAAATCACAAACACGTGACCTGCAAACACACGTGACCTGCAAACACACCTGATCCACCTGATGTTTCAGTGCGTCACAGATGTCGTCCCTGAAAATCTCCTCTACTATAAAACACCAGAGCTTCATCCTCAGAGGACCAGGATGTAGCATACCTGCCACCAGGAGTGTTACAGACCCCTCTGACCAATCAGAGACCAGAGAGAGGTCACATGACCATCATCGTAGCTCTTCACTCACTGGCTGATGTTGGCGATGGTGTCCATCCAGCTGCGGATCCGGACTTTGTTCCGGATGTTGGGCGGGTTGCTGAACTCGTGGACCAGAGCGATGTGGTACGGGTACGGACCCTGAAACAGCTGCCGCTCCAGGGCCACGGAGTCCACCTGAGGGGGCGGGGCATGATAAAGAAATCACCTGTTAGATTAATAACACTAATGTTTCAGGAGAGGCATCAGACTGAAGCCCCATCCACACCTGCAGAAGAACCCTGGACTGACCCAGATGGGCTGCAGGTGAGCATCCAAACAGGAAGTCTGACTTTACCCCGATTACCTGCCCAGAGATCCAGCTCTCGATGCTCCTATGAGGTCATCAGGTGGACAAAAGTTGCACTTCCTTTTCTTCTTTCACAATAAAACCCTTAAAAAACAGAAACGTACACCTCTCCACCTTTATGGTCCCAGCTGAGCGGGCAGGTGACCCACCTGGTGCATGGGCCGCATGTAGATAATGCGGTTCCTCTCTGGAGGCATCCTGAGGATCTGGTCCAGGACCTGCTCCATGTCCAGCTTCTTACACTGAGCAAAGTCGAACCTGTTCACGATGGGGGCGGAGTCTACCTGCAGCTGCTTCAACACACGACATCTGGTGGCTACACAAATACACACAGCTAAATGAACACCTGGAGTGAACACACACTATAAACAAAGTAAAATATATTAATTCATATTCAATAAAAACATTTGTACTATAAATAAAGAAAAATATAATCAATTAGATTTCACAAATGCATGTATGCAAATATGGCAAACACATATTTAATGAATATATGTGTACTTTGAATGAAGTATGAACATAAGAAAAGGAAAGCTAAACTCTGAACATGGGTATGAGCCGTGTTACCGTGGATGAACATCATCTTGGGACAGTCTTTGAGGACCAGGTCGGTGATCCCACAGTTTGTCAGAGTGACGCCCACCAAGTTCTTACTCTTCAGGGACAGGACCTGAAACACAGGGCGTGGGCGGGGCTTAAAGACGAGAACACGCGTGTTGTTTTCATGTGATCATACAGCTGTAAAGACGTCTGCCTCAGAGGTTTAAGATAATCAGTACAGACTCCTTTGAGCTCCACATGTTTTAGGAAAAGTTCTTTATAAATAAATATAAATAAACTATAAATATGAATAAACTTGAGTCTTTAAGGCTTCATCCACGTTGTTTCACTGCAGAGGTTCCTCTACATGAGGTGAAATGCTGCTTACACTTTATTTATTAAAACTGAATCACACAGCATGTTCAGGATCAGCTGACATTTCTGATTGAAAATAATAGAGTTTAACCCTTAGGTCGTCTAAAAAACAGACAAGCTGCCATTTTAACACACGGCTTTTCCCGCCTAAATTATGTTCAAACCATTGGAGTGCTTTTGAAGAAATCCCCATTTTCCTCGGTAAAGGGCAGAGTGGTTAACGGCGTCCAAAGTCTCATGAATCTAAAAACAGGTTGGACTGTTTGTTTTAAAGATGGACTACAAATCATTTCAGATGTTGTGTCAGAACTACTTCCTGATTTTCTTGGTCCTTGTTAGCTTAGCTAACAAAGTACGTTTAGAAATGAGTGGGGTCCTAGCCCACCTGAGGCTCTGCAGCTGTTTCTAAACCCAACAGATCATGACCATCGAGCTCGTTATTCACACCTTTACGATCCAGAACCAGAGTTTAATGTGTTTTCACAGCACAAAAGGACAAAGTAGGAGCTTCAGCGTGTTTTCTGTAGCAATGTTACAGCCGTCCAAGACTGTGAGCAGGGGCGGATCTACCATTAAGGAGAAGTAGGCGAATGCCTTAGGCCCCCAACTTGTAGGGGGCCCCCAACCGGTTGCCCCCGCCCCAGCCAACAAGGGCCAGGGCCCCTACAGCCAGCAGCACCCCCACGATTGTCATTTATAATTATATTAGTGTAGTAATAATATAAATGGCAAAACAAACAAACAAAACATCAGAATGCCAAAATCATATTATCTGCTCCCCCTACAGCCTCTACAATGGACTGTCCCATGATGACGGAAGACCGAGCAGCCAAGTAGTTATGTGAGTTTGTTTACGTAAACAGAGAAGCGTGTGAGTTAAAATGAAGCTAAGTTATCAGAGAGGGTCGGGGTAAAGGAAAGGGCGAGAGGAAATCAAAAAATACACTGCCACATTCCCAAAGGTGTCATGACTCTGTACGGTGTCGGTGACACCACTGATAGAAAAAATATGACAATGAGCCAGAGCTAGGCTAACCGTCGCAGACTGTGAGTTCCAGCGGGCTCGTGCGACTGGCTGCTCTCGAGCCAGGTGTCGCGTGCCCTGTGGCAAAGCACAGATGAAGATGAAGGTGGGGTGACTCCGTGGCCACACAGCCCCCTCCTGACAGTCCTGTTGAGTTAGTGCTGGATATGAAAAACCTCCACTCTCCTTCTGTCCCTCTCGAGCCCTCTACACATTAGTTGCTTCACATTATGTAAGTCTAAATAATTACCATTGTATAAATACAATCGCACACACTCAAAAAAAAAAAAAAAAAACTCACTCTAACTTGCGCAATTTAAGAGTCTGATGCGTCGCCATCGTTTCGTTATAGTCATTAAAATGCATTTTTCCTTTTCTCCCTTCTGTGGCCTGTCGTCTGACTCTGCTGAGCAAGAGGCCATCCACTCTGTCCCGCACAGTCTGATCGTTCAAAACATTCAACAAACAAACGCTGCCTTCAGTTAAACGGGGAATAACATGAATGAAACGGGCACTGATGTCAGTAAGGCTTCCACACAAAGCAGAGGAAGGAAGGAAAAGCTGAAGGACAGATTTTCATCCGCTGTATTTGTGATGCACATGTGAACATTTCATCTAAATCCCTCCTGAATCGCTCTGCGTCTTTGCGCGCGCACCTGTTTGCAGGTGAGCACATAGACGCAGACGGACGCGCATCGCAGCCAGGGACAGTGAGAGCTCATCAGTCACTTTGTGCGGTTTTATAACTCAATCAGTGTCTTGATGGCTCATGTGCTCCATTCAAGTGAACACAAAGTGTTGAAAAATGACAAATCAGCTTTTTGATGAATCAAAACTCAGCATCCTTCATCAGTCCATGTGAGCCACTGTTTTCCCTCACTCTCTGTTTCTAAATTATAAATTCATCCCGAAGTTTCTGCATCACGTATTCTCCATGATATAAGAACAATCTATTAAGTATTAAGCTTCAATTACCATCTACGAGTGAAGTGGTTCTCAACCTGTGGGTGGAGGTCCATAAGTGGGTCTCAGAGCTGTTTTCAGTGAATGGTGTATAAATCAGGTCAAAATGTGGCAAATATGTCTATGGAGACCCTAAAAGGACAAACATCATAGTCAGTGTTGGGCAAATTACTTAAAAAATAATGGTTACAGCTACTAGTTACTTTCCCAAAAAAGTAACTGAGGTACTAACAGAATATTTCTTCATAAATGTAATTAGTTACCAGGTAAAGTAACTGATGTGGTACTTTTCCTTTGATGTGTGTCTCCGTCTCTGTGTGCTTCCTTGTTGTTACCTGCTGCAGCAGCTCTGACATCATCAGCGGAGTTCTCACTGTTTTTTGGTCTCTAGATTTTAGATTTACGAACAACAGACAAACACTTTGCTTTAGGACTTTTAATTTTTTTTCCACATTACATTTCAATTTCAAAGTCATATTTCTTCTTTTTTGTCTCTTAATTTACTGATTAAACATCCTTTTGTTTATTCAGAAGTGAAGGGAGGGGCTGCTGTTATTTATAACTCTGTTAGTGCTTAACAGTCGAACTTTGATTTTTGTAACCAAAAAGACATGTCAGGGTTTTATCAGATTTATCTTAATCTTCTACAACTTTATCATGGTGTAAATAGTAGCTACATTAGAAATAAATGTAATTCTTGCTATGAGGATTTATTTTAGGTTGAAAGAAAAATTTTACAGTAAAATTTAAATTTGTATTTAGAAAGGGATAAAATGATTGTAACAGCTTCTGAATTGGGTTTATATTGATGGTTTTGGGGGCTCAACAAGTCCAAATGAACAGCTGCACTATTGGAACAAACCCAAAAAACTGCGACCTACAACTCCCAATATGCACATGCAAGTTAGAAAAAGAAGCAGAAAGTTGCTTGTAATTAGCAGACCTGGCAACTCTGGCATCAAGTTTTCTCGTCTGTCTGTTAGAAGCGCGACTCCTGTCTGTGTCTGATTGAGTGAGACAGGTCGGGTAACAACTGCTGGATATTGGTGCAAAGCAGCTCACCACATTTCACTGCTAAACGTTTGAAATAGTTGATTGCATTAGCTGTTACTGGGAAAAAGTAACAGTGTTAGTAACATGGTTATTTTTAATCCCTTTACTCCCAAAACTGATCATAGTATGTCAGAGTTTACTAAACAGAATAAACAAGACTGCACCACCTTGTACAAGACCAAACTTGGTGAGTGAGTTATTTAATTTTGATAGTTGAATAAATGAAAAAAAAATATTTAAGATATACTGATACCCAATATATGAATATTAATAGATGATAGATGAATGAATGAATGATTAAGATAAATTGATAGAAAGCAAAAAAGCTAGGGGAAACACTGGCCTTTGCCTTTTCTACTTTTTTGTTTCTAAAGAACAGATGAAGAGGGCCCCTGGCTATGTTCGCCTTAGGCCCCCAAATTACTAAGTCCGCCACTGACTGTGAGGGTTGTTTCTGTTCGTCATTTCTATGATTCAGAAGTCTGAGCCTTCAGGGTTAAAGGGACACTGATCTCTGAAGTGTCTGAAATATGTCCAGTCCTTCTGGGATTTACCTTGTCTTACTCCTGCCCATTATGGATAATACATAAAGTTCATCTGAAAACCTTGATTATTCTATTCCCTATATTTTAAATTTTCAAGAGGTGCATGCCGATTTAAAATGTCTATCAATTAGAGATTCACAATACTATCAGTTTCATATTGGTATTGGTTAATTTCAGCCTAAAATGTTAAGTATTAGGCCAAAACTTAAGTTTTAGCAGATATTTACAGTGCATATATTGACCACACGTACAGTATCTCACAAAAGTGAGTACACCCCTCACATATCTCCAAATATTCTATATCTTTCCATGGGACAGCAGTGAGGTAATGACACTTTGATACAGTGTACAGTAGTGAGTGGGCAGCTCGTTAAACAGTTTAAATTCACTGTCCCCTCAAAACAACTCCACACACAGACATTAATGTCTAAACTGCTGGCAACAAAAGTGAGCCCACCCCTAAGTCAAAGTGTCCAAATTGGCCCTAAGTGTCAATATTTTGTGCGGCCACCTTTATTTTTCAGCACTGCCTTGACCCTCTTGGGGAGGGAGTTCACCAGAGATTTCCAAAAGACAATCTCTGGATATGATGCTGAGAGCGTGCACTAAACTTCTTTGGTCGACCATCGCAGCCTGTGCTGAGTGGAGCCGGTCCTGTCACAACCCATAAACACACCTCCAAGACCACCACTGCCCTGTTAAAGAAGCTCAGGGTAAAGGTAATGGACTGGCCAAGCATGTCTCCAGACCTGAACCCTACTGAGCATCTGTGTGAAGTCCTCAAAAGGAAGGTGGAGGAGAGCAAGGTCTGTAACATCCACCAGCTCCATCATGTGGTCATTAGTAAGTGGAAAAGGATTCCAGTGGCAAAAAGTGAATCTCTGGTGAACTCCCTCCCCAAGAGGGTCAAGGCAGTGCTGAAAAATAAAGGTGGCCGCACAAAATATTGACACTTAGGGCCAATTTGGACACTTTGACTTAGGGGTGGGCTCACTTTTGTTGCCAGCAGTTTAGACATTAATGTCTGTGTGTGGAGTTGTTTTGAGGGGACAGTGAATTTAAACTGTTTAACGAGCTGCCCACTCACTACTGTACACTGTATCAAAGTGTCATTACCTCACTGCTGTCCCATGGAAAGATATAGAATATTTGGAGATATGTGAGGGGTGTACTCACTTTTGTGAGATACTGTACGTGTGGTCAATATATGCACTGTAAATATCTGCTAAAACTTAAGTTTTGGCCTAATACTTAACATTTTAGGCTGAAATTAACCAATACCAATATGAAACCGATAGTATTGTGAATCTCTAATTGATAGACATTTTAAATCGGCATGCACCTCTTGAAAATTTAAAATATAGGGAATAGAATAATCAAGGTTTTCAGATGAACTTTATGTATTATCCATAATGGGCAGGAGTAAGACAAGGTAAATCCCAGAAGGACTGGACATATTTCAGACACTTCAGAGATCAGTGTCCCTTTAACCCTGAAGGCTCAGACTTCTGAATCATAGAAATGACGAACAGAAACAACCCTCACAGTCAGTGGCGGACTTAGTAATTTGGGGGCCTAAGGCGAACATAGCCAGGGGCCCTCTTCATCTGTTCTTTAGAAACAAAAAAGTAGAAAAGGCAAAGGCCAGTGTTTCCCCTAGCTTTTTTGTGAGGGGTGTACTCACTTTTGTGAGATACTGTATCAGCAGGAATATCAGCAAATTCTACGAATGTTCAAAACTGATGCATGGGTACAGTTAAATATTGAGGATTCATTTTGGCAAAGTTAAAAGCTGTTTTGTTGTTTTACATCTGTTCATGTGATAACATGCTGTAACACTGAAAGAAACCAGTTCATATTATTAAGCACAGAGCTCTTGACCTGAAACATCAGTATCAGCCATAAAGAATCAAAAACCTGTCAGCATATCAGATATCAGGAAAAAACAATATTATTCGTCCCTACTAAAAACAGCTACTTCACATCAGGGTGAGGAGCTAGAGGCTCTCCCAGCCCCTCAAATAAAGGCCATTTAGAAACACTTACAGAAATGATACATGTGGTTCAAATCTGCAGGTGCATTGTGGGAGCTCTGCATGGCTGACAGCAGCAGCCCCACTGCGGTCGCCGACATCATGAGCAAACACCGGCTCTGTTGGATCTTTACAAATAAAGTCAAGTTTCTCCAGATCTGAAATGGAGGTTTCCAGATGCCAAAACAAAAGCATGGCACATTTAGTATGTGTGTATGATACTCACAGTTTGTGTTTTCCTCTCACTGTGTTAACAGTTACAAAACCCAAAACCAGTGAAGTTGGCATGTTGTGTAAATTGTAAATAAAAACAGAATACAATGATTTGCAAATCCTTTTCAACTTATATTCAATTGAATACACTGCAAAGACAAGATATTTAACATCTGAAGTGGTAAACTTTGTTATTTTTTGCAAATATTAGCTCATTTGGAATTTGATGCCTGCAACATGTTTCAAAAAAGCTGCACAAGTGTCAAAAAAGACTGAGAAAGTTGAGGAATGCTCATCAAACACTTATTTGGAACATCCCACAGGTGAACAGGCTAATTGGGAACAGGTGGGTGCCATGATTGGGTATAAAAGCAGCTTCCCTGAAATGCTCAGTCATTCACAAACAAGGATGGGGCGAGGGTCACCACTTTGTGAACAAATGTGTGAGCAAATTGTCCAACAGTTTAAGAACAACATTTCTCAACCAGCTATTGCAAAGAATTTAGGGATTTCATCATCTACGGTCCGTAATATCATCAAAAGGTTCAGAGAATCTGGAGAAATTACTGCACGGAAGCAGCAAGGCCCAAAACTAACATTGAATGCCCGTGACCTTCGATCCCTCAGGCGGTACTGCATCAAAAACCGGCATCACTGTGTAAAGGATATCACCACATGGGCTCAGGAACACTTCAGAAAACCACTGTCAGTAACTACAGTTCGTCTACATCTGTAAGTGCAAGTTAAAACTCTACTATGCAAAGCCAAAGCCATTTATCAACAACACCCAGAAACACCGCCGGCTTCACTGGGCCGAGCTCATCTAAGATGGACTGATGCAAAGTGGAAAAGTGTTCTGTGGTCTGACCAGTCCACATTTACAATTGTTTTTGGAAACTGTGGTCGTCATGTCCTCTGGACCAAAGAGGAAAAGAACCATCTGGACTGTTATAGGCCCAAAGTTCAAAAGCCAGCATCTGTGATGGTATGGGGGTGTATTAGTGCCCAAGGCATGGGTAACTTACACATCTGTGAAGGCACCATTAATGCTGAAAGGTACATACAGGTTTTGGAGCAACATATGTTGCCATCCAAGCAACGTCTTTTTCATGGACGCCCCTGCTTATTTCAGCAAGACAATGCCAAGCCACATTCTGCACGTGTTACAACAGCGTGGCTTCGTAGTAAAAGAGTGCAGGTACTAGACTGGCCTGCCTGTAGTCCAGACCTGTCCCCCATTGAAAATGTGTGGCGCATTATGAAGCGTAAAATACAACAACGGAGACCCCGGACTGTTGAACAACTTAAGCTGTACATCAAGTAAGAATGGGAAAGAATTCCACCTGAAAAGCTTCAAAAATTGGTCTCCTCAGTTCCCAAACGTTTACTGAGTGTTGTTAAAAGGAAAGGCGATGTAACACAGTGGTAAAAATGACCCTGTGACAACTTTTTTACAATGTGTTGCTGCCATGAAATTCTAAGTTAATGATTATTTGCAAAAGAAAATAAAGTTTCTCAGTTCAAACATTAAGTATCTTGTCTTTGCTGTGTATTCAATTGAATATAAGTTGAAAAGGATTTGCAAATCATTGTATTCTGTTTTGATTTACGATTTACACAACGAGCCAACTTCACTGGTTTTGGGTTTTGTACATCAGACACAGGCTTGAGGATGATGGTATTTTTCTTTCTGTAAAGTCAACTGTCTGCCATGAACTCCACAGCTAAGCATCACCAAGAGTATTTTAAACCCCATGATGAGAAGAGACTCTGCTCTGGAGCTGATCCAGGCGCCGTTGTGGCCCTGTTGAAGTCCAGAGCAGAAGGCCAACAGGCGCTGATGAAGAAGACCGTTTACTCGACGTTTTCAGCCAAAAACAAAGACAAAGAGTTTTCTGTGTTTTCACCTCCCGTTAACACCAGGGTCTGAATCCACAAACTTTTGAAACTACAGTCCAAAGCGGGGAGTTTGGAAAATGTATTGATGCCCGGCTTCGTGTCAGTCAGGTGAAACAGACGTCACCTCATGGTCAGTCCTCTTTCTCATGAAGGCTGTGCACACATACCAGGAACAACAACAGCTTCATCGTCTACAGAGTAACATGTGAGCTGCTTACCGTGCTCGCTTTGTTATCCAGACTAAACTATCCAGGCCGTATGAGCCAAAACAAAATTAAATGTTGTCATGAAAATCCAACGTTCAGGTCAGTTTTCTAAGGAGTAAAGTTTACCACACTGGAGCGCACATGGCGGCCATACTTGAATGAGCAGCTCTGTCATCGTAGACTTAGAGTTAAAGAGTTATAGCAGATCTATAATCAGCTTCTCACCTGAACGTGGTCGTCCTCGGTGACGGGGTCTGACGTGCTTGTGGATTTGTCAGATGTTCGTTTTCTCCTCACAGACACTCGAGGTCTGGATCTGCAGACATCTGAAACAGTCAGGAGGAACATTATTCTCAAAGAGGCCTCGTGTACATTTTGGGGTTAGAGGCCCCTGGTTACATTTCTCTCTCCCTGTCCCAGGCCTCTCCAATGTTTACAGCCAAACAGCTCCTCACCTGCAATATCGATGTCTGCAGCGCCCCCTTGTGGATGAATGAGTTATAACTGGCCAAGCCCTGAGTAATCCATTTCCTAAATCTGTTTTCATTTTTATTTGGTGCAAAATCCAAATCATAGGCACACCAGGGAGATTTTAGACGGAACGTCCAACCTGTAGAATCTAATGATCTCTCCCAAAGGCAATCCGATCAGAGACCCTCATACCCCTTTTCCACCAAGCTGGTTCCAGGGCTGGTTCGGAGCTAGAGCCAGCTTAGCACCAGTTCTTTGGTTTTCCACAGACTAAGCACCGATTGCTGGCTTTCAAAACCGGTGCTTAGCAAGCACCAGCTCTTTGCTGGGCCAGCAGAAAGAACCACTTTACGTCGGGGGCTACGGCTTACGTCAGGGGGTGGGGGCGGGTGAAAACACGGAAGCACCAAAGCAGAGTAAAAACACAGAAGCATTCTTACCTTCATCTTCTCAAGCGTGATCGCTGTTCGTTGCATAATCGTCGAGTAGCATTAACTTGCTGGATCGCCAACTTTTGCTCTACAAAGGAAGGCTCGAAAAGCCAACAGCAACACTTGAATCGCAACGTAGTCCTCCATCTTTGTAGTGGCAATTGAATTCGGCGCTAGTTGTTATGGGTAATTAGCGTGACGTATACAGACGTATACATTGACGTGATGACGTAGCCCTCTGGCCGGCACCCGTTTGTGGAAAAGCAAACGGTTCTAAACAGGTTCGCAGTTGAACCAACTGCGAACTGGCTCTAGCACCAGCACTAGCACCAGCCCTGGAACCAGCTTGGTGGAAAAGGGGTATCAGAGACCCTCAGAGACCCTCAGAGTCCTGCAGCCCAGTTTTAGCCAGTAAGGTTAGGGTTGGTCATTAACGCTGTGCCTTCTGTCTCCTTCCACCCTGAGGTGAGTGTAGAGATACAGACTGATGGCCGAAGCTGAGCTGCAGAATAAAACTGCCCTTTTCTTAATCACAGGGTTTTAAATTTAACTCTTTTCCCTGTCCCATCCTAAAAACTGTTCTGGTATTCTGACCGGAGACACTGATTCAATCCTGGAGTCCAAACTCAAAAAGGGGATGACGTTCCAGCTCTCCATGTCTGACTTTGACTGTAAGGGTCCAGAAGTGAATTGTTGTGTTAAACTTAAATAAATCACCTGCATAAACAGACAGAGCTCCGCTGATGTCATTAAGACCCTTTATGTTCAGATTCAGTCTGATCCATCGACTCAGGGCCTCATCGACAAGGCAAAGAAAAGAATAAACCTTTTTGGAGAGATCATAAAGTTTATCATAAAGTGATTTAATGTGTCGATTAAAGATGTTTGGAGGCCAAATTTTAAAAACACTTTAGAGAGAAATGACCATCACATTGAGTCAAACGCCCAGGCTGCTGCCCCGCCACAGGTAAGCAGAAGAAGATGCCAGGCTACGCTAGGCTACACCACGCCACGCCACGCCACGCCACGCCACGCCACGCCACGCTACACTAAGCTACACTACGCCACGCCACGCTATGTTACACTAAGCTACGCTACGCCAGGCTATGCCACGCTACGCTATGCTGCGCCAGGCTACGCTACAGGATTTTCATGAATTTCATTGATGCTAGCTTAATCTGATGTTTAAACTGATGATTTCTGAGGACCAAAGTCAAAACTTAAAAACTGACCCTCAGGAATCATGAAAAAAACGTTTTAATCCTCATGCTGATCCGCATGAAACCTGTCACCAAGCCCCCGACTGTAAGGAGAGGAAGAACCTGTGTTCTCGCCTGTGGGAGGTGTCTCACCTGTGGGAAGTGTCTCACCTGTGGGAGGTGTCTCGCCTGTGGGAGGTGTCTCGCCTGTGGGAGGTGTCTAACCTGTGGGAGGTGTCTAACCTGTGGGAGGTGTCTAACCTGTGGGAGGTGTCTCGCCTGTAGGAGGTGTCTAACCCGTGGGAGGTGTCTAACCCGTGGGAGGTGTCTAACCCGTGGGAGGTGTCTAACCTGTGGGAGGTGTCTAGCCTGTGGGAGGTGTCTAGCCTGCGGGAGGTGTCTCGCCTGTGGGAGGTGTCTCGCCTGTGGGAGGTGTCTAACCTGTGGGAGGTGTCTAACCTGTGGGAGGTGTCTAACCTGCGGGAGGTGTCTCGCCTGTAGGAGGTGTCTAACCTGTGGGAGGTGTCTCGCCTGTGGGAGGTGTCTAACCTGTGGGAGGTGTCTCGCCTGTGGGAGGTGTCTAACCTGTGGGAGGTGTCTACCCTGTGGGAGGTGTCTACCCTGTGGGAGGTGTCTCGCCTGTGGGAGGTGTCTAACCTGTGGGAGGTGTCTAACCTGTGGGAGGTGTCTCACCTGTGGGAGGTGTCTCACCTGTGTCAGGTAGGAGGCTCACAGAAGACGTCCTGCTGCATGAGCGGGTCAGAGGTCTTCTGGGGACAAAGTCCTGGTCCCTGTGTGGTCCCTGCTGCTGTAGACCTTGTCCAGCTGGTGGTCTTCTTGGCCCTCCTCGGGTTTCAAGACCCCCCAAAGCAGGGGGTCGCTCCGATCCGTCTGTGGTCCTGGTTCCTGTGGACCGGTCTACAGTCCCCCCCCTCCCTGACCCCCCCACAGACCCACAACCTGGTCTGGGTCCAGTTCTTGCTCCTGTCCCGGTGCTCCCCATCCCTCGGGCTGGTCCAGGATCCGGTCTGGAGGAGGTCTCAGCAGGTTCAGTACTGACCCCCCTGCTGCTGGACCTCCTGCTGGTCTCCCCTGCAGCCTTCAGGTCGGCCTTGATCTGCTCACTGCTCACCTGACAGCTCTTCTCACAGCTGCTGCAGGCCTGAGGCCCCTCAGGGTCCACTGAGGGCTGTGCACGAGGCCCCTCGGGGTCCACTGATGGCAGTGCACAAGGCCCCTTGGGGTCAGCTGAGGGCTGTGCACGAGGCCCCTCGGGGTCCGCTGACAGCAGTGCACGAGGCCCCTTGGGGTCCGCTGAGGGGAGCCGTGCACGAGGCCCCTCGGGGTCTGCTGAGGGGAGCCGTGCACGAGGTCTCCCACATTCTGAACTCAGGGACCCTGAATGAGGTCCTTCTTGGTCCTCCCTTAGAGACTCTGCATGAGCCTCGGCCTTTGACCCTTCCTGATTCCCCAGCAGGGACCCTGCACGGTCCCTTACCTGAGACTCCACCTTAATCCCCACCTTGGACCCTGCTGGGGTCCCCAGCGGTGGCCCCTCATGGTCCCCTAGGGACCCCTCAGGTGTGGAGGCCGCGGTGCTGCGTCGCAGGGGGGTCTTCCCTTTACCTGTAACACACAACCAGAAAAGTGGATATCACACCTGTGTTTGTGATTTATATGTATAAACTTAAATATGTGTATAGATGTATATAAACATTTATACTCATGTACTTATATTTGTGTATAGATGTATATAAACATTTATACTCATGTACTTATATATGTGTATAGATGTATATAAACATTTATACTCATGTACTTATGTGCATAGACGTATTTAAACATTTACACAAATAAACTTATGTGTATAGATGTTTATAAACATTTATACTTTTATACTTATATATGTGTATAGATGTATATAAACATTTACACAAATAAACTTATATATGTGTATAGATGTATATAAACATTTACACAAATAAACTTATATATGTGTATAGATGTATATAAACATTTATACTCATGTACTTATACATGTGTATAGATGTATATAAACATTTATACTCATGTACTTATATATGTGTATAGATGTATATAAACATTTATACTCATGTACTTATGTGCATAGACGTATTTAAACATTTACACAAATAAACTTATGTGTATAGATGTTTATAAACATTTATACTTTTATACTTATATATGTGTATAGATGTATATAAACATTTACACAAATAAACTTATATATGTGTATAGATGTATATAAACATTTACACAAATAAACTTATATATGTGTATAGATGTATATAAACATTTATACTCATGTACTTATACATGTGTATAGATGTATATAAACATTTATACTCATATACTTATATATGTGTGTAGATGTATATAAACATTTATACTCATGTACTTATATATGTGTATAGACATATTTAAACATTTACACAAATAAACTTATATATGTGTTGAGATGTATAAAAACATTTATACTCTTCTACTTATATATGTGTATAGATGTACATAAACATTTACACAAATAAACTCATATATGTGTATAAATGTATATAAACATTTATACTCATGTACTTATATATGTGTATAGATGTATATAAACATTTACACAAATAAACTTATATATGTGTATAGATGTATATAAACATTTATACTCATGTACTTATATATGTGTATAGATGTATATAAACATTTATACTCATATACATATATATGTGTGTAGATGTATATAAACATTTATACTCATGTACTTATATATGTGTATAGACGTATTTAAACATTTACACAAATAAACTTTTATATGTGATTAGATGTATAAAAACATTTATACTCTTATACTTATATGTGTTAGATCTACATAAACATTTACACAAATAAACTCATATATGTGTATAAATGTATATAAACATTTATACTCAAACTTATATATGTGTATAGATGTATATAAACATATACTCATGTACTTATATATGTGTATAGAAGTATATAAACATTTATACTCATATACATATATATGTGTGTAGATGTATATGAACATTTACACAAATAAACTTATATATGTGTTTAGATTTATAAAAACATTTATACTCTTATACTTATATATGTGTATTGATATACATGAACATTTACACAAATAAACTTATATATGTGTATAGATGTATGTAAACATTTATACTCATAAACTTATTTATGTGTATAGATGTACATAAACATTTACACGAATAAACATATATGTGTATAGGTGTATATAAACATTTATACTCATGTACTTATATATGTGTATAGATGTATATAAACATTTATACTCATAAACTTATATATTTTTGGTTTCTATCACTACTACTGTCAAAGACCAATGAACTACATACTGTTGAAAGGCTCACCTTCTGTCCAGGTGGGCCGCTGTAAACATGATGGCGGCATCAGCCGTGAAACAAGCCCCTCCTCCTCCTCACTGTCAGAGTCTGAGATGGCGAGGGGCGGTTTGTGGGCGGAGTCAGGAGGACGACTGCTCTGCTGAAACAGCCCGCTGGGACCTGCAGGGGGAACAGCACCAGGTTAACCAATCAGAGTGCAGCAGGGAGGCGGGGGCGTTGGAGGGGTTAGGGTCTGACCTGCTCGCTCCTCGTCCTCGTGTCTCCGGGCCGCAACAGAGTGACTCGGACCTGGAGCCTCCTCAGCTGGCTCCTCCTCCTGGTCTGCTGCTCTCTGAGGCTCCACCTCCATGTTCTCCCCCTCCAGCATCACCTCCTCCTCCTCCTCCTCCTCCTCTTCTTCATCCATACCGTTCACCTGCACAGCAGCTAAAACACACAGACTGTCTGTTACAAAGGGGCGGGGCTTCTTTAAAACATACGCACTGTCTGTTACAATACAACACACGGACTGTCTGTTAAAAAGGGGCGGTTACAAAGGGGCGGGGCTTCAATTAAACACACTGACTGTCTGTTACAAAGGGGCGGGGCTTCAATGGAACACAAAGGCTATCAGTCACATGGGGCGGGGCTTCAATGGAACACAAAGGCTGTCAGTCACATGGGGCGGGGCTTCAATGGAACACACAGGCTGTCTGTTACAGAGGGGCGGGGCTTCAATGGAACTCATGGACTGTCTGTTACAGAGGGGCGGGGCTTCAATGGAACACAGGCTGTCAGTCTCAGAGGGGCGGGGCTTCAATGGAATGTACAGACTGTCAGTCAAAGAGTGGCGGGGCCATTTTGTAGTGTTGTTTTCGAATTCTCAGCAGTTGATTCCATTTACTATATGGTGCCCTACAAAATACCCACAATGCACAGAAAAAGTGAGAGTACATACGTTGTAGCCTATATTGTACTCCCGTATACCACAATGCAGTGCGGTCGTGTTTTTCCAAAAAGATGAAGAGAAGGAAGGCTGTTAGATGGGCTTTCATTCATAATTGTAAAAAAAGTTTAAAGTATCTTTAACACGTTCGTAGCCCTTTAACTCTTTTAGCTGTTCTGTAAACGGCTTAAAATTTTTGATGGGGGACTGAAGGGGGTCTCAATGTGGGACTGAAGGGGTCTTAATGTGGGACTGAAGGGGGTCTTAATGGGGGACTGAAGGGGGTGTTGATGGGGGACTGAAGGGGTCTTAATGTGGGACTGAAGGGGTCTTAATGGGGGACTGAAGGGGTCTTAATGTGGGACTGAATGGGGTCTTAATGTGGGACTGAAGGGGGTCTTAATGGGGGACTGAAGGGGGTGTTGATGGGGGACTGAAGGGGTCTTAATGTGGGACTGAAGGGGTCTTAATGGGGGACTGAAGGGGTCTTAATGTGGGACTGAATGGGGTCTTAATGTGGGACTGAATGGGTCTTAATTTGGGACTGAAGGGGTCTTAATGTGGGACTGAAGGGGTCTTAATGGGGGACTGAGGTGGTCTTAATGGGGGACTGAAGGGGGTCTTGATGTGGGACTGAAGGGGTCTTAATGGGGGTCTCAGTGGTGGGGTCTTAATGGGGGACTGAAGGGGTCTTAATGGGGGTCTCAGTGATGGGGCCTTAATGGGGGACTGAAGGGGGTCTTAATGGGGGTCTCAGTGGTGGGGTCTTAATGGGTGGCTCTTAATGAAAGATACAGATGGGGGGGCCACTCACCATTGGGCTCCTGCGGTCTCTGGTTGTTGTCGACGTTGTGTTGGATAATGTTGTTGTTGACATTGTTTACGTTGTTGTTTACGGCGGGGGGTGCAGCAGGGGGGAGGTTTGCTTCGTTGTGGTGATGGTTGTTGTTGTTGTTGTCGTTGTCATTGTTGGAGTTCTGGTTGCTCACCAGCGCCGAGGAAACACCGATCCCTGTCCCTGCACTCAGCCCAACTCTGGCACAGCCCTGCACACAGAAGCAGCTCAGGAACAAGGTATACACACACATCACACCTGGTCAGATATGAGGTGTGTGTACCTATGGTGATACATCATCAAGTCTTAACGTATGTGTGTGTGTGTGTGTGTACCTTTGGTGTGACATCATCAGGTGTAACGTGTGTGTACCTTTGGTGTGACATCATCAGGTGTTAACGTGTGTGTGTACCTTTGGTGTGACGTCATCAGGTGTTAACGTGTGTGTGTATACCTTTGGTGTGACATCATCAGGTGCAACGTGTGTGTACCCTTGGTGTGACATCATCAGGTGTTAACGTGTGTGTGTACCTTTGGTGTGACGTCATCAGGTGTTAACGTGTGTGTGTGTGTGTGTGTACCTTTGGTCCTACATCATCAGGTGTTAACGTGTGTGTGTGTACCTTTTGTGTGACATCAGGTGTAACGTGTATCTTCGGTCC
The DNA here is from genome assembly GCA_036419115.1 of Scarus forsteni. Classification (NCBI taxonomy): domain Eukaryota; kingdom Metazoa; phylum Chordata; class Actinopteri; order Labriformes; family Labridae; genus Scarus; species Scarus forsteni. The sequence goes on from JAZDUH010000395.1 coordinate 14,272,187, forward strand.
TGAGTCCTCAGGTGTAATATGTGTGGATCTTTAGTGTTACATCATCAGGTGTAACGTGTGTACCTTTGGTGCTGCATCATCAGGCGTAATGTGTGTGTACCTTGGATGTTACATCATCAGGTATAAGGTGTTTGTACCTTTATGGCCCTTTTCCACTAGCACGTCTTGGCCCTACTCTACTCGGCCCTACTCGATTTGCAGCGTGTTTCCACTAGCCTGGTACCTCCTAAAACAAGCTAGTTTTAGTACCTACTCCGCTCTGGTTACAAGCGAGCTGAGTCCATACTAAAAGATGATGTCACCGATTGCCGGCTACTAATTGGTCAAACAATGTCGTCGTTGATGAGTCATGAGCGCAACGACCTAGCATGCTAGCAGTAGCTACCATTAGCTTACCCTCATCCGTCTTTTCTTTGCAGCTGGATTGCTCTCGTCCTCGGCTTCATTCTGTTGTATAGCTTCCAAAACTCTCCTGTGCTTCTCAAGGGGTATTTCTTCTTACCACCTGCAGCCTTCTTCTGCTTTCCTTTTTTACTCGCTTTGTGACAAAAAGACACAGATTGTTGTGTCGCGCTCAAAATGACATCACTGGAGTGCGGCTCAGCTGTTTACAGCGACACTGCACGCCGTTGGGCAGGCGACTGGGGCTAATGGAAAAGCAGCACAAGGCGAGTAGAGTATAGCCGGATAGAGTAGAGTATGGCTAATGGAAAAGGGCCATTGGTGTTACATTATCAGGTGTAACATGTGTGTACCTTTGTTGCTACATTGTCAGGTGTAACGTGTGTGTACCTTTGGGGGCTCCCTGAACATCTGGTCCAGGCAGATGAACTCCAGGCTGGGCAGAGACTCGATAAACTGCGAGAACGACTCCAGTTTGACGGCGTGGCAGCGGACCAGCGTAAGATCAACCAGCCGGTTCCAGCGAGACTGATCTGACCGTGGAAATGAGAAGAAGGCAAAACAAACACTGAACCTGATGCTGCAGATGAACCACGGACGAACAGACACAAACCCTGATATATGCGATGAACCGGTTATTCTGAAATGTACTGTAAGGGTGTCCAAACCGGGGCCCACAGGCCAGCTCCGGCCCCAGATCCAGTCTTGATTGGCCCACAGCAGCTTCTGGATTTGTTTGAAATATTTCCCACATCAGAACACAACCCGTCTGCCTTACGATGAACAAAGACACTCTCTGCTCTAATGTTTACTCCTGTTCACTGTCAAGGTCACTCAGAGCCAATTAGCTTTCAGATCAAACTCTCATAGTCTGGTCTGAGACGGTCGTTCTTATCTTACCAGGTGATCAGGAAACACATTAATGGAGGGTTGTGATGTTTGCTGTTTCTGTTCTTTAAATAGAGAACGAGCTAGCATAGCTTAAAGGAACACTACACCCAAACAACGAGCCACGGCTCCCGTAGGCACCCGTAAGTGTATCATAGAAATGCGAAGTAGTACTGTTTAGGCTATAAACATGTGCTAAATTATGTCGTTTCGAGTAATTGGTGGACGTTACCCGCTCAGGACACTTGGATTACAGCGCACGAGCAGTATGGAGGAATATTGCCAACTTTTTGTGGACTTTTTGTGGACTTTTAAGGACACTGTTTGTTCGGGCTCTGACCGAAGTCATGATATCAATGTCAGTGGACAGCGAGGTTTCCCCCAGATCTCCGGCTGCATCCTAGATGTTCCAAAACTACTCCACAGTGTTGCTCAGCATGAGGGTGAGTAGAAAATGAGGCCAAATCGTTGTTTGGGTGTAGTGTTCCTTTAAAGAGGACATCATGCTTGTTTCTCCTTTTCACTATGCCAGACTAGGATGCCTGTAAAGCATTTCTGCCCTCAGTACAAGTCATTTAGTTCCTTCATTGCCCCACAATAGCGTTCTCAAAATCCTCATTTTAGGCCATTATCAAGCTCTCGTTGAAACACTCGGTCTCAAGGATGACCTAAAGTTACCTCACAACGTCACAGCCCTTTGTGCTCTGATTGGTCAGTTCTATCGGGGGTAGAGCCAGCCTGTCCTTCTTCTTCTACTGTATTTTCCAGCAGGCTCAAAGCAGCGACCGCGTATTCAGTCCCCCTACAGGCCAGAGCTGGTAATGAGTGAGTGTGAGCGAAGGAGTTTTATACCCCTGCTGGTGGATGTGTTCCTCGGTGACGGTTTTGTGGCTAACGGACATCACAGAGGAGGAAGTGTTTTATCAGATTACTCCAATAAAAAGAAAGGTACCTCGTGTCGTCACGACGATTTAAATCTCGCGGACATCTCACAATGACCTATTTTCAGAGGCATCAAATCTCGTTCTAGGATATCAGAAAAAATACAATATCTCATTTTTTGAAAATTAAGGGGGTGCAAGGTCTTGTTCTCAAATTTATTATATTACATGTAAGTATTAAATCATGCATCAGCATGATATGTCTCCTTTAACCTGGATCACATCAGGGTTAGTAATCCAAAAACACTGAGGCCCGTTTGAGGCCCGTTTGAGGCCCTCAGTGTTTATGATGACAAGGGCAGACAAGGACAGCTGTCTGGAAATCCTCCAGACAGACGGGCTGCTTCCTGTAGATCTTTCATTGTATACTATGTCCTGAATTTCCACCAATCATCACCTGCTGCAGACCTGCAGGTGATGACACAGGTGAGGCTGTCATCTTGATTTAGACATGATCATCTCCTGCTGAGTAGAGCAGCATGTTGAACATCAGATACCTGATAATCAGTCAAAGACATATCTAACAGAAAGGTGACCTTCAACCAGAGCTGCTGAGAGCCTGCAGCAGCCCGAGGACGCTCACAGTGTTCTGGTCTGTGCTGCCTTTAATACAAAACAAATATGTTAAAAAGGGATTTAAACAAGTTTAATCTGAAAGGTAAGTAGGTTTCATTGTTGTGTCAGTCCATAGTGTTTGAGATATATGAGATATCAATCATGTCAGCAGGCGTTAAGAAAGAAAGAGGCGAGTCGGTGCCTCACCTGTGATCCACTGATGGGGGTTGTGCAGGTGGGGGCAGTTGTAGATGTGCAGGTACTTGATGTTGGTGAAGACCTCATTCACCACTTTGATGCCGATGTCAGTAATGATCCCGGGGTTCTCGATGACATCAGCCAGACCATACTTAACGAGCTCCGAGTGGCTCATCTTACCTACAGGGAGACATGATCAAACCTGGTTACAGTGCACGTACGAGCAGACGGTGGAGCTCAGCCTCTAAGGATCAAATCTGCCAGGTCACCCTGATGGTTTCAGAGTTAATGAGAGATAACATGGAGGTGATGCTCTCTCTCCCACCTCAGACTCAGAATTAAATGTAACTTTAATTAATGATCTGGTACATGAAACAACTGGAAACTATAGTAACCAATATCAATAAGAACGACCAAGAACAACTATCAGAAATGAAAACAATCACTAAAGTTATGATGACCGTTCAAAATGATCAGTGGCTATCAGACAGGACCATGAAAATTGTTAAAATCAGCAACACCTAAAAAGTCAATTTCTAAGTCTACGATGCCCTTTAAATACAAAGAATGAGGACACCCTCAACATGAAGGTAAAGTCTGCCATGCTGGAGACAGTGTGGTTCAGAAGCAGCAAATCACTGCCATGTTTTCTGAGATTACCCCAAATTTGTACTGGAGAATATAACGGCTCATCGGCTCACATTACAGGAGGACTGATACAAAACTGTTGCTCTGTTAGCAGCAAGTAAAGAACCCATTGTTAGTAAGAGTCTCCTGCATTATAAGAATGTTATGGAATAATCTAGAATGGAGAAGTTAACATACTCCTGAAAAGTTTGATCGACCTGTCAGAGGACTGACTGGAGTGTGCACTGAGTATGCACCGTTATTTTTGTTTGCACAGTAACATGGACAGTTGTGGCAAAACAATATGTGATGTCAGCTCTGGAAATGAACGTGGAGGACTGAGACTGTCCCGTCCTCTGTCGACTCATATATACAAAATTAGGAAAATCATTAAAATCATTAATAATAATCGAGTATGACTCAATAACAACGTTCAACATTGACCATCAGGAACAACAGAGGACATAACCAAGAACCACAGGACTGATCAATAACAGCTATCAGCATGGTGACGGTCAGGCTCACACTGCAGCAGGAACTCGTCCACGTATCCCAGATGAAGAGTCTCAAACTGAGGAAACTCCAGCTCGGCCATCTTCAGCGCAGAGAAGACCCCGTCCTTAGTGAGGGAGGGCTGGATCCTCAGCTCATGGAGTCTGAAAGATAGACGGAAAGACGGAGTCAAAAAAGAGACGCTGGAGCTCCAGGAGGACCGAAGAAGATCTGCAGAGGTGGTCTAACCAACTCCTGATGTTCTTCTGGAGGTCATTTAGATTAAGTAAAGCTCCCAGTCTGTGAGGAAACAAGATGCCAACAAATGCTTCTACATGTCCCTGATATTTAATGCTGCTGTAGAGATAAGTGCTTCTACATGTCCCTGATATTTAATAAAATTTAATGCTGCTGTAGAGATAAATGCTTCTACATGTCCCGGATATTTAATGCTGCTGTAGAGATAAATGCTTCTACATGTCCCTGATATTTAATGCTGCTGTAGAGATAAGTGCTTCTACATGTCCCTGCTATTTAATGCTGCTGTAGAGATAAGTGCTTCTACATGTCCCTGATATTTAATGCTGCTGTAGAGATAAGTGCTTCTACATGTCCCTGATATTTAATGCTGCTGTAGAGATAAGTGCTTCTACATGTCCCTGCTATTTAATGCTGCTGTAGAGATAAGTGCTTCTACATGTCCCTGATATTTAATAAAATTTAATGCTGCTGTAGAGATAAGTGCTTCTACATGTCCCTGATATTTAATGCTGCTGTAGAGTTAAGTGCTTCTACATGTCACTGATATTTCATGCTGCTGTAGAGATAAGTGCTTCTACATGTCCCTGCTATTTAATGCTGCTGTAGAGATAAGTGCTTCTACATGTCCCTGATATTTAATAAAATGTAATGCTGCTGTAGAGATAAGTGCTTCTACATGTCTCTGCTATTTGATGCTGCTGTAGAGATAAGTGCTTCTACATGTCACTGCTATTTGATGCTGCTGTAGAGATAAGTGCTTCTACATGTCACTGATATTTAATGCTGCTGTAGAGATAAGTGCTTCTACATGTCACTGATATTTAATGCTGCTGTAGAGATAAGTGCTTCTACATGTCCCTGATATTTAATGCTGCTGTAGAGATAAGTGCTTCTACATGTCACTGATATTTAATGCTGCTGTAGAGATAAGTGCTTCTACATGTCATTGATAGTTAATGCTGCTGTAGAGATAAGTGCTTCTACATGTCACTGATATTTAATGCTGCTGTAGAGATAAGTGCTTCTACATGTCCCTGATATTTAATGCTGCTGTAGAGATAAGTGCTTCTACATGTCACTGATATTTAATGCTGCTGTAGAGATAAGTGCTTCTACATGTCCCTGATATTTAATGCTGCTGTAGAGATAAGTGCTTCTACATGTCCCTGATATTTAATGCTGCTATAGAGATAAGTGCTTCTACATGTCCCTGATATTTAATGCTGCTGTAGAGATAAGTGCTTCTACATGTCTCTGCTATTTAATACTGCTGTAGAGATAAGTTCTTCTATATGTCCCTGATATATAATGCTGCTGTAGAGATAAGTGCTTTTACATGTCCCTGATATTTAATGCTGCAGTAGAGATAAATGCGTCTACATGTCCCTGATATTTAATGCTGCTGTAGAGATAAGTGCTTCTACATGTCACTGATATTTAATGCTGCTGTAGAGATAAGTGCTTCTACATGTCATTGATAGTTAATGCTGCTGTAGAGATAAGTGCTTCTACATGTCACTGATATTTAATGCTGCTGTAGAGATAAGTGCTTCTACATGTCCCTGATATTTAATAAAATTTAATGCTGCTGTAGAGATAAGTGCTTCTACATGTCCCTGATATTTAACGCTGCTGAAGAGATAAGTGCTTCTACATGTCCCTGATATTTAATAAAATTTAATGCTGCTGTACAGATAAATGCTTCTACATGTCCCTGCTATTTAATGCTGCTGAAGAGATAAGTGCTTCTACATGTCCCTGATATTTAATAAAATTTAATGCTGCTGTAGAGATAAGTGCTTCTACATGTCCCTGATATTTAATGCTGCTGAAGAGATAAGTGCTTCTACATGTCCCTGATATTTAATAAAATTTAATGCTGCTGTAGAGATAAATGCTTCTACATGTCCATGCTATTTAATGCTGCTGTAGAGATAAGTGCTTCTACATGTCCCTGATATTTAATAAAATTTAATGCTGCTGTAGAGATAAATGCTTCTACATGTCCCTGCTATTTAATGCTGCTGCAGAGATAAATGCTTCTACATGTCCCTGATATTTAATAAAATTTAATGCTGCTGTAGAGATAAGTGCTTCTACATGTCCCTATTTAATGCTGCTGTAGAGATGAATGGTCCTACATGTCCCTGATATTTAATGCTGCTGTAGAGGTAAGTGCTTCTACATGTCTCTGCTATTTAATGCTGCTGTAGAGATAAGTGCTTCTACATGTCACTGATATTTAATGCTGCTGCAGAGATAAGTGCTTCTACATGCATCTGATATTTAATAAAATTTAATGCTGTTGGAAAGATAAATGCTTCTACATGTCCCTGATATTTAATGCTGCTGTAGAGATAAGTGCTTCTACATGTCACTGATATTTAATAAAATTTAATGCTGCTGTAGAGATAAGTGCTTCTACATGTCCCTGATATTTAATAAAATTTAATGCTGCTGTAGAGATAAGTGCTTCTACATGTTACTGATATTTAATGCTGCTGTAGAGATAAGTGCTTCTACATGTCCCTGATATTTAATGCTGCTGTAGAGATAAGTGCTTCTACATGTCACTGATAGTTAATGCTGCTGTAGAGATAAGTGCTTCTACATGTCACTGATATTTAATAAAATTTAATGCTGCTGTAGAGATAAGTGCTTCTACATGTCCCTGATATTTAATAAAATTTAACGCTGCTGAAGAGATAAGTGCTTCTACATGTCCCTGATATTTAATAAAATTTAATGCTGCTGTACAGATAAATGCGTCTACATGTCCCTGCTATTTAATGCTGCTGAAGAGATAAGTGCTTCTACATGTCCCTGATATTTAACAAAATTTAATGCTGCTGTAGAGATAAGTGCTTCTACATGTCCCTGATATTTAATGCTGCTGAAGAGATAAGTGCTTCTACATGTCCCTGATATTTAATAAAATTTAATGCTGCTGTAGAGATAAATGCTTCTACATGTCCCTGCTATTTAATGCTGCTGCAGAGATAAATGCTTCTACATGTCCCTGATATTTAATAAAATTTAATGCTGCTGTAGAGATAAGTGCTTCTACATGTCCCTATTTAATGCTGCTGTAGAGATGAATGGTCCTACATGTCCCTGATATTTAATGCTGCTGTAGAGGTAAGTGCTTCTACATGTCTCTGCTATTTAATGCTGCTGTAGAGATAAGTGCTTCTACATGTCACTGATATTTAATGCTGCTGTAGAGATAAGTGCTTCTACATGTCTCTGATATTTAATGCTGCTGCAGAGATAAGTGCTTCTACATGCATCTGATATTTAATAAAATTTAATGCTGTTGGAAAGATAAATGCTTCTACATGTCCCTGATATTTAATGCTGCTGTAGAGATAAGTGCTTCTACATGTTACTGATATTTAATGCTGCTGTAGAGATAAGTGCTTCTACATGTCACTGATATTTATTGCTGCTGTAGAGATAAGTGCTTCTACATGTTACTGATATTTAATGCTGCTGTAGAGATAAGTGCTTCTACATGTCACTGATATTTAATGCTGCTGTAGAGATAAATGCTTCTACATGTCACTGATATTTAATGCTGCTGTAGAGATAAGTGCTTCTACATGTCACTGATATTTAATGCTGCTGTAGAGATAAATGCTTCTACATGTCACTGATATTTAATGCTGCTGTAGAGATAAGTGCTTCTACATGTCACTGATATTTAATGCTGCTGTAGAGATAAGTGCTTCTACATGTCACTGATATTTAATGCTGCTGTAGAGATAAATGCTTCTACATGTCACTGATATTTAATGCTGCTGTAGAGATAAGTGCTTCTACATGTCACTGATATTTAATGCTGCTGTAGGGATGAATGCTCCTACATGTTGATGATATAGTGCTTCTACTTGATTCCTTGAGTTATCATTAATTTCCTCTTGCCATGTTTTTAATGCCCAACCCACTTGATCATCCATGATTAGTCATCAGCTGTCAACACCATGTGGTCATTGATTTATGATCAGCAGGACAAGAACACCGGGATAAGTGCACATGTCGTTACAGGTGTGTGACTTTTGTACCTGCGAGCAGCTGTGATGATGAGGTATCCCAGGTCCACCTCCAGAGCGTTCTTACAGGCTCCAAACACGATGGTGTGAAGGTTCCTGAACCCTCCTGAACAAACAAAGACGAAGAATTAAATAACGAGAGGATTTAATGAATCATTACCTGAAGGTGCTCTGAGAGACTAATCTCCCAGTTAGCCGGGTTATTGTTAAAAATGTAGAACTGTCCTTGTTCACAAAGTCCACAAACCCTTAAAGAAACTCAGTTCACATCCCCACCAGTCCAGCCCTGATCCAGAACCAGGTGACCAGGAGCAGAGTGATCAATTAACAAATGAAAGTGTAGTATTGAGGTCCTCCATGTCCAAAGCCTGCCCACAGCTCACCTGACCTCCAGCTGTCCTCCACCACGTGCTGGATCAGCCCGCCCAGGAACGGCACCCTCACCAGCTCCAGCTGCTCCAGGTTTCTGGCAGATGCCAGGCCGGTGACCAGCGGCACGTACTTCAGGGAGTTGGTTGGTCCAGCACAGTTCCTCATGACAAAGGAACGAAGACTCACGCACAGGAAGTCCTTAAAAGGCTGCGGCTTCGTTAGGCGCACCCACTTTAGGTACAGGTGACGCAGCATGGATACACATGGGATCTCAGGGACATTCACACCTGCAGCCCACACAGGTACATTAACACACAGGTGAAAAGCAAACAGGTGCATCGACAAACAGGTGATAAGCAAACAGGTGCATCAACACACAGGTGATAAGCAAACAGGTGCATCAACACACAGGTGATAAGCAAACAGGTGCATCAACACACAGGTGATAAGCAAACAGGTGCATCAACACACAGGTGATAAGCAAACAGGTGCATCAACACACAGGTGATAAGCAAACAGGTGCATCAACACACAGATGCATGGACACACAGGTGCATCGACATACCCTCATTATTTAGCTGATCATCAGTACAGGTGTGTGTTTGTGTGTCTCCACATACACCTGTACAGGTGTGCATGTCTTACCCACGAGGTGCAGCGTCTGTATCTTGGCCGTGGTGGGCAGGGTCAGCTTGTTCTCGGCGGGGATGGGGAACGCTCCGTTTCTGTTCCTGAACTTTCCCAGGATGTGAACCTGAGGCATGTAGTTCCAGACGGCCTCGACCAGCTCCAGGTGAGACGTCTCCACCCCCTGAAACAGCATAAGGGTTCATACAGGTATGCTCCAGGTGTACTGACCAGGTGCGGTGATGAGTCATGATGTGCACCTGTAATCTGGTCCTCATAGTTTTCTAGTTCAAACTGCAGCAGCGTTAGAGTTCACCTGCTCAGGTGTTAGCCCGTTCTCTCTGTCCACGTTTGTGTTGATGATTCTTCCACAAGAGGCCCCTCTGAACATGAGAGGCCACAGCTCAAGAGTTAAAGATAATAAAAATTAATTTATTCTATAATCTACAGACAGATTTATGATCCGGCCCCCACGGTCTTTAGTCCCTGAGTCTCTGCCTGGATGATGTGTGTGATTACAAACATGTTTATGACCTGTGTTTATAAACATGCATGTATGTGTGTCTATAACATAAATAGTTTGGCTTTGGCCTGCTCTGTTCCTTTGGGATGGAGCTGTACAAATAAAGACTGGCTGATTGGCAGATTGATTGGCTGATTGACTGATTTGTTGATTTTTTTTTTTTGATTGGTTGATTGACTTATTGACTTACTGATTGATTCATTGACAGACTAATTAGCTGATTGATTGGGTTGGTCCTGTTCTAACTGATGACATGACCACTCTGTTGTCATGGCGACTGTTTCAGCGCACAGGTACATCACACTTGGCGTGGTGTTAAACTTCACCGCTCCATGACTGTCAGGAGAAGTCTACAGTCTACAACCACACACTCACAGAGGAGTCCCTCCAAGCATCCACCGGGCTGGGACATGACTGATTTATTATTCTATGTATTAAATATTTAAATATAAGTATATGTCTTATTTACCAGAAGGTTGGGACACGTCTGCAGGGCCTCAAGCACCCCAGGGATGCTGAAGGCCTCATAGCCTCGGACTCGTCTCCTCTCCAGGTATCGAGGGTGGAGTCCATACAGCTGCTCCAAGTCTGGCATCTTCTTCAGGAGGAGCAGGAAGCTGCTGTCTGTAAAACCTTAAACATACACAGACAACCATAATATAATAAAACACCATATACAGTCATGGAAAAAATTATTACACCACCCTTGTTTTCTTCAATTTCTTGTTCATTCTGATATCTGGTACCACTAAACGTATAATACAATGAACACAACAAAAAATGCAGCTGGTCACATAATACTTTATGTCCTATTTGACATTCTTAAGCTTAATTGATTCCCAGGGTATATAAGAGGCCATTTCATGTCACAAGCAGCACTGCACATGCAAAGGCCTAGAGTGGTTTCCTGCTTACATTCAAGCCGTAGCACAACTCAGAAGTTGTCAGCTCTCACATAATGCCTAAAACAAAAGAATTATGTGAAGCCACAAAGGCAGCCATCTTGGAAATTGGCATGAGTGAGAGACAGGTAGCGAAAAAACTGAAGATCTCCAAGACAGCCGTTCATTACAACAAAAAAAAACAAGCTGAACATGGCACTACCAAATTGCTACCTGGCCGTGGCAGGAAACGTCTTTCTACCCCACGAGATGACCGTGCACTCATCCGCTCCTGTGTCAGGAATCGTCGTCAGACCTCCAGGGACCTTAAAAATGAGTGGGCACTGTCGAGAAATGTGACTTGTTCAGCAAGGACAGTTCGAAACCGACTTGTTGAAGCTGGTTTGAAGTCACACAGAGCACGCAAGAAGCCCTTCATCAATGAAAGGCAGAGGAAGGCCGGGTTACTCTTTGCTCGAGACCACAAGGATTGGACTGTTGATGATTGGGCTAAGGTTCTCTTCAGTGATGAATCCAATTTTGAATTGATGCCCACTCCAGCCAACTTACTGGTTAGGAGGAAGCCTGGAGAAGCTTACAACCCAGACTGTCTTGCCCCTACAGTAAAACATGGGGGTGGATCAGTCATGATCTGGGGTTGTTTCAGTCTGAGTGGAACAGGGCAAATGCAATTGTGTGAAGGCCGAATGAACCAGGTCATGTACAGGACTACCCTTGAAAACAGTCTTCTTCCATCAGCTGGAAAACTCTTTCCTGCCTCGAATGACTGGATTTTCCAACAAGACAATGCCCCTTGCCACACGGCAAGGTCAGTTAAAGCCTGGATGGAGAACCACAACATTCGCACCATGCCTTGGCCTGCTCAATCACCAGATCTTAATCCAATTGAAAACCTGTGGAAAATCATCAAACTCAAAATGGAGAACCACAAGCCCAAAAACAAAGAACATTTGTTTGAATTTGTCCAACAAGAATGGGCTGCTGTGACAGCAGAACAATGTCAGAAGCTGGTGGAGAGCATGCCAAGACGCATGGCTGCAGTCATCAAAAACAATGGTTATGCAATCAAGTATTAACTCTTGTGTGTATCATGTGTTTAAAGCAAACAGAAAGAAAACATGGAATGCTTAAAAGTAGTGTTTTTGGCGGTACAATGCCATAGCTATTGATGTAAGAATTTAAGTAATTTTGGTTATTATCAAGAAAACCATGGAAAATGAATAGTTCTTAGTTCTTAAATTAAACTCTCATGAGCTATTTTTGTTGTTATCATTATAATTGTCCAAACAAATGTACCTTTAGTTGAGCCAGGCATTAAAATTAACAAGAAATTGAAGAAAACAAGGGTGGTCTAATAATTTTTTCCATGACTGTATATTCCAGAAGAACCTGCATGTGTTAGCGAGTATTTGCTGGTCTGCCTTCTCACACAAATGAACTTAAGTGCCATCCCATTCCTAACCCATAGGGTTCAATCTGACGTGGGTCCACCTTTTGCAGCTATAACAGCTTCAACTCTTCTGGGAAGGCTGTCCACAAGGTTTAGGAGTGTTTATGGGAATTTTTGACCATTCTTCCTGAAGAGCATTTGTGAGCTCACACACTGATGTTGAATGAGAAGGCCTGGCTCTCAGTCTCTGCTCTAATTCATCCCAAAGGTGTTCTATGGGGCTGAGGTCAGGACTCTGTGCAGGTCAGTCCAGTTCATCCATACCAGACTCTGTCCGCCATGTATTTATGGACCTGCTTTGTGCTCTGGTCCTATGACTGGACCTTAAGCTGCATTCACACCTCCTGAGACTTGGGCGACCACTCCCCATGCGTCGATGGGACGGGCCAACGCTCCACAATGAGACAGAATCTGGGTGACCTGGTCGCTTTGCTCGCTTGCCAAAGTTGTAAAATGTAGACTTGTCAGGCGAAGCTGCAAGTGACTGTGCCATGACAGCCAATCAGCAGCCGTGAGACGACACCAATAACAGACTGTTTCTAATTCTGCTCTCAGTGACATCCTCGTCCATTTGGGAACATCAGTGAGTGAAGACGCTGGCTCTGCCTGGACTCACAGAGATGCTGCTGCAGTGTTTTGTGCTTTTTAGGTTAAAGGACACATTCGCGCTCACCTTCATTCACTTATGAGTTTCTATGTTAGTTATCCATCAGTATCTCTAACACGTTCACGCCCTGCCATGCTTATTCACACTCCACTGACGCAGCAGTGCGAGCAACTCAGGCGCTCTGACAGAGTTGATTTAACCTTTGACCTTCAGGTGTGTTCATTTCTGCTCGGAGTAAGGCAGGTTTGTGCAGACAGGTGTGTGACAGCCAATCAGCTCGCTCAGAATCTAATTTAGTAACTTAACTGTTGTTCTGCACATACATGTAAATGTGGTAAAAAGAAAGAAAAACTGAGAATCATGACTTTAATAGTTGCAGAATATACAAAATAATAATTAAAATACTGTTTGTCATTCAGGTTTGAAGGCGTCTGGATTAATCTAACTCAAAGATTTTTTTAATTTGGGTTTCTGAGTCGGCGTAACGAAGCTCCTCGTCCAGCCGGACTTTCATGGACATTTGAAGAAGCACAGCATCTTTTCTTCTTTAATTTGATTTGTAGAATTGTTCCATGTGAGGCTTTTTAATGAGAATCATGGATTGTGTTGTGTTTGTTTGATTGTTAATTGAAAGTGAAAATAAAACGTAAAAAAATAAATTAAAAATAACCGACATACAGAGAGAGTCAAATGTTCCTGAAAACAAACGTTTGGTGCACGTGACAGGGCATCGAGGTCAGAGGTCACCAAACAATAATACCTAAATCTTTGAATGTAAATGTCCTGATCGTTTAATCACAGGTGCTCAGGTGAGCAGGCTTACCTAAAGGCATGTACTCCCACCAGCGGCCCGCGCACAGGTCCACCACCTTCAGCACCCGCAGGTACAGCGTGACGGCCTCACGCAGCTTCCTGGACAGGCTCTCCATGCACAGGATGTCCTTCAGAGGCAGGTACCTTCAAAATAAAAGCGCACACTTCCTGTCATCATCTCAGAGTAAGGGAGGACCAGAGGGCGTGGCTCAGAGAGCTCGTACCTGAAGATGTGGCATAGCACCTCGTGGGAGAGCTCGTTGATGTAGTCTTTCACCTCAGAGCTCCTGTGGGCCTCCGCCCCAACAGCGCCCCCCACAGGCTGCAGCCGGGACGCCTTCCTCCGCGGACCCATGTCTGCACAAAGACACACATGTGTCAAAATACACAACACACTACACACTACACAATACACACCACACACTACTCATCACACTAGATACTACACACTATCACCTGTCTGTGATCACCTGTGAGGGTCTGTGATCACCTGTGAGGGTCTGAGATCACCTGTGAGGGTCTGAGATCACCTGTGAGGGTCTGAGATCACCTGTGAGGGTCTGTGATCACCTGTGAGGGTCTGAGACCACCTGTGAGGGTCTGTGATCACCTGTGAGAGTCTAGGATCACCTGTGAGGGTCTGAGATCACCTGTCTGTGATCACCTGTGAGGGTCTGTGATCACCTGTGAGGGTCTGTGATCACATGTGAGGGTCTGTGATCACCTGTGAGGGTCTGTGATCACCTGTGAGGGTCTAAGATCACCTGTGAGGGTCTGTGATCACCTGTGAGGATCTGAGATCAGCTGTGAGGGTCTGTGATCACCTGTCTGTGATCACCTGTGAGTGTCTGTGATCACCTGTCTGTGATCACCAGTGAGGGTCTGAGATCACCTGTGAGGGTCTGTGATCACCTGTCTGTGATCAACTGTGAGGGTCTGAGACCACCTGTGAGGGTCTGAGATCACCTGTCTGTGATCACCTGTGAGGGTCTGTGATCACCTGTGAGGGTCTAAGATCACCTGTGAGGGTCTGTGATCACCTGTGAGGGTCTGAGATCAGCTGTGAGGGTCTGTGATCACCTGTCTGTGATCACCTGTGAGTGTCTGTGATCACCTGTCTGTGATCACCAGTGAGGGTCTGAGATCACCTGTAAGGGTCTGTGATCACCTGTCTGTGATCACCTGTGAGGGTCTGAGATCACCTGTGAGGGTCTGAGATCACCTGTGAGGGTCTCTGTCACCTGTGAGGGTCTGTGGTCACCTGTGAGGGTCTATGATCACCTGTGAGGGTCTAAGATCACCTGTGAGGTTCTGTGATCACTTGTGAGGGTCTGAGATCACCTGTGAGGGTCTGAGATCACCTGTGAGGGTCTGTGATCAACTGTCTGTGATCATCTGTCTGTGATTACCTGTGAGGGTCTGTGATCACCTGTGAGGGTCTGAGATCACCTGTGAGGGTCTGAGATCACCTGTCTGAGATCACCTGTTTGTGATCACCTGTGAGGGTCTGAGATCACCTGTGAGGGTCTGTGATCACATGTCTGTGGTCACCTGTGAGGGTCTGTGATCACCTGTCTGTGATCACCTGTGAGGGTCTGTGATCACCTGTGAGGGTCTAAGATCACCTGTGAGGGTCTGAGATCACCTGTGAGGGTCTGTGATCACCTGTGAGGGTCTAAGATCATCTGTGAGGGTCTGTGATCACATGTGAGGGTCTGAGATCACCTGTGAGGGTCTGTGATCACCTGTGAGGGTCTGTGGTCACCTGTGAGGGTCTGTGGTCACCTGTCTGTGATCACCTGTGAGGGTCTGAGATCACCTGTGAGGGTCTAAGATCACCTGTGAGGGTCTGAGATCACCTGTGAGGGTCTGTGATCACCTGTGAGGGTCTGTGGTCACCTGTGAGGGTCTGTGGTCACCTGTGAGGGTCTAAGATCACCTGTGAGGGTCTGTGATCACCTGTGAGGGTCTAAGATCATCTGTGAGGGTCTGTGATCACCTGTGAGGGTCTGTGGTCACCTGTGAGGGTCTGTGGTCACCTGTGAGGGTCTGTGATCACCTGTGAGGGTCTGTGATCACCTGTGAGGGTCTAAGATCACCTGTGAGGGTCTGTGATCACCTGTGAGGGTCTGAGATCACATGTGAGGGTCTAAGATCACCTGTGAAGGTCTAAGATCACCTGTGAGGGTCTGTGATCACCTGTGAGGGTCTAAGATCACCTGTGAGGGTCTGTGATAACCTGTGAGGGTCTGAGATCACCTGTGAGGGTCTGTGGTCACCTGTCTGTTATCACCTGTCTGTGATCACTTGTGAGGGTCTGAGATCACCTGTGAGGGTCTGAGATCATCTGTGAGGGTCTGTGATCAAATGTCTGTGATCACCTGTGAGGGTCTGAGATCACCTGTGAGGGTCTGAGATCACCTGTCTATGATCACCTGTGAAGGTCTAAGATCACCTGTGAGGTTCTGTGATCACTTGTGAGGGTCTGAGATCACCTGTGAGGGTCTGAGATCACCTGTGAGGGTCTGTGATCATCTGTCGGTGATCACCTGTGAGGGTCTGAGATCACCTGTGAGGGTCTGAGATCACCTGTGAGGGTCTGAGATCACCTGTGAGGGTCTGAGATCACCTGTCTGTGATCACCAGTGAGGGTCTGTGATCACCTGTCTGTGATCATCTGTCTGTGATTACCTGTGAGGGTCTGTGATCACCTGTCTGTGATCACCTGTGAGGGTCTAAGATCACCTGTGAGGGTCTGAGATCACCTGTGAGGGTCTGAGATCACCTGTCTGAGATCACCTGTTTGTGATCACCTGTGAGGGTCTGAGATCACCTGTGAGGGTCTGTGATCACATGTCTGTGGTCACCTGTGAGGGTCTGTGATCACCTGTCTGTGATCACCTGTGAGGGTCTGTGATCACCTGTCTGTGATCGACTGTGAGGGTCTTTGATCACCTGTGAGGGTCTGAGATCACCTGTCTGTGATCATCTGTCTGTGATCACCTGTCTGTGATCATCTCTCTGAGATCACCTGTGAGGGTCTGTGATCACCTGTAAGGGTCTGTGATCACCTGTCTGTGATCGCCTGTGAGGGTCTGTGATCACCTGTGAGGGTCTGTTATCACCTGTCTGTGATCACCTGTCTGTGATCACCTGTCTGTGATCACCTGTCTGAGATCACCTGTGAGGGTCTGAGATCCCCTGTGAGGGTCTGTGATCACCTGTGATGGTCTAAGATCACCTGTGAGGGTCTAAGATCACCTGTGAGGGTCTGTGATAACCTGTGAGGGTCTGAGATCACCTGTCAGGGTCTGTGATCACCTGTCTGTGATCACCTGTCTGTGATCACTTGTGAGGGTCTGAGATCACCTGTGAGGGTCTGTGATAATCTGTCTGTGATCACTTGTGAGGGTCTGAGATCACCTGTGAGGGTCTGAGATCACCTGTGAGGGTCTGTGATCACCTGTGAGGGTCTGAGATCACCTGTCTGTGATCACCTGTCTGTGATCACCTGTGAGGGTCTGAGATCACCTGTCTGAGATCACCTGTCTGTGATCACCTGTGAGGGTCTGAGATCACCTGTGAGGGTCTGAGATCACCTGTCTGTGATCACCTGTGAGGGTCTGTGATCACCTGTCTGAGATCACCTGTCTGTGATCACCTGTGAGGGTCTGAGATCACCTGTGAGGGTCTGTGATCACCTGTGAGGGTCTGTGATCACCTGTCTGAGATCACCTGTCTGTGATCACCTGTGAGGGTCTGAGATCACCTGTGAGGGTCTGTGATCACCTGCGAGGGTCTGAGATCACCTGTCTGTGATCACCTGTCTGTGATCACCTGTGAGGGTCTGTGATCACCTGTCTGTGATCACCTGTGAGGGTCTGAGATCACCTGTCTGTGATCACCTGTCTGTGATCACATGTCTGTGATCACCTGTCTGTGATCACCTGTGAGGGTCTGTGATCACCTGTCTGTGATCACCTGTGAGGGTCTGAGATCACCTGTCTGTGATCACATGTCTGTGATCACCTGTGAGGGTCTGAGATCACCTGTCTGTGATCACATGTCTGTGATCACCTGTGAGGGTCTGTGATCACCTGTCTGTGATCACCTGTGAGGGGGACCGGGTCGTTCTATGAAGGTAAACAACAACACGTTTACAGACTAACAACAGAAAACTCTTTGATCTGTCCCCCAGGTGCGCAGGGACAGACCACGTTATTATGACGTCAGCATGACGGCTTCGTGTCGAGTTCCCGCGTTAGCTTGGAGAGGTGTTTCTTTTACCTTAATGCTAAAGGTGAATTGGCTTTATTGTTAGCATCAGCCAGCTAACAGCCTCGGAGCTAACACAGACAGTAAACAGAGTCTGAAGCCGTTAGCCTGATGCTAACACAGATTAGCTGCTGACTCACCTGGACGCGTCGGTCAGAGCGGCAGGTAGTTCTGCTCCGTCATCCTCAAAGATCTGAAAATCAGCTGAATGAAAACAACAAATCCACAGAAACTACAGCCAACACTCTTCTTCGGCTGAGCCCCATTCTTCTTTCTTCTTCTTCTTCTTCTTCGGGGGTTTTGAAACCTGCTGGTGACGCTGATTCCTGCTCGAGCGCCCCCTGCTGACCCGGAAGACGACCGGCCAAAGGTAACCCGGAAACACGGACGGGGTCAGGGGAGACTACAGGTGTGCTGACGTCATAAAGATAATAAATATATGAACATGTTGCAGATTAGAGAAAAGATTATAAATGTATTAATAAGTTAATTATTTTAAATGTATTAAATTGTTAAAGATGAAACATTTCTGAACACATTTTAGTCAATAAATGTGTTTACAAGTTAAAGACTATAAATATATGAAATGTTAAAGACTGGATTTGTTGTGTTTGCTCTTTCTCTTTTATTCTGTTTTATATTATTGACCTCACATACAGAGGGTTCAATCAGCCCAACGCTGTGGTTACATTATAAACATATTAATACAAATATTAATCCTTATAAATGTATTAATATTATTAAATCAGTCCAAAGGTTAATACATTATAAACATAT
Source organism: Scarus forsteni (assembly GCA_036419115.1). NCBI lineage: Eukaryota > Metazoa > Chordata > Actinopteri > Labriformes > Labridae > Scarus > Scarus forsteni. Next base: position 14,290,949 of record JAZDUH010000395.1, read on the forward strand.
TAATACAAATATAAATCCTTATAAATGTATTAATATTATTAAATCAGTCCAAAGGTTAACACATTATAAACATATTAATACAAATATAAATCCTTATAAATGTATTAATATTATTAAATCAGTCCAAAGGTTAATACATTATAAACATATTAATACAAATATAAATCCTTATAAATGTATTAATATTATTAAATCAGTCCAAAGGTTAACACATTATAAACATATTAATACAAATATTAATCCTTATAAATATATTAATATTATTAAATCAGTCCAAAGGTTAATACATTATAAACATATTAATACAAATATTAATCCTTATAAATGTATTAATATTATTAAATCAGTCCAAAGGTTAACACATTATAAACATATTAATACAAATATTAATCCTTATAAATGTATTAATATTATTAAATCAGTCCAAAGGTTAACACATTATAAACATATTAATACAAATATAAATCCTTATAAATGTATTAATATTATTAAATCAGTCCAAAGGTTAACACATTATAAACATATTAATACAAATATTAATCCTTATAAATGTATTAATATTATTAAATCAGTCCAAAGGTTAACACATTATAAACATATTAATACAAATATTAATCCTTATAAATGTATTAATATTATTAAATCAATCCAAAGGTTAACACATTATAAACATATTAATACAAATATTAATCCTTATAAATGTATTAATATTATTAAATCAGTCCAAAGGTTAACACATTATAAACATATTAATACAAATATTAATCCTTATAAATGTATTAATATTATTAAATCAGTCCAAAGGTTAACACATTATAAACATATTAATACAAATATAAATCCTTATAAATGTATTAATATTATTTAAGAATCTGAGTCAAAAGAGCCAAAATCAAATCAAATCAAAGTGAAAAAACATTAAATATGAGTACCAAGGCACGTCAGAGGTGATCTTTGAAGAGTAACTATTGTTTCACAGCAAAGTCTCAGTGTGGAGTCTGGAGGAGAGCTCACCTGCATGCAGCTTTACCTGTGCACTGCAACACCTGAACTTTCCCCTCTGGGAATCAATGAAGCTTCATCTTATCTTATTTTATCTATTATTATTATTATTATTATTATTATTGTTATTATTATTATTATTTTATTATGAATGTATTAACATGTTAAGAAGATTATGAATGTTATAAATAATATCTATTTATATTTTTATTGAAATCAAAAACAGGTAAAGTAAGGATCCATTTTAAATAATAAAAACAGGTGAAATTAAATCAAATTAAAGATGAATTAAAAACAGGCAGGACCAGTCTACAGCAGCAGGGGGCGCTGTCGAGCACGTTGGCTCCTCAACATACAGGAAACAGGAGAAGAAGAAGCAGCAGCGACGTGATTGGCTGTCACCGACCAATCAGAGCGTGACAGGAGTGTGTGAGCGTTAGCACAGTTAGCAGAATGTTAGTTAAAGTTTGTGTTTGTGTGTTTATCGTGTTTGTTTTCCAGCATGAAGCGGCCGAGGCGCAGAAGAAGAAAGAGGTAATCAGGGAGACACTTCCGCTCATCAGAAACCATCTCAGATCCAAAGAAAGAAACTTTTAGACACTTTTAGAGCCGAAATAAAGTTTGACTAACCGACAGCTAACGGCTAACACGAGCGTGACAGCGGCTGGGTCTGAAAATAACTAAAAATAAACTTTATAAATATAATAACAACTAATAATCAGTCTGTTTATAAATATAATAACAACTACTAAACAATCTGTTTATAATTAATAAAGCTGTTTATAAATAATAAGCCTGTTTATAAATATAACAATAACTGATAATCTTAACAAAAATAACACCACCATAGACTGAACATTGATGTGACGTTTTTGGTTAATATTTATGAAACAGGAAAAAGATGTTTCACTTTTTATTTGTCTGTAAATAAGAATTTAATTTTAGTGTAAAGACTTTTTAAAAGAGATTTCTAAAATCTGGCAGGTTCCCTGATGTGATCTGAAGTGTGTGATTGATCACAGTTGTGTGTCTCTGTCTGTGTGATCTGAAGTGTGTGATTGATCACAGTTGTGTGTCTCTGTCTGTGTGATCTGAAGTGTGTGATTGATCATAGTTGTGTGTCTCTGTCTGTGTGATCTGAAGTGTGTGATTGATCATAGTTGTGTGTCTCTGTCTGTGTGATCTGAAGTGTGTGATTGATCACAGTTGTGTGTCTCTGTTTGTGTGATCTGAAGTGTGTGATTGATCACAGTTGTGTGTCTCTGTGTGATCTGAAGTGTGTGATTGATCACAGTTGTGTGTCTCTGTTTGTGTGATCTGAAGTGTGTGATTGATCACAGTTGTGTCTCTGTCTGTGTGATCTGAAGTGTGATTGATCACAGTTGTGTGTCTCTGTCTGTGTGATCTGAAGTGTGTGATTGATCACAGTTGTGTGTCTCTGTTTGTGTGATCTGAAGTGTGATTGATCACAGTTGTGTGTCTCTGTTTGTGTGATCTGAAGTGTGATTGATCACAGTTGTGTGTCTGTTTGTGTGATCTGAAGTGTGATTGATCACAGTTGTGTGTCTCTGTGTGATCTGAAGTGTGATTGATCACAGTTGTGTGTCTCTGTGTGATCTGAAGTGTGATTGATCACAGTTGTGTGTCTCTGTTTGTGTGATCTGAAGTGTGTGATTGATCACAGTTGTGTGTCTGTTTGTGTGATCTGAAGTGTGATTGATCACAGTTGTGTGTCTCTGTTTGTGTGATCTGAAGTGTGATTGATCACAGTTGTGTCTCTGTCTGTGTGATCTGAAGTGTGTGATTGATCACAGTTGTGTGTCTCTGTCTGTGTGATCTGAAGTGTGTGATTGATCACAGTTGTGTGTCTCTGTCTGTGTGATCTGAAGTGTGTGATTGATCACAGTTGTGTGTCTCTGTTTGTGTGATCTGAAGTGTGTGATTGATCACAGTTGTGTCTCTGTCTGTGTGATCTGAAGTGTGTGATTGATCACAGTTGTGTGTCTCTGTTTGTGTGATCTGAAGTGTGTGATTGATCACAGTTGTGTGTCTCTGTGTGATCTGAAGTGTGTGATTGATCACAGTTGTGTGTCTCTGTCTGTGTGATCTGAAGTGTGTGATTGATCACAGTTGTGTGTCTCTGTTTGTGTGATCTGAAGTGTGTGATTGATCACAGTTGTGTGTCTCTGTTTGTGTGATCTGAAGTGTGATTGATCACAGTTGTGTGTCTCTGTTTGTGTGATCTGAAGTGTGTGATTGATCACAGTTGTGTGTCTCTGTTTGTGTGATCTGAAGTGTGTGATTGATCACAGTTGTGTGTCTCTGTTTGTGTGATCTGAAGTGTGTGATTGATCACAGTTGTGTGTCTCTGTTTGTGTGATCTGAAGTGTGATTGATCACAGTTGTGTGTCTCTGTTTGTGTGATCTGAAGTGTGTGATTGATCACAGTTGTGTGTCTCTGTTTGTGTGATCTGAAGTGTGTGATTGATCACAGTTGTGTGTCTCTGTGTGATCTGAAGTGTGTGATTGATCACAGTTGTGTGTCTCTGTTTGTGTGATCTGAAGTGTGTGATTGATCACAGTTGTGTCTCTGTCTGTGTGATCTGAAGTGTGTGATTGATCACAGTTGTGTGTGTCTGTTTGTGTGATCTGAAGTGTGTGATTGATCTGTTGTGTGTCTGCAGACGCTGCTGTCAGAGAAGATGTCTCAGATGATGGAGTGGGCCTCGAAGCGTTCGGTCATCAGGATGAACGGAGACAAGTTCAGACGCTTCGTTAAAGCCCCGCCCAGAAACTACTCGGTGGTCATCATGTTCACGGCGCTGCAGCCGCACCGACAGTGTGGAGTCTGCAGGTAAACACGACCACGAGTCAAAAACAGCCTTTTTGAGGCCCATTTAAAGGCCCACAGTTCAGATATTCCAGCTCAAACTTTAAATATACATTAAAACGCTCAGTGAGGCCGAGGTTTGGGTCTAAAGTGAACTCAGTTTAAATTCATCTTTGCTGTTCAAAACGTCCATCCTGTCCAACAAATGAAAAAAGTTAAAAACAAGCTTTTAAAGATTCTTGAAGGTTAATTTTTCTGGATTTTGTGACAGCTGGTCCAGTTTAGTAACCTCCTCACTCTGATTGCAGACAGGCAGACGAGGAGTTTCAGGTGTTGGCTAATTCCTGGAGATATTCTTCTGCTTTCACCAACAAGGTTTTCTTTGCCTCCGTCGACTTTGATGAAGGATCTGACGTCTTCCAGATGGTTGGTCACTTCCTGTTTTTGAGAAACTCTTTGTTATTGATCAAGACTGAAAGCTTAAAATGGCCTCCCATCGCCTCACAGCCTCACCCTCTATACACCCACATGTGACCATGAAAGGTCATGAAAGGTCATGAAAGGTCAGTGCAGACACCTCCTGAGTGTTTCAGGGTGGAGGAGTCATGTGCTGACCCGGGACACTGAATCTGTCAAACATGGTACTGTAGGGAAAGCAGACTCTGCTGCAGAGTTTTAGTGTCGCCTTGTTCAGCCTCAGACTAAGAGCCTGATGATAGACTGCTCATGTTTATAAAGCATCCAAATCACAGACCTATGGACAGAGTTTACCACGACTATATCAAACCTAAAAGGGCTTTAGGCAGAAAATGTAACATTAGATAAGTTAATCATATCATACTCATGCCTGTCCCTGATTCCTGTAGCAAGGAGTCAGTCTGTACCCATATATACTGGGATGGTGCACTAGCGGGTGGCATGAATTATTGGTCTTAAATGGGGCTTATACTGATCAGTAACACGATTGGTCCATGTCATGGTCAGTCTAAGAGGGGGCGGGGTCTGAAGTGTAGACAGGACGGGATTGGCTGTCACCTGTGACATCCAGATAATCGAATGAGGATCAATTACACACGCTGTGATATTTAACCTGTTAATGTTGTGTCTGTTTTTTCTTCAATGTTTAATTATTGATATTGTTTTATTGTATTTCATTGTTATTGGTTTTAATTATTGATATTATTTTTATCTCAGCTGAACATGAACTCTGCTCCCACCTTCCTCCACTTCCCGTCCAAAGGGAAGCCGCGGCGTGCCGACACCTACGAGCTCCAGGTCCGAGGATTCGCTGCTGAACAGCTTGCCCGCTGGGTCGCCGACAGGACTGACGTACAGGTGAGGCTCACCTGGACTGATGAGGTCACAGGATGATGACGATGATGATGAAGGCTCTCCTCAGGTCAGGGTGATGCTGATGATGATGATGGTGATGAAGGTGATGATGATGATGATGGTGATGATGGTGGTGATGATGATGATGGTGATGATGGTGGTGATGATGATGATGGTGATGATGGTGGTGATGGTGGTGGTGATGATGATGAAGATGGTGATGGTGAAGGTGACGATGATGATGAAGATGGTGATGGTGAAGGTGAAGGTGATGATGATGATGATGATGATGATGATGGTGATGATGATGAAGATGGTGATGTGATGATGATGGTGATGATGATGATGATGATGATGATGATGATGATGATGATGATGGTGGTGAAGGTGATGATGATGATGGTGGTGGTGATGGTGAAGGTGATGATGGTGATGACGATGATGAAGGTGATGACGATGATGAAGGTGATGATGATGAAGGTGATGTCAGTGATGGTGATGATGGTGATGATGATGGTGATGATGATGATGATGATGGTGATGATGATGATGGTAGTGAAGGTGATGATGATGATGATGGTGATGATGATGATGATGGTGATGATGATGATGATGGTGATGGTGGTGATGATGATGAAGGTGGTGATGATGATGAAGGTGATGATGGTGATGTCGGTGATGATGGTGATGGTGATGAAGATGATGATGATGATGATGATGATGATGATGATGATGATGATGATGGTGATGATGATGAAGGTGATGATGGTGATGTCGGTGATGATGGTGATGGTGATAGTGATGAAGATGGTGATGATGTCGGTGATGATGATGGTGGTGATGATGATGATGATGATGATGATAATGATGATGATGATGATGATGATGATGATGATGATGATGATGATGATGGTGATGAAGGCTCTCCTCAGGTCAGGGTGATACGCCCCCCTAACTATGCCGGCCCCCTGCTGCTCGGCTTCCTCCTCGCTGTGATTGGTGGACTGGCGTACCTGCGTAGACATAACCTGGAGTTCCTGTTCAACAGGAACGTGTGGGCCTTCTCTGCTCTGGTAACCAGTTAAAACAGTACACTGTGAAAACCATGTGGTCTGGGCGCGTGCTGACCCGTCACACCTTTGTCCGCAGTGCTTCGTGCTCATCATGACGTCCGGTCAGATGTGGAACCACATCAGAGGACCTCCCTACGCCCACAAGAACCCGAGCACTGGACAAGTGGTAACGCCCACGCTCACCTGTATGAGGCTATTACACGCTCCTGGGCCACTTCATTAGGTACACCTCTTCACCTGTCAGCGGCTTAGAGCATTCAGCCTTTAGGCATGGTCCAGACCTCCAGAAGGTCAAACAGAGCATCAGAGTGGAGGAGAGGGTCATCAGGCATCCATCCTGCCTTGGATCAGCGGTTCATGCTGCTGCTGCTGGTCCCTCAGTCCCACCTGAGCATGGTTCAAACCCCACAGCCTACCTGAACACATGTCCATCCCTTTATGACCACAGTGGACCATCTTTTGATGGAGACTCCAGCAGCTCCATGTCTCAGAGCTCAGATCATCACACTGCTTTATTCACTCCAGAGTCATCAGATCTCAGCCCAGTAGAGCAGCTGTGTGATACTGTCATAAAGACATGGACCAACATCTGAGGACGTTTCAGCTCCTTGTTGAATATGTGACACCAAGACTGAAGGAGCTCCAACCTGGGAGTAGAGGTGTACCTAATGAAGTGGCCACTGAGCACATGTGTCACGTGTTAACTTTGACCTCTGACCTCTGTGTTTCTCAGAGCTACATCCACGGCAGCAGCCAGGCGCAGTTTGTAGCAGAGACGCACATCGTGCTGCTCTTCAGTATCCTCCAGCTGCTGCTCACACACACACACACACACACACACACACACACACACACACACACACAGAGAGACACACATTCATACGAGCTGTCATAAAAGAGAGAGATGGCTGGGCACCGAGGACTGAACCCTTTGGGATTACTTGGATTTCTGCTTAAATTGGTCATAAATATGTTCTGATCTTCATCTAAGTCACATCACTAGACAAACACAATCTGCTTAAACTAATACAGCACAAAAAATTATAAGTTTTCATGTTTTTATTCGACACACTATGTAAACAGTCACAGTGCAGGGTGGAAAAAGTATGTGAACCTTTGGATCTAATAACTGGTTGACCCTCCTTTGGCAGCAATAACCTCAACCAAACATTTCCTGTAGTTGTAGATCAGACCTGCTCAACGGTCAGGAGGAGTTTTGGACCATACTTCCGTGGCCTGACCTCAAAAGAGCGATTCACACCAGACATCCCAGGAATATTGCTGAACTGAAACAGTTTTGTACAGAAGAATGGTCCAAAACTCCTCCTGACCGTTGAGCAGGTCTGATCTACAACTACAGGAAACGTTTGGTTGAGCTTATTGCTGCCAAAGGAGGGTCAACCAGTTATTAGATCCAAAGGTTCACATACTTTTTCCATCCTGCACTGTGACTGTTTACATAGTGTGTCGAATAAAAACATGAAAACTTATAATTTTTTGTGCTGTATTAGTTTAAGCAGACTGTTTGTCTAGTGATGTGACTTAGATGAAGATCAGAACATATTTATGACCAATTTAAGCAGAAATCATATCTATATCTATATATATGTATATATGTATATATCTATATATATATATATCTATATATCTATATATATCTATATCTATATCTATATATCTATATATATATATGTACAGTCATGTGATAAAATTAGGACACCTCATTAAATAGTCAAGTCTTTATTAAGAAATGTTTACATAACAATGTCCAATCTTGTTTTTATTTATTCATGGCAAAAAAGTGATTTGATTTAATTAAACAAAATGAATTGATACATTTTTTACTCATCAAACATAAGATATGAACAAAATGTATATTTTAATGGAGGAAAAAATTAGGACACCCCACATGTTTTCCAACTTAAAATGGCTGTATCACGCACAGGTGTATCAGATCAGGTCCACATGATCAGAGCATCGTTACCCAGCATTTTGATAGAGGCTTGCCCTATTTAAACCTCAGACATTTAGTCTAGTAGGCCCCTGTCTGTTGAAGTGAGAGTGAGCATCATGGTGAGATCCAAAGAGCTGTCTGAGACCCTCAGAAAGAAGATTGTGGCTGCTTATGAGTCTGGTAAGAGATTTAAAAAGATATTAAAAGAATTTGACATTAGCCATTCCACCATCCGGAAAATTGTTTACAAGTGGAAGACATTCAAAACAACTGCCACCATGCCCAGATCTGGACATCCAAGCAAGTTCAACCCCAGAGCAGACCGCAAGATGCTAAAATAAGTCATCAAAAGTCCTAAAATATCACGAGACCTATAGCAGGCTCTCGCTAATGTCAATGTGAAAGTTCATGATTCTACTATCAGAAAGAGACACAAGTTTGGCTTTCATGGGAGGTGTGTAAGGAGGAAACCTTTGCTCTCTAAAAAGAACATTAAGGCCAGATTGAAGTTTGCCAGAGAAAACATCGACAAAGACCAGGGCTGTGTCCGAAATGGCATAGTAACATACTACTCATACTAAGTGTGACGTCAAAATGAGCATGTAGTGTGTTCACACTGGATAGTATGAAAAGACTGAGTGTGCGAGAAATACCCAGATGTATACTATATCGGAAAAAATGTTAAGTATGCGAAGTGGGCATACTACTCACACTCAAACACCCCATAATGCATTGCGAGCCCCATAATGCATTGCGCCATACACGACCGACCGGCATTCAGCGAAAAATCTGCCACGAGCAAACTTCCCATTTTCAAAATAAATGCGTCTTTTATGATCTCCTTTTAGTTCTTAAACTCTTTTGTAAATTGGGCTCTTGTTTTGGAGCCGACCGGAAGTTTCGTCGATAGCATAATAGCGGCATAGCGGAATGTCCGAAATGTCTAAATGAAATTTGTATCTGTGCGTTTTATGGCTCAAATGACCACATTTTGGTATTTTACGTGGTGACTTTCTCGCCTAAAATGCTCTCTGAACTTTCAAATGTGGTAAATCAACAGAGATATTTGATAGCCTGGTGTGCTTCTGATTTTCATCGTCAGAGGTTTGAAATGCATCATGGGAAACTTAGTAGTATACTTACTACAGTGTGAACGGTTGGCATTCTAATCAGACTTATAGTATGTAGTATACAGTATATACACAATGGGTTTGTAGTATGTTAGTATGCCATTTCGGACACAGCCCAGGTCTTCTGGAATAATGTTCTTTGGACAGATGAGTCTAAAGTTGAATTATTTGGAAGGCAGAACAGAAGACATGTTTGGCGTAAAAGAAATACAGCATTCCAGGGAAAGAACCTCCTACCAACTGTAAAGAATGAAGGTGGAAGTGTCATGGTTTGGGGCTGCTTTGCTGCAGCAGGACCAGTCCAGCTCACCATCATAGAATCCACCATGAATTCTGCTGTGTATCAGAGAGTTCTTGAAGAAAATGTGAAACCATCTGTAAAAAAATTAAAGCTGCAGCGGAACTGGACACTGCAACATGACAATGACCCAAAACATACCAGTAAATCCACCAAGGACTGGCTTGAAAACTAAGAAGTGGAGAGTCCTGGAATGGCTCAGTCAAAGCCCGGACCGTAATCCCATTGAGATGCTGTGGGGTGACTTAAAGCGGGCTGTGCATGCAAGAAACCCCTCAAACATCTCACAGCTGAAAGAATTCTACATTGAGGAGTGGGACAAACTTTCATCAGATTGATGTCAGAGACTGGTAAATGGCTATAAGAAGCGTCTTACTGAAGTTATTTCAGCCCAAGGGGGTAACACTAGTTATTAAGGGATAGGGTGTCCTAATTTTTTCTTCCATTGAAATATGCATTTTTGTGCATAGCTTTTGTTTTATAAGTAAAAATATGTTAATTTATGTTGTTTGATTACAATTAAATCTCTTTCTTTTCCAGAAATAAATACAAACAAGATTGGACATTGTTATGTGGACATGTCTTAAAAAAGACTTGACTATTTACTGGGTGTCCTAATTTTTTCACATGACTGTATACATACATATATATATATATATATATCTATATATATATATATATATATATATATATATATATATATATATATATATATATATATATATATATATATATATATATATATATATATATATATATATATATATATATATATATATATATATATACATATATATATATATATATATATATATATATATATATATATATATATATATATATATATATATATATATATATATATATATATATATATATATGTATATATATGTATGTCATTTTACAACATATTGTAATATATACATACATACTTATACACATGTATAATTCACATATAGAGACATACATGCTCACCCATTTGTTGTTGTGACCTTTGACCTGTCTGGATGCTGCTGTTACCATGGGGATGGTGTTGCTGTGTGAGGCTGCGACCTCCGACCTCGACATTGGAAAGAGGAAGAGTGAGTGCACACGCAGATAAAGGTGTCATAGTGAGGTGATGATGATGCTCACAGGTGTGCTCTGTCAGTCATGTGTGTGGCAGGTATCGGCCTGGTCATGCTCTTCTTCAGCTGGCTGCTGTCCATCTTCAGAGCCAAGTACCACGGCTACCCGTACAGGTGAGCATGTGTGTCCTTCTCCTGTGTTCTGATTGGCTGAGATCAGTCCATGGAAAACCAGTGCTATACAAATACATTTAAAGTACTATTATTACTACTACATTTTTATTTATTTATTCATTTATTAGTTGTTATGTTTATAATTACTATACCCTTTTATTTATAACATAGTTATATTTTATTTATTACTTTATACATGTTTTATTTTTTACCTTACATTAGAACCATGTTTTATAGTATAACTCTTTATCTATTATTTTTATTCATTTCTTTAAGTAGTACCAAGCTGTTTGTATTGTCTTTATACTCATAAGTTGTAATAGTATATATAATTTTTTTTTCAGATTATGTTTTTTTTTGTCATTTTAATTGTTTTTATCACTATTGATATAAATTATATTATTTATATTTTATATTATTTATATATTATATATAATATTATATATATATAATATATATTATTTATATTATTTATTATTTACTAATTTATGTTTAAGTTCTTCTGTTTTTTATAATCATTCCTGTTAATTACTTTACATGTTATTACATTTTCTTTATTCATTTGATTGTTTTATTTTAATGTTTATCATGATCATTTTAGTTTACTAGAGATAAGATTTTATTTAAGTTTGTTCATGGCTTATTTTTTATATTTTCATATTATTGTTATTAATACATTATTATTGTTGTTGTTGTTGTTGTTGTTGTTGTTGTTGTTGTTGTTGTTATTGCTATTATTATTCCCTGTCCTCATTTTCCAACACCACACAGCGTTCTGATTGGTTTATCTCCCAAAGAGGGCGGGTTCTCTTGCACTGCTCTCATTGGCTGACAGTCTCCTTTCTGTCTGTTCCAGCTTCCTGTTGTCTTAACGCCATCACGATGACCTCAGGACAGGAGGCGGGGCTTCAGTGACAACACATCTGTCAGAAAAGCTCTGTGTGTGTGTGTGTGTGTGTGTGTGTGTGTGTGTGTGTGTGTGTGTGTGTGTGTGTGTTTTTACTCTCCCTGTGCCTTCAAACACTTATCTTTGCCAAAATCAGACAACTGAACCATTAAATTGATTTTTTGATTGATTTTGCCCACAGATCTGTAATTGATGCTCTGATTTGGACCACAAGCTACACAAAAATATATACAGATATATTTATAGATACAGACACACATACATATTACACATATAGACAACATTACACACACACACATATATATAAGTACATATATATATACACACACATATCTATATCTATATATATATATATATATATATATATATATATATATATTCAGTGCCATCCCATTCCTAATCCATAGGGTTCAGTCTGACGTGGGTCCACCTTTTGCAGCTATAACAGCTTCAACTCTTCTGGGAAGGCTGTCCACAAGGTTTAGGAGTGTTTATGGGAATTTTTGACCATTCTTCCAGAAGAGCATTTGTGAGCTCACACACTGATGTTGGACCAGAAGGCCTGGCTCTCAGTCTCTGCTCTAATTCATCCCAAAGGTGTTCTATGGGGTTGAGGTCAGGACTCTGTGCAGGCCAGTCAAGTTGATCCACACCAGACTCTGTCCTCCATGTCTTTATGGACCTGCTTTGTGCTCTGGTGCACAGTCATGTTGGAAGAGGAAGGGGCCAGCTCCAAACTGTTCCCACAAAGTTGGAGCATGGAATTGTCCAAAATGTCTTGGTGTGCTGAAGCATTCAGAGTTCCTTTGACTGGAACTAAGGGGCCAAGCCCAGCTCCTGAAAAACACCCCCACACCATAATCCCCCCTCCACCAAACTTTACACTTGGCACAATGCAGTCCCACAAGTATGGTTCTCCTGGTAACCTCCAAACCCAGACTGGTCCATCAGATTGTCAGATGGAGAAGCGTGATTGGTCACTCCAGAGAACGCGTCTCCACTGCTCTAGAGTCCAGTGGCGTGCTTTACACCACTGCATCCACGCTTTGCATTGCACTTGGTGATGTGAGGCTTGGATGCAGCTGCTCGGCCATGGAAACCCATCCATGAAGCTCTCTGCACTGTTCTTGAGCTAATCTGAAGGCCACATGAAGTCTGTAGCGATTGACTCTGCAGAAAGTTGGCGACCTCTTCTCACTATGCGCCTCAGCATCCGCTGACCCCGCTCCGTCAGTTTACGTGGCCTACCACTTGGTGGCTGAGTTGCTGTGGTTCCCAAACACTTCCACGTTCTTATAATCCAGCTGATAGTTGACTGTGGAATATTTAGGAGTGAGGAAATGTCACCACTGGATTTGTTGCTCAGGTGGCATCCTATCACAGTTCCACGCTGGAATTCACTGAGCTCCTGAGAGCGACCCATTCTTTCACTAATGTTTGTTAAAGCAGTCTGCATGCCTAGGTGATGATTTTATACACCTGTGGACATGGAAGAGACTGGAACACCTGAGTCTGATTATTTGGATGGGCGAGTGAATACTTTTGGCTGTACACATATACACATCTATATATATATATATATATGTACATAGACTATGTACATAGATATATGTACATACACTTATATATATATATAAGTATATGTAGATATATCCCCTGAGATGTGAGCGCAGGTGACACTCACAGGAGTCGCAGGATGAGGGGCTGATCTTCTACCTTGAGGTCTAACAGTGAGGATTTTATCACATACCACCTGCTGAGGTCTACATCACAGTCTGGACTCTAAAGGTCCTTTAAAAGTGGGCGGGGTCAGTGTCGTCCAGGTGTGACATCCATGTGACGGAGCAGCTGGTCCAGAGTCTGTTTATTTACACGAGGCCTAAAACGATGACCGTCTCCGTTTGATCGTCTCTGTGAGAGCGTCTCTGTGAGAGCGTCTCTGTGAGAGCGTCTCCGTGTGATTAACCCTGTGGCTGTTCTTCGGCCGGTGGCCCTGCAGCCCCTCGTCCTCCTGAGCAGCTCAAATACAAAAACACTTTAAGAGTCAAAATCAAGAAATCATGTCACAAATGAAATGTTGAAGCCTCGTTTCTGTTTGTAACCAAAGGGCTATAACTGCGTCTGTTTCTGTGATTATAAAGTGCCTTCTGATATCATTTTCACAATGTTTTTATGTCTTTGTGAGGTCACCTGATCACAGGTCAGAGGTCAGAGGATCACACAGAGTTCATAATTCAATCTGTTTATTATTTTATGATGATTTAAGCCTATATTTGGAAATAAAACTGTTGGATGTTGTCATTCATGTCTGATTTAATCTTATTTTAGAATTGTTTTTCTTTATTTGAACATAAACCAGAGCAGTCATCAGAACATTCATATAACCTTAACCATCATGAAACAGCACAGTCTGTGTCCTCACTCTCAAAAGTGACCCTGCTGCAGCTGCAGTGACAGTGATATGAACTTGACCTGCTGTTTGTCTCTGAACAGAATCAGCAGTGGGAAAAAGCCAAAGTAAAAACAACAAAAGTATATTTATTAATTATTAATGACAGTGATGATGAAAATGAGACTAATGTTGACAAAAGTTATGATAAAGGCACGTGCACTACCTGCTGCTCCATCATGCCGCCCCTATAAGATGCACTTATACATATATACATATAAAATACACATATACATATATATACAAATATATCCATCCAACACCCAACATGAATCCATATAGCCAATCATGAATCCCTCCATCATGGCTCAAGAAAAAACCTTCTGTTAAGCAGCAGGAAATCTTGAATGTGGATCCCAGTCTCATGATGAACAGCAAATCCACACCATGCTGTGTTGGTGTGAGGGTGAAGGAAGGAAGGTAAGAGGAGACAAGTGGACTAAAGTAAGAACTAAAGTTAGAGACAGATCCATGAACCATAGACCTGTCGTCTGATTTATTAGAGGTTAGCCTCTTGAGATGCTACATCTGGTTTTCATGTCTGAATGTGATCTGAACATGTGTTCTACAAATGTCATTTATTTGCTAATTATTAACTTTGAAGTATGTATATCATGATTTTACCATTATTTTTTGCTGTTATTTATGCTGATTATTGTGAGCATTATTAAATTTATTTCTATAGTTTTTAATTTTTTTGTTTGTTTTCTTTAGTAAACTGAGAACACATTATTTATCATAATGAATAGTATCAATTTTTCATTTGTCTATTTGCATTTTATATTCAATATTACAATTTTATAATAAAGTTTATGATTATTTTTAATCGTAATATAATGATTGATTTAAATCTCTTTAGTTAATTAGGATTTTTTTTATCATCATTGCATTTATCATTGTAACAATTTCACAAGGTCTATTTATTTATTACTTTTCATGGTTATTATTATTTAAATGTTATAACTGCTATTTTAATCATTGTTTCTGTTGTTTTCCTTTATTGTAATGTTTCTGGTCCTAAAACGCTGCCGCTGCAGTAACGCTGTCTGTCCACTGCGGGGCGGCAGTGAGCCTAAACGCTCCCGTGTGCAGCAGGGTCCTCGTGCCGAAGAAGAAGAACCCGGAAGTGCAGAGAAGATGGCGCAGAGTGAAAGCTGTGATGGAGCGGTGAAGCTCAGTGAGCTCCTGGACGAAGGGTGGAGGATCCTGGAGGAGCTGGAGGTCTCCGCTGAGCCTCCCGCCTCCGCCTCCTCCCAGCAGCGCGTGCTCCGCGGGCTGAAGGTGCTGCAGGAGGCGGAGCTTCGTGTGGAGCAGCTGCAGGTGTTCAGCAGGAACGAGGAGCTGGACGAGGTGAGCACCGCAGACCTGCGCTACCTGCTGCTGCCCGCGCTGCTGGGGGCCCTGACCCTGAAGACCTGCGGGGGCCACCGGCTGGGCACCGTGCGGGCCGCGCGCGAGCATTTCATGAACTACCTGGGCAGGTGTCAGGACTACCGCGTGAGCAGCTTCAACCTGCCGCGGAGAAGAGACGACCAGGAGGCGGAGGGAGAGCGCGAGCTCCCTGCAGCACAGGTGAGCCCTTCCCAAACATCAGATCAACACGTGGACAGAATGTTGTTCTTCATGAAAGAAAAAAAACCCACAAAAAAACTGAACAGACAAAACAGTCATTAAAAAAACAAACTAATGAAACTGGCCTGGACAAAAATGATGGTACCCTTAACTTAATGTGTAGTTGCACAGCCTCTTGATCAGTCTCTGTAATCAGTTGATTCCTGTAGCTCTCAGTGAGACTCCTGCACCTGTCCACAGGTATGTTGGCCCTCTCCTCATGAGCAAACTGCTCCAGCTGTCTCAGGTTTGAAGGCTGTCTTCTCCAGACTGCATGTTTCAGCTCCTTCCACAAATGTTCAACAGGATTTAGATCAGGGATCATAGAAGGCCACTTCAGAATAGTCCAGTGTTTTGTTCTGATCCATTCTTGGGTGTTTTTAGCTGTGTGATTGGCTCATTGTCCTGTTGGAAGACCCATGACCTGTGACTGAGACCAAGCTTTCTGACACTGGGCAGCACATTTCACTCCAGAATGTCTTGATAGTCTTGAGATTTCATTGTACCTGCACAGATTCAAGACACCCTGTGTCAGATGCAGCAAAGCAGCTCCAGAACATAACTGAGCCTCCTCCATGTTTCACAGTAGGTACAGTGCTCTTTTCTTTGTATGCTTCATTTTTGTGTCTGTGAACATAGAGCTGATGTGACTTGCCAAAAAGCTCCAGTTTTGTCTCATCTGGCCAAAGGACATTCTCCCAGAAGCTTTGTGGCTTGTCAATATGCATTTTGGAAAATTCCAGTGTGGCTTTGTTTTCGTTCAACAGTGATGTCCTCCATTCAGTCCACTTTGGCTCAAACAGTGATGGATGGTGTGATCTGACACTGATGTACCTTGACCTTGGAGTTCCTCTAATCTCTTTGAAGTTGTTCTGGGCTCTTTGGTTTCCATTCGTATTCTCCGTCTCTTCAGTTTGTCATCAGTTTTCCTCCTGCAGCCACGTCCAGGGAGGTTGGCTACAGTCCTGTGGACCTTAAACTTCTGAATAATCTGTGCAGCTGTAGTCACAGGAACATCAAGCTGCTTGGAGATGGTCTTATAGCCTTTACCTTTTGAAGCCAGAACATCCCCCGTCAGGGCGCCGCCATTGTGCAGCCTGGAGAGAATCTGGACCATATCTGGACACAGCTGTCGTAAACGGTCGCAAAACTCCCCGCGTAAACCGCGGTTATTTTTTTAAACTCTAATAACTGATGAAAAAGAAACTTTTCAGAAAAAAGAGGACTTGGAAAACACGCAGCCCAATAATACTTTAATGTCACCACAGCGTACGGATGGGAGAAATATTTCTACGAGGTGTATTAATTTTTTGAAGTTTCGCTACAGCCCGTTCAGATGAATGGGGGGGACGGAGAGTTGACCTATACTGCAGCCAGTCACCAGGGGGAGCAGTTTTTGTGGCGACTTCACAAAAGCACAGCGACATGACGTCCATGTTTTTTACAGTCTATGAGGCAGACTGACTGATTACAAGCTTGGAGACACCTGAGATGATAAATAGTTCAACACGTCCCTATGGTCACACCATTTTAATATTTTCTGTCATCATTTTTGTCCAGGCCAGTTTCATTATTTTTTACCTGATTCTGTTGAACCACAGTTCAAAAGCAGTGTCTGATTTTTATTTGTTATTACTTTTTTTCCTTTCAGGTTATTTCAGTGACCATGTGGGTTTTTCTTCCTTTGATGGAAAGGTACCAGCAGTTTTGTCCATGTGTGTAACACCTGTATCAGCTGATGTGACCCTTTGCACAAACAGATTCAAACATAAAATAACAATCAATAGTAGGGATGTATATCGTTATGATTTTATCAATACCGAAATTCCTTATCGGTATCTTTACAAGATATTAAAAGATCCAACCCTTTTTTATTACCACAGGGTAACAATAAAGCTTCAACAGAATAGAAGTAATACATTACAAATGCTTCCCAGAGGCAAAAAGAAAGCAAAGGAGATGGCATAAACCCCTTCATGCCGCCCAACAGACTGCATGTACAGACAGACCCATATATCAGTGGGGCTAAAATCAATGCTGTAATGATGACTACTAGGGCTGTCACTTTATATTAGATATTCGTATAACCGTTCAAATATGGGGATAAATATCTGTAACCAAATAGTAAATAAGTATTCGAATGTAAAATATTGATTGTAGCAGCACATCAGGCCTGGAGCAGTGGACTGTTTCATCCAACAGAGGGCGCTGTGAGCGCAGCTTGACCGTCAGTCACATCCGCTGCTCTCTTGACCTCAGTAAACAAAGAGTTTCCACTCCGAGCGGACATTAACAGCTCTGAATCATCTGAGGAGAGCTGTGTGGAAGTAGTTTTGGTTCTACACCGTTGATGTCAAACTTAAAATCAAAGACCAGGCTGTGTGTTACAGGAAGTACAGTTTAGTCACTCGTCCTCCTCTTATTTACGGGCTCAGACGGTTTTTCATCCAAGTTATGCGGCCGAGTGCAGCGGCGCTTCATCAACAGTTTAACCCCGTGTGAACTGTGTTGTTTTCGGCAGGGTCTTTACCGAAGGGGCGGATAGTAGAGTCTCGACTTTGACTCTTAGGAAAAGTGAGAGCCTTAATGACTACAAACTAGACAAAAAACTTACCGTTACTTGACAAAGCAGAAACAAAACCGGGTACTGCCACCACGGTGCTGCAGTCGTTAGTGTTAGCCGGGCTGCTAACTCTACTCGTGTTGCTGTCGCAATCAAACAGCCTGCACCCCTTTAGCTTTACACTCTGCGCACGCTCCAAGTGTTTGGTGATGTTGCTAGTATTTCCCCCCTGGACGCAACTTCTCTCTGACAAAGATTGCATTGGGACGAGTTTTCATTAACTTTGCTAAAGTGAGCTCAAACCTTCGAGCGCTTAGCCCTCACCGACATGCTCGAGCCAGCTGCGTCATCACCTGTTGACGGCGGTAGTGTCATAACTCCGTGACAGTTGAAGAGACGTTTAAGTACCGATAACAGTACCGTTTTTCCAGATTCTTAACTGTATTTGGGTACCGACCCAATTGAGGACCGGCACATTAAGGTACGTTGTTTAAAGGGATAAAAGTAAATAAGCTGACAAGCCACGGATAATAAAGAAATTCATAAAACACAGAACAAGCTTTAATAGACATAAGAAATACTTTAATAGATTAATAAGTATTATGAGAAGAAACAAAAATATATAATAGTAAATTACTTAAACAGGTCTGATATTAAAAAATACATTTAAATAAATTTAGTCATTTAAAAAGATGAAGTGAAAAGAAGCTACCCACTTTTTTTTATTTCAGCAATGTAATGATAAAAGAAAATGAGCAATAGCTAATTGCTGTAATGAATAATTAATTTAATTAGTGTGGGGAAAACTAAGCACATTCAACCACCTTTCCGTATCATACAGTTGGGGTAAATCTCAATATTACTGATATGACCTTCAAGAAATGAACTGATGAGAAAAGAATATATAAATATAAATTTATTTATATATATATATGGAAGAACTGATTTTGGGAGCAAAATTAACAGTTAAAAATCTTTAGATTGAAATGGTTTTGATTTGTCTTGGATTTAAAATAAGTTGATTGCATTGTTTCACCTTTCACTTATATTTGTGATCAGTGTCTCATGGCTCAGAGATTTCCAAATGATTGTTTTCTAGATAGCTGATGTTCATTTTATTTCCTGATGACTCAACGATCTTCTGTAGTGGGAAACAACTAAAACAACATCTGGTTACAGTAGAAAGTGAACTTCAGAAACTTAGAAAATAGTTTGATGCAAATAAATGATCACATTGGTAAAATAAATGATTTTAGGAAGCCTCAGCATAAATGAAGTAAAATTGAAACATTTTAGGTGTAATGATTGACAATAAATTAATTTCTTTTAAATGACTGTGTAGAAACACTTATCAAATACAAAGTCTATTTTCTGTTACAAAAAAAACAATTATGAGTAAAAAAACAAAGTAACCCTAACCCTCTAATTTGCATCTGAATATTCTAAAATTTTGGTATTTTTTTGAATACAGTACAAAACGATGTATGAAGCTAAAACTGGACAATTACCCGGTTGTATACAGAGAGAAAGTTCATACGACCTTCGATTAATTTTTATTTCTCTAAAACCAAGGACATGCACAAATGTCACGTCTGATCGTTGGTCGGTTACGTCGGTAAATGAAACTAAACAAACATGCACAATATTAGTGAAGCTCAAAAAACTAAGAATCAGTTGTTGTTGAAATACATCTTGGATTATGTAAATTAAAATGCCCATGCTCCTATTTTCATATGTCTAATGAATTTAAACAACACCAATGCACTGACCCTTTTGTTGTTGTTGTTTCTGTAGAAGTGGCACAGTTTAAATAAATACTTTTATGGTTTATAATCTGTCTTCTGCCTACATCCTGTCAGTCAGCTTGAAAACTTTTCAACATTTTTACTTGGATCTTCTGAGATGTTTTGTTGCAGCTGCACTGAAATAAATGTCTTTCATTCATTCAGGGATTGACTCTGTATTTTATTTGATTAAATATATTGGTGTGTCCTGTTTTAATGCCCCCACATGAACTCATTAATAATATTTTAATAACCCTTTATTTAAACATTTACTCCAGTATTAAATAATCTACATAATTAAATATTACATATTTATTAAAAACATAAATATGAAGAATAACATTTCCTGTGTTAACATTCCTACTTGATGAATTTTTATGACTTTTATTGTGAAAGGCTGCTCGTCATGTGACTCAGGTGTGATCATGTGATTTCCCCCCAGCCCCGCCCCTCCGCTGACCTTGTTGCCATGGCGGTGCAGCGGCAGGCGAAGATCGAGCGTTACCGTCAGAAGAAAGAGCTGGAGGCTCGGCTGGCCGAGGTGGGCGGGGCTGCGAGGGGCGGGCAGGCGGACGATGAGGCGAGCCGAGAGTTTTACCTGCTGAACATCAAGAGGTGGATCAACGTGAGCCTGGACGAGATCGAGAGCATCGACCAGGAAGAGGACATCCTGAAGAACATCGACCAGATGAAGCATAACACCGCCCAGAAACAGCAGCCACCCAGAGCCCCCATGAAACCCTTCATCCTCACCAAGGACGCCCTGCAGGTGAGGCACGGGGGCGGGGCCTAACCTCTGCAGCCAGGTGGTCTTCAGACCTGTCACGTTTGTTCCCTCAGGTGTTCTCAGGAAAAAAGGAAAAGGATAAGAATCATAAAATGTCCATGAACAAAATCAGGTTGTTCTGTCATTAACAAGAAGGAACACCTGTGGGCTCAGGTGTGTGATGATGTCATATCTCTGTATTAATGACACCCACAGTCACTGTGTTTACCTGTGGGCTCAGGTGTGTGATGTGTTTCTTTACCTGTGGGCTCAGGTGTGTGATGTGTTTCTTTACCTGCGGGCTCAGGTGTGTGATGTGTTCCCTTACCTGTGGGCTCAGGTGTGTGATGTGTTTCTTTTCCTGTGGGCTCAGGTGTGTGATGTGTTTCCTTACCTGTGGGCTCAGGTGTGTGATGTGTTTCCTTACCTGTGGGCTCAGGTGTGTGATGTGTTTCTTTACCTGTGGGCTCAGGTGTGTGATGTGTTTCTTTACCTGCGGGCTCAGGTGTTTGATGTGTTCCCTTACCTGTGGGCTCAGGTGTGTGATGTGTTTCTTTTCCTGTGGGCTCAGGTGTGTGATGTGTTTCTTTACCTGTGGGCTCAGGTGTGTGATGTGTTTCCTTACCTGTGGGCTCAGGTGTGTGATGTGTTTCTTTACCTGCGGGCTCAGGTGTTTGATGTGTTCCCTTACCTGTGGGCTCAGGTGTGTGATGTGTTTCTTTTCCTGTGGGCTCAGGTGTGTGATGTGTTTCTTTACCTGTGGGCTCAGGTGTGTGATGTGTTTCCTTACCTGTGGGCTCAGGTGTGTGATGTGTTTCTTTACCTGCGGGCTCAGGTGTGTGATGTGTTCCCTTACCTGCGGGCTCAGGTGTGTGATGTGTTTCTTTACCTGTGGGCTCAGGTGTGTGATGTGTTTCTTTTCCTGTGGGCTCAGGTGTGTGATGTGTTTCTTTACTTGTGGGCTCAGGTGTGTGATGTGTTTCTTTACTTGTGGGCTCAGGTGTTTGATGTGTTCCCTTACCTGTGGGCTCAGGTGTGTGATGTGTTTCTTTACCTGTGGGCTCAGGTGTGTGATGTGTTTCTTTACTTGTGGGCTCAGGTGTGTGATGTGTTCCCTTACCTGTGGGCTCAGGTGTGTGATGTGTTTCTTTACCTGCGGGCTCAGGTGTGTGATGTGTTCCCTTACTTGCGGGCTCAGGTGTGTGATGTGTTTCCTTACCTGTGGGCTCAGGTGTGTGATGTGTTTCTTTACCTGTGGGCTCAGGTGTGTGATGTGTTTCTTTACCTGTGGGCTCAGGTGTGTGATGTGTTCCCTTACTTGTGGGCTCAGGTGTGTGATGTGTTTCTTTACTTGTGGGCTCAGGTGTGTGATGTGTTTCTTTACCTGTGGGCTCAGGTGTGTGATGTGTTTCCTTACCTGTGGGCTCAGGTGTGTGATGTGTTTCTTTACCTGCGGGCTCAGGTGTGTGATGTGTTTCTTTACCTGTGGGCTCAGGTGTGTGATGTGTTCCCTTACCTGTGGGCTCAGGTGTGTGATGTGTTTCTTTACGTGCGGGCTCAGGTGTGTGATGTGTTCCCTTACCTGTGGGCTCAGGTGTGTGATGTGTTTCCTTACCTGTGGGCTCAGGTGTGTGATGTGTTTCTTTACCTGTGGGCTCAGGTGTGTGATGTGTTCCCTTACTTGTGGGCTCAGGTGTGTGATGTGTTTCTTTACTTGTGGGCTCAGGTGTGTGATGTGTTTCTTTACCTGTGGGCTCAGGTGTGTGATGTGTTTCTTTACCTGTGGGCTCAGGTGTGTGATGTGTTCCCTTACTTGTGGGCTCAGGTGTGTGATGTGTTTCTTTACTTGTGGGCTCAGGTGTGTGATGTGTTTCTTTACCTGTGGGCTCAGGTGTGTGATGTGTTTCTTTTCCTGTGGGCTCAGGTGTGTGATGTGTTTCTTTACCTGTGGGCTCAGGTGTGTGATGTGTTTCTTTACTTGTGGGCTCAGGTGTGTGATGTGTTTCTTTACTTGTGGGCTCAGGTGTGTGATGTGTTTCTTTACCTGTGGGCTCAGGTGTGTGATGTGTTTCTTTACTTGTGGGCTCAGGTGTGTGATGTGTTCCCTTACTTGTGGGCTCAGGTGTGTGATGTGTTTCTTTACCTACAGGCTCAGGTGTTCGGTGCAGGCTACCCCAGCCTCCCCACCATGACGGTGGACGACTGGTACGACCAGCACAGGAAACGCGGCGTCCTGCCAGACCAGGGCGTCCCGCGGCGGGAGGCGGTGGAGGAGGACTCTGATGCGAAGGAGAGGGAGGAAGAGGAGAAGGAGAGGAAGGCTGAAAACGAGGACAAGGAGGCGCTGGCAAAGGCGAGGAGTTGGGATGACTACAAGGACAATCACCGCAGAGGATATGGAAACCGGCAGAACATGGGCTGACCTTCAAAATAAAAGTCTTACGAGTGAACTGTTGGAGTCACGAGGTCGTTGCCTTCTCTGCAGCTGATTTGTAGTTTAAGTTGTGATGTCATTTCCTGTCTTCTGTGGTATTTCAGAGTGAATGTTAATGAAACAAATAAAGATTTAGACAGTTTAATGTGATGTTATTCATATTTTTTTTATTGACAGATACCATAACATATTTAACATTATTATCTTAGTAAAACCAGATATTATAATAATGTGTTAATATATTTTTTGCCATGGGTAACATACTGTATTGAATATTAATAATGTATTATGATATGGGCATTTATAGCAAGTTTTGAAAACAGTATTATTACAAATAACATGCTTTATATTTTATTAGTAATATACTACTCAATACCTAGTCAGTTATATGATAGGAAACATTTTCAGGTAAAGTAAATCAGTTACAACCAGTTAATCCAGTTTATTTTTTATGTTGAGCTGAGCACTTGGTCCCCCTGCCTGAAGCTTTTCTGCAGGGGGCTCGTTTGGGTGAGGATGTTCGAGGGTGACTGAGCTGCCATGACAGACACGACCATGCAGTCTTGGACCCAAACACAGGGCTCAGGCTTACCTGTGATGGACCACCATGATCTTCTGACTGCTGTCTGCTCAGGGGCGAGTACCTTCATCCCCCCACCTCCCCTAATAGATACACTACACATGTACAAGGAATGTCATGACACGCTGTCAGCTCCGCCCATATCCACTGTTTGATTTTGCATCAATGACTGTGGTCAGGGCAGCTGTTGTATGAACTGGGTTCCGACATTTTACATCAATCAGTGGAGGCAGGCACAGCTGACGGCGGGTCTCCATCCCTCAGTCTGAGTATCTGCCCTTGTTTGGGTTGTAGAGTGCCCCCTAGTGGAGGACTTGAGAAACTGTGTTTAATGGTATGTTCACACTGATCGCGGCTTTGTGACCTCGATCATGTCGCTCACCCGAGTCGTGTCGTGTGTCCATGAAATGTTGTCGCTGTCTCTTTGCTGACCGCACGCTGCTCGAGTTCCACCGCGATCGTATCACGTCACGTATTTGTGTTCAGGGACTGACGTCCTCACTCACTGATGTTCCCACGTGGACAGGGATCGTAACCGTAGAGTCAATAAATAAGTAGGGCGTAGGATTAGGGTGAAGGGATGGTGGGTGTGCAAATGTGACGCGCAGGAATGGGAGGCCCTCTTCACTTCACCGGAAAACCGAAAACCTCGTCGCCATGGCAACAAAAAGACGCCCTGTTTATGGGCCACTCTCAGTATAATTGAATTAAAACTAATGATCACTGTTAACTATTAAAATAGAAAAGCTCACAATGATTCAAATGTTAATGTACAGTTATTGCAGAGTGTAAATGTTTATGTACGGAGTTATTTTTATGATAACTACATGGTCATTTAAAGTATGTGATGTTGATTTTATAGTTACAATTAATTACAATATTTATTATTTGTTCACATATTTAAAGGGTTTTTATTTTGTGGTGATGGTATTTCTTCAGAATTTGTTGTATTAAGGCTAATTATTTGTTGAGCAAATTTGGTGACTCATTTTCTTATAAATTGAAGACAATGGTAAAAACAATGCTATTAGATTTCTTCTGTAAGCATAAATCGAAGATGGAGGGAGGCATCATATTAAATCTCGTTTAGGGCCTTAGAGAGGGTCTGCACGCACGCGCAAACTCGTGCACACTTGCACACATAATCCAACAGCAGCATAAGGAGTAAATGTGGATGATTCAATTTCAGTTTCACGTGCAATTCAAATTCATATCAGGGCACAACTTTGACTGTTTGAATCGACATCATGATGTTTCAGTGGAGTGTGGATCAGTGCACTATTACACATTCAGTCTGTCTGCAGAGCTTCCTGTCGTTGTTGTGTCGCTGTGGTGGTGTTTCCTCTTTTTTAATTCGGTCTTTTACCTCCTCATACACCTCCATGAGGACTTCCTGCTTCGACAGAGACAGGCACGCCGCTCTTGTTGTCATGGTGAATCCGTGATTCTGTGATCGATCACAGGGTCTGTTGGAGTAATCGCGCACACACTGATCCAGGATGGGTTAAACCTGTCTTGAAGAATCCCTGCTCTCATCCTAGCTTGGTCTTTTGTGTAACCAAATAATCCTGAACCCCCTTGTTTTGGATTCGATGAGCCAGGCTTAATCTTTTAGCCCGGATGTCTGAATCCTGCTTTAGTGCAATAGGCCCCAGGGTTGAGTTAGCGGGGATAAGTTGACTGCGCTTCGTGATATAGGCCTCTGGTTTGATCACATTATGATGGAAACTGTCTTGATCTGCTCCTTCTCGTTTATCAGAGTGTTTGTGTTCAGGTTTTGGCAGGCCGTGTGTGCAGGTCTGTGCGTCAGTGCCACCGGTCATCGCCATCTGAGTTGGCTAATTAAACAGCCACGCGTGTGCGCTGCCTTACCCAGGTGGGGTCAGGGGCCTGTGGCACTAAAGCAGGATTCAGACATCCAGGCTAAAAGATTAAGCCTGGCTCATCAATCCAAAACAAGGGGGTTCAGGATTATTTGGTTACACAAAAGACCAAGCTAGGATGAGAGCAGGGATTCTTCAAGACAGGTTTAACCCATCCTGGATCAGTTCAAGGCGCGCGACATTCCAACAGACCCTGTGATCGATCACAGAATCACGGATTCACCATGACAACAAGAGCGGCGTGCCTGTCTCTGTCGAAGCAGGAAGTCCTCATGGAGGTGTATGAGGAGGTAAAAGACCAAATTAAAAAAGAGGAAACACCACCACAGCGACACAACAACGACAGGAAGCTCTGCAGACAGACTGAATGTGTAATAGTGCACTGATCCACACTCCACTGAAACATCATGATGTCGATTCAAACAGTCAAAGTTGTGCCCTGATATGAATTTGAATTGCTCGTGAAACTGAAATTGAATCATCCACATTTACTCCTTATGCTGCTGTTGGATTATATGTGTGCAAGTGTGCACGAGTTTGCGCGTGCATGCAGACCCTCTCTATCTAACGTTGGGCCCCATGCAGCTTTCATATGATGCGTCCCTCCATCTGTGATTTATTATGCTTACAGAAGTAATCTAATAGCATTGTTTTTACCATTGTCTTTAATTTATACGAAAATGAGTCACCAAATTTGCTCAACAAATAAATATCCTTAATACAAAAAATTCTGAAGAAATACCATCACCACAAAATAAAAACCCTTTAAATAGGTGAACAAATAATAAACATTGTAATAAACTGAAACTATAAAATCAACATCACATACTTTAAATGACCATGTAGTTATCATAAAAATAACTCCGTACATAAACATTTACACTCTGCAGTAACTGTACATTAACATTTGAATCATTGTGAGCTTTTCTATTTTAAAAGTTAATAGTAATCATTTGTTTTGATTTAATTAAACTGAGTGTTTTTTTCACTGATTTTATGATTTGATTTTGTTCACATGTTTTGATTCTGTACTTTGTTTGTTGAGCTCTGAGTAACTTCAGTTTTAAAGGAGCTGATGGTTTAACTCTGATTTATCCTTATTCACTAAACACCATCTGACTCTTTGACTTTTACACTAACTAATATGGGATGTGCATTTTATATTCTATGGATAACTCTTATCTAATGACTGCAAAATCATGTGAAATTAATGAAATTATGATTTTAGATGAATCATAATTTCATCTAAAATCACTGCATTAATGATGACTAATGTCCAAATAATGACTGTGGGTCTTGTTTAATGTGATAACGATGTGTGGTGGGTGTGATGTGATTTGAGTATGTGTTATTTCATTACCCTCCATTAGGTGGTGCCACCGCCTCACAGTATTGAGGACACAACTTGTTTACGGCATAAAACCTGACTTACGGCAGTTAAAATGTTGTTGCCATTATTCTGGTCCATGCTGTTCTGTCCTGGCGAATTCTGTTATTAAAAACATTTGAAATTACTTCCATGAATCTGTGAATTCATGACAGTGGGCAGTGGAATAAAAACATGTTTCCGTCTGTGGGACAGCTGACTGAGAAAAGGGAGATTAAATAAATCCTGAACTTATTCTGGTCTGGAGCAGGCTAGAGCTACAGAATAAATCTCCATGGTAACATATATCAAAACATTTCCCACTTCCTCCTATCTGACTTTTGTGCACCCAGATCATGGATTAATTGGTCCAGGATAACCAAGATATCCCGGCTTAATCCCTGGTCCTACTTTCGTGCAACAGGCCCCAGGGGCCTGTTGCACGAAAGTGGGATTCAGACATCCAGGATAAATGATTAAGTCTGGCTCATCGAATCCAAAACAAGGGGGTTCAGGCTTATTTGGTTGCACAAAAGACCAAGCGAGGATGAGAGCACAGGGATTCTTCAAGCCAGGTGTAGCCCATCCTGGATCATTTCGCGCACGCGATTACTCCAACAGACCCCGCGATCGATCACAGAATCACGGATTCACCATGACAACAAGAGCGGCGTGCCTGTCTCTGTCGAAGCAGGAAGTCCTCATGGAGGTGTATGAGGAGGTAAAAGACCAAATTAAAAAAGAGGAAACACCACCACAGCGACACAACGACAGGAAGCTCTGTGGACCGCCTGAATGTTTAATAGTGCACTGATATACACTTCATACTCCACTGAAACATCATGATATCGATTCAAAAGGTTACGTTACACTATAACGTCTCTGAAATCAAAGTTGTGCCCTAATTATGAATGTGTTGAATTGCACGTGAAACTGAAATTGAAACATCCACATTTACTCCTTGTGCTGCTGTTGGATTATATGTGTGCAAGTGTGCACGAGTTTGCGCGTGCATGCAGACCCTCTCTCTCTCTTGGGCTCTAAACGAGATTTTACATGATGCCTCCCTCCATCTGTGATTTATATGTGAAGAGTTATTTTCCAAAATGCTATGAAAGCCAAAATTAAAAACACTCTTAAAAGAAATGTTTAACCTCAACAAAAAAAAAATAAAAAATCAATGCAACACTTTCCATTAGTTTTTCTTAGTTATGACACTTAATTGAAATTGCGTTGAACCAGCAAACAATATTACATTGGACAAATTAATTTTTCTCTTCAGTCAAAGCTTATTATGAGTACTGCTTACTGAATATCTTTCATCATAAAGACACGTTTTTAAGTTGGTTACTCAAACAAATATGTTAAGTAAACTGACTTTACCATGATATTTAAAGTAGGTTAATTTGTTGTCAAGTTAATTATAATAACAATGCACCCAAATTTTAAGTAGCAGTAATTTAAATATATACATATATACACCTTTTCTTCATTTTTCTTTTTAATTTAAACCATTTGTTCATATTTTCCTTTACATTGTTATAAACACTTACAAAATACTTAAAGGGAAAATCTGGTCTAATTTTAGCCCAGGGTCTAGCTAGCAGTCACACAGTTAAACAAGCTTAATTTTAATTATCTCAATGAAAGTCACATGTAACAAATTTAAACCCATTATTTCAGTAGAGCAATTAGAAATACATTTTACTCACCATGAAATGTTGCTTCAGCCTCCTGCACGGTCTTATTCAGTTGTTTGGATAACAGATGAAATGTAAAATGGAAAAGTGTTGAGAAAAATTAAGTTATTAAGCTAAGTTTATGAAGTTATGGCAACTTGAATTTTGTGTTCAGCTTACCCACAATGAAATTTGAGTGTATGTGACATGCTAAATTAAGTTTATGTAATTACCAACACTATTATTTGATTGCAACTTAAAAAAAAAGAGTTGGCAACCAAGAAAGTTCATCTAAATCATTTAATTGCATTTTTTAGATTGCATTTATGTATTAAATGAAGTGGTGTCAACAGATATTTGAATTACTTTTTAGAGTGATATTACTCCTATTCTTTTTAATATCGATGGTACCATCTGCCCTATCAGTATTTAATGCCAGAAAGCTCTATATCCCTGTTCAAACTGTATTTCAAAGTTCAGTTCAACAGCCACCCAAATGGTGGGTCTGGGTAAATAATGTAAACACTTTCTAAATTAAAATGGATTTATAGCATTTTTGAAAAGAGCTCTTCATGTGTTACAGAAGAAATCTAATAGCTTTGTTTTTACCATTGTCTTTAATTTATAAGAAAATGACTCAACAAATTTACATGCTCAACAAATAAATAGCCTTAGTACAAAAAAATCTGAAATAAGAAATACCATTACCACAAATAAAAACCCTTTAAATAGGTGAACAAATAATAAACATTGTAATAAATTGTAACTACAGAAATCAACATCAAATACTTAAATGACCATGTAGTTAGCATAAAAAATAACTCTGTATATAAACATTTACACTCTGCAGTAACTGAACATTAACATTTAAATCATTGTGAGCTTTTCTATTTTAAAAGTTAATAGTAATCAGTTTTAATTTAATTACACTGAGAGTGTTTTTTTCACTGATTTAATTATTCGAATTTGTTGATATGTTTTGATTCTGTGCTCTGTATGTTGATCTCTGTGTAACTTCAGTTTTAAAGGAGCTGATGGTTCACCTGCTCTGATTTATCCTTATTCACTAAACACCATGTGACTCTTTGACTTTACACTAACTAATATGGGATGTGCATTTTATATGTTTTTTTTTTGTGGATAACTCTAATGATTTCAAGATCATGTAAAATTATAAATTAATCTAAAATCACTGCAATAAATGATCACAAATGTCCAAATAATGACAGTGGGTCTGTTTAATGTGATAACGATGTGTGGTGGGCAGTGGAATAAAAACTGGTTTCCGTCTGTGGGGACAGCTGACTGAGAAAAGGGGCTAGATTAAATAAATCCTGGAACTTAGCCTGGTCTGGAGCAGGCTAGAGCTAAAGAATAAATCTCCATGGTAACATATATCAAAACATATCCCACTTCCTCCTATCTGACTTTTGTACAACCAGATCATGGATTAATATATCCAGGATAACCAAGATATCCTGGCTTAATCCCTTATCCTACTTTCATGCAACAGGCCCCTGGTGATAAGTTTTGTTTTGTTTCGCTCCACCAGCTGAAGCACAGATGGATCTGGTTCCTGTCCTGCTGCCCTTCAGCCGCTGGGAGGCGCTAAGAATCCATAACCACACCTGCAGCCCTGCATGACACCAAAGAAGAAGAGCTCTATCCCGAGCCTCTGTCCACACAGCAGGGGGCGCTCAAGGCTCTGAAGGGCTGTTTACTGACCGGCATGAAGCTCAAGAAGAAGGAGGAGGAGGAAGAGAGAAGAAGAAGGTCTCTGTTCAGTCATTCGCCCTCTGAGAGGACAGACTGCCTGCCATTAGCTGTTAGCATTAGCATCGTCCATCTGGATGAGTGCTAGCATTAGCTGTTAGCATTAGCATCGTCCATTTGGATGAGTACTAGCATTAGCTGTTAGCATTAGCTTCAGTCGGCAGGGTGAAGAAGTTCACGACGAGGAAAGACTGAGGTAACGCCGTCAGTGTTCACGCAAGTGCGTGCGTGACTAGTGTGCGTGTTTGAATGACTATGTGCGTGTGCGTGTGCGTGTGCGTGCGTCCCTGTGTGCCCTGATCGTGGTTGAACATGCTAACGTGCTAATTAGGAGAAGTTGAACTTTGATCTTCTTTGATTTTTCTGTTTAATGTGAGTGACGCCGTGACGTCACGTCGCGTCACTGAACGTTTGGTTATAGCAGTGTGACGCGTGTGTGACGTGTGTCTGACGTGTTGGTTAGGCGCTGATTAACAAAAGAATGACAGGAGCCCGCTAGTAATAAATCTGTCAATGACCAACACGAGGCCCATGGTCTTCTGAGCTGGTCCTCCATGACTCCTGTGTGCGTGTGCGCGTGCGTGTGCGTGTGTGCGTGCAGATGCAGGTGTTGGTCCATGGGTGTGAGCAGGTTGGACATCTTCTACAGACGCCTTCTCCTCACAAAGCTGTTCATCGGGGGATGGGGGAAGCCTGAAGACCTCAAGAGGTGCAACACCAGCACGAGCTGCGCAAAACTACACAGCTACACAAAACTACACAGCTACACAAACTATACAGCTGCGCAAAACTACACAGCTACACAAACTATACAGCTACACAAACTATACAGCTGCGTTAAACTACACAGCTACACAAACTATACAGCTACACAAACTATACAGCTGCGCAAAACTACACAGCTACACAAAACTACACAGCTACACAAAACTACACAGCTACACAAACTATACAGCTACACAAACTACACAGCTACACAAACTATACAGCTACACAAACTACACAGCTAGACAAAACTACACAGCTACACAAAACTACACAGCTACACAAACTACACAGCTACACAAAACTACACAGCTACACAAACTATACAGCTACACAAAACTACACAGCTACACAAAACTATACAGCTACACAAAACTACACAGCTACACAAAACTACACAGCTACACAAACTATACAGCTACACAAACTACACAGCTACACAAAACTACACAGCTACACAAACTATACAGCTACACAAAACTACACAGCTACACAAAACTACACAGCTACACAAAACTACACAGCTACACAAACTATACAGCTACACAAACTACACAGCTACACAAACTACAGCTACACAAAACTATGCTGCACAAACTACACAGCTACACAAACTACACAGCTACTACACAAACTATGCTACACAAACTACACAGCTACACAAACTACACAGCTACACAAACTACATACAGCTACACAAACTATACAGCTACACAAACTATACAGCTACACAAAACTACACAGCTACACAAAACTACACAGCTACACAAAACTACACAGCTACACAAACTATACAGCTGCGTTAAACTACACAGCAGCGCAAAACTACACAGCTACACAAACTATACAGCTGCGTTAAACTACACAGCTGCGTTAAACTACACAGCTACACAAACTACACAGCTACACAAACTATACAGCTGCGTTAAACTACACAGCTGCGTTAAACTACACAGCTACACAAACTATACAGCTGCGTTAAACTACACAGCTACACAAACTATACAGCTGCGTTAAACTACACAGCTACACAAACTATACAGCTGCGTTAAACTACACAGCTGTGTTAAACTACACAGCTACACAAACTATACAGCTGCGTTAAACTACACAGCTGTGTTAAACTACACAGCTACACAAACTATACAGCTGCGTTAAACTACACAGCTGCGTTAAACTACACAGCTACACAAACTATACAGCTGTGTTAAACTACACAGCTACACAAACTATACAGCTGCGTTAAACTACACAGCTACACAAACTATACAGCTGTGTTAAACTACACAGCTACACAAACTATACAGCTGCGTTAAACTACACAGCTGCGCAAAACTACACAGCTACACAAACTATACAGCTGCGTTAAACTACACAGCTACACAAACTATACAGCTGCGTTAAACTACACAGCTACACAAACTATACAGCTGCGTTAAACTACACAGCTACGCTAAACTACACAGCTATGTTAAACTACATATCTACCCAAACTACAGAGCTGCGTTAAACTACACAGCTACGCACAACTACATAGCTATGCTAAACTACACAGCTACATAAAACTACACAGATACACAAAACTACACAGCTACCCAAACTATAAAGCTACAAACAAACCAGCTATGTTAAACTACACATCTACCCAAACTACACAGCTACACAAACTATACAGCTGCGTTAAACTACACAGCTACCCAAACTATACAGCTATGTTAAACTACATATCTACCCAAACTACAGAGCTGCGTTAAACTACACAGCTACGCACAACTACATAGCTATGTTAAACTACACATCTACCCAAACTATAAAGCTGCGTTAAACTACACAGCTACGCTAAACTATAAAGCTGCGTTAAACTACACAGCTACGCTAAACTACACAGCTATGTTAAACTACATATCTACCCAAACTACAGAGCTGCGTTAAACTACACAGCTACGCACAACTACATAGCTATGCTAAACTACACAGCTACATAAAACTACACAGATACACAAAACTACACAGCTACCCAAACTATAAAGCTGCGTTAAACTACACAGCTACGCTAAACTACACAGCTATGTTAAACTACACATCTACCCAAACTACACAGCTACACAAACTACACAGCTACCCAAACTATAAAGCTGCGTAAACTACACAGCTACGCTAAACTACACAGCTATGTTAAACTACACAGCTACACAAAACTACACAGATACACAAAACTACACAACTACCCATAACCTACACAGCTACGCAAAACTACACAGCTACGCAAAACATACACATGGATGCTAAACTATACAGCTGCGCTAACTACACAGCTGCGCTAAACTACAGAGCTATGCAAAACTACATAGCTACACAAAACTATGCAGATACGCAAAACATACACAGTTTCATAAACCTTCACAGCTGCGCAAAACCACACAGCTACACAAAAAAACACAAGTGTTATTCTTCTGCTGCTGTAACGACAACTACTTAACTACAAAATACAAAACTACGAAAACAACAATACAACTACAGAACTACAAAGATTAACTGGACTGTATAAGTGCATAACTAAACAGAAACTATCAGTATTTCCCATTCCATAGGTACAAACATCAGAAACAACCACACAACTTCAGTTGTATCATATTTTCATATTCATTGCTGATAATAACATCATTATTTTTCTCTGCATGAACTTTGACTTCTGCTTAAATTACAGAATAAAGAATATCAGATTGGTTATAATAATTATTTTTACTATTAATTGTTTTAAACATTGGTTACTGGTGATTTTTTTACTCATTATTTTTAGTTAATTATTCTGGATGTTTATTTAATGATTTTGATCATGTTTTCAGGATATTTGAGTTTCGAAAGATCATTGGAGACCGAGAGAAGTGTCAGCTTCTGGTTCCTGAAGATTATCCTGTTTATATCAACAAGGTCTGTTTTCAATATACTTTTTAATATTTAAGTTATATTCTGTTTTTATTAATCCAGTTTTTTGATATCAGTAAACTTATATTTTAATTTATATTCTTTATAAATTATTACTAACATCTCGCTCTGTTGTTAGCTGTTAGCTTAAACTGTTCTAGACTATCGTCTTTCATTAAATTAGCTAATTAAAACAGTTGCATCATTTAACACTTATATGTGACATGAACCTCGTCAAAGTCAAGCCTGAAAAGATTGCCACGTTGTCTCCTGGTTTCACAGCAGTGATCCCGGTCAGCAGAAGAGCAAAAACAGGATTTCTTGTTGGACTTCAAGTGATGCTCCTCCTCTTTTAAAGAATAAAATGAGTCCATTTCTGATTTTTAAAAAAATGTAAGATATTGAGACACTTGGGAAGCTGCCATTGTTTTCAAACACGCAGTCACTTCCTGTTGTCGTCACGTCTGTAGCTTCGCCCCTCTTCTCTGATTGGGTCGCTAAGCGTTTAGCTGAGTGAAGTCGTTTGACGATGGAGGATTTCAGACGGTGAATCTGGCTGGTCTGTCTCCTCCGCAGGGCAAACACTTTTACATTCGCTCCGTCTTTCGTTGTTAATATTAGCCAACACATTCCTGCTCCTTCGAGCATTTATACTCCTTGACAGCAGGGGGAGATCTTTTTATGTTGAGGCTCCTGGGTTGTTCATGTCCTCGTGTCCATATCAGATCGTCCTGTTGTCCATGAAGGTGGTGACCTCTGATTGTGTGTGCAGACTGAGGAGCACTCCGACTGTCTGGTCCATGATGGCTTCCTGATATCTCCGCTGGAGCACCTGGTTCCTGGGATCCTCCCTCAGGAGTCTGTCAAAGCCAGGTAAGCTCCACGTTAGGTCTCATGTCATCACCTGTAGATCAGAAGATAATGGAGGGACGTCCTTCACAGCCATGATTCAAACACTCAGAGCTTTGTTCGCACACCAGCATGTCGCCCAACCATGTAGCTTTGCCGTTGCGTAAATAGCTTATTTAGGTCTTATCGTTATCTCTCAGTGACGTCATGTCTGCTCGAGTTTCATGTGATCACATCATAGATCATGTAACAGGACGTCTAAGGTGGCATTATTCAACTATACCCGTTTACAGAACAGCTAAAAGACTAAAAAGGCTACAAACGTGTTAAAGACGCTTAAATGTTTTTTTATATTTATGAATGAAGCAGCTCCTAACAGACTTTTTTCTCTTCTTCTCTGGAAAAACACGACCACATTGCATTGTGGTATACAGGAGTACAATACAGGGCACATTATATGTACACTCACTTTTGCTGTGCATTGTGGGTATTTTGTAGTGCACTATAGTGAATGAAATCAGCTGCTGAGAATTCAAACAACACTACGAAATGGCGAACACACTGCATAGTGCACAGTGCAAACTGTCACACACCTGAAGAGTTCAGACTTCTAAGCTTTGGTGACCCAGATGGTGTTCGTCACATCAGGGCCCCATTGCGGCCATACATTGACTTTACATGTAGAGTGTCGCCCAGGTTTCAAAGTAGAGTTCTAGTTTGGTGTGTAGGCGGCTTGACAGGTCAAAGGTCGCGGAGTCTCATCTGAATCTTTGGCCGTTTTCAAATTCGCCTACTACACCAGCAGTGCGTACTGATTCGTCCAAATGTAGTCTGCAGTATACAGTATGCGAACAAAAGCAAAGTTGCAGTACGCAAAAAAACCCCGGATGACGTACTGTTTCGGGAAAAATTCCCAGTCTGCATCGGGCCAGTCTGCTTCGCCTACTGTTACCCACAATGCAAAGCGGCTGAATTTAAAATGACTGAAAGTGAAGCTTCAACAACCGGAGCAGCAGAGGCAAACAAATATAAGAGCCGCTACTTTTTTTTCTTCAACTTTTGTTGTTGTTTTTCCGTTACGGTTCGTAACGGCTGGACGGTGGTGTTACGTCCGTCCTGTAGCTGCGGCATTATTAGTGTAAACCACAGACACTGACATTTTACCGTCACGTTCTGTATTTATCCTCTGTATTACCTTAAATGTTCCCGCTTCTCCTCATTCTTAATACTGTACTGTGAGTGTGATGTTTATTCTAGATGTGTTTTTCTTATAAAATAATTTCTCTTTGAAATAATACGTATTCTCCTCCACTGTTTCATATAAAAGCTGCTTCTGTAAATATCTGCAGATTAATATCTGAAATGTCAACATGGACTCATGGTTTGTTTTGTACAATTAAAATGAAATTTGGAAAATAAATCAGCTGTAGCTACTTCTGCTTTGCTCAGACTGGAAACAGCGTAGCTACAAAATAAACAGAACAGTCAGACTACAGTCCAGTGTATTAGGCAGTGTGCAGTGCCTACTACAGACTATTTTCATATTCAGTATGTTGTCGGCGAATTCGAAAACGGCCTTTGTGTTTTTTATGAGGAACATCATTGACCTTTGACCTTTGTCACTAAATGACCTTCAAACTCTGTGTTCAGGTTTCAGTTCATCGTGCCGAAGAAATGGAAGAAAAACAGACCGGTGTGTATCCAGCTGGCCGGGACAGGTGACCATGTGAGTGTGTGTGTGTGTGTGTGGGACACCTGCTGTTCATCCATCTTCTTAATCTTGAGTTCACAGCTCTGAAGGTCAAACTGATCTGAGTTTAGCTGAACATAAATCACATTTCTTTGAATGTGGTTCAGATGGAGATCCAGGTTTAATAAAAACTGTGTTTGTTAGATAATCAAACCCAGGTTTCATCAGACGTGTTGATTCTAAGTGGAGTAGTTGTTGATCTAACGTTGAAATGGTCGTTCACGTCGCTGATCTCTCTTCTCCCGCTCGTGCTTGTCTCTGTGTCGCAGTTTTTCTGGCGTCGACGGACCCTGATGGCTCGTCCGATGGTCAAAGAAGCTGCCATGGCATCCTTGCTCTTGGAGAATCCCTATTATATCCTTTAACCTGGTGAACACTGGCCTCTGATTGGCTGCTGGAGCACCATTAATCCTGACATCATTTTAAAGGGATAAGCCAACATTTTTTTTGTTTTTGTGTCGGGATGATAACAAGCACACAGGACCAATGAGAGTTTATCTAATGACTGTAGGCAGAGGCAGGATAACGCCGCCTATAGACTGCCAATGTTTGAGCTAAGCTAATTAGCAGTGGATGAGCTCTACATGTCGCCCTTGTTGCTGTGTGCACAGTTGAAATCATGCTGGGGGGAGTGAGCAACAAAAGTTGGCGTGTCTCTTTAAATCAGTGCTCATTTATCAGGTTTGACCTGTGACCTCTGTGATTATATCGCCTGTATGCTACCACACGCACACCTGAGTCACCTGCGTGTTCCTTAACGCCATCATCCACATGGATACCGTAAGCCCAAAGATCAGCTGTGAGTACTGCACACTAACAGTCAGTGTGGTTGTTTCAGACTGATGATGATCATCTCAGCTGAACTCTGACCCTGTTCATAATGTTTATTTATTAGCATAAAGGAGGCACTTAACGCAACGTTTCCTACTGGGACTAAACGCGAGTCTGTGTGACACCACGCTTTGAAGTCAGAACCAAACTAAGCCAAGAAACAGACCTGCATTAAGACCTTTATTTTTAATTTAGCCTTTATTTAACCAGAGATAAAAATCCTCATTTTCACAGGAGACCCAGACAGGCAGCAAAGAGTTCAAAGTTACAGACAGAAAGCAAAAACAAGCACGTCATTACAGAGCTGAATACAGGCACAAACTGACCTGATGAAGACCTGGATCAGGACCTGAATGTAGACCCAACTGTGATGTTAGACACACATAAAGTCTGACCTGATGTTGAAATCAAGTGAGATCCAATTTAGGCCTGAACATAGACCTATAGATCAGGTCTATAGATCAGGTCTGATTGAGAGCACATTCACACCTGGAGTTTGACCTGGTTCTAAAATGGAATCAGGATAGAATTTGACCAAAATTCTGACTTGAATTTAGACTTGCATTTCGATCTTATTTAAAAAGCAAAATCATGACAGTATTCAGACCTGTATTTAGGACAGAATTTAGACCTTAAATCAGTCCATGAATTCAGTTATGTAGAACAGAATGAAGACCTGACCTGCCCAAAGTCTTAAAACAGGTCTGTCCTCTAACCTTCCCTCATATTTGTTCCAAATCCTCCACGGGAACGTCTTCACAGCGTCATCATACGTCATCATAAAAAAGGGAACAAGGTTTTACATAACAATAAATCACAGCTTTTAGAGCCTGTGGTCAATGTTGGTTTGTGTCTCATCTGGATGTGCGTCAGCTGCCCCTGCTAATAGGCGAGCGCCCTCACCACCTGCGGAGGGCGAAGAAAAAATTAAAGGTCAACAAAAATAAAATTTTAACTTTGTAAATGAAACTCAAATGTGGCTCCTACACTGTCTTTGACCTAAAATGATCTGACCTTTGACCTTATATATGATCTGAATTTATACTAGAATTTGGTTCTGAAGTCATTTTTATTTTGTCAAGAGTTCAGACCTGAACGCAGAGTCAAGTTAAGACCAGAATCTGGATCTGACTTCAGACAAGACTTTAGAATGGCATTTATTTATTTATTTATCAGGATTTTTCTAATGTGGTTGAAATCCAGTGACAGTGTAAAGAAAAGGACTTTCATAAAGCACAGTCATAAAAATGAAAACATGCATCCATCCTTGTGCAGGTATTCCTGTCACTGCAGAGTAGAAAAGAGAGAACCAGAGGAAGTAGCTGTCATTGTGTAGTTAAGTGCAGATAGATACAGTCATACATGCATACATACATCTGTACATATATGTCTGTTCAGAGAGGGGAAAAACAATAAGAAATAGAAAGAAAATAACAGAAAGAATTAGTCAAACTTCAAAAAGGCAATCTGTCTATATATGCATACCAACTTACTCGTAGACATTTGTAATGTGTTCACAACAATTAAAAAAATAATTGAATTAGAAAACACAACAGACCCTCATTCCTCTAGCCCATGGACACACAAACACAAACGCCTGTGCAGGAGGCCCGGCCTGCACCACATGGCCAAAATAAAAAAAACAGCCCACACAGCCTCACGAGGGACACAGACTATCGACCCCGGAAAGCGACATCAGCCTGTGCCCACCCAAGGGCCCTCAAGATTTAGACCTGGACCAGGATAAAGACCAAGCTTAGGTCTGACAATGTCCTGAGTTTTGCCCAAATTTATTTGATGACATTCTGGTCTTGTGACTGTGTTCCCTCTCTCAGGCAGCATGAGCTGATTCTTGATCTTGTAAAGTGAGACAACAGGACTGTCCCTGTGGCATCAGGACTGTCCCTGTGGCGTCAGGACTGTCCCATGTTGTGTCAGGACTCAGGACTGTCCCTGTTGCATCAGGACTGTCCCTGTGGCGTCAGGACTGTCCCATGTTGTGTCAGGACTCAGGACTGTCCCTGTGGCATCAGAACTGTTCCTGTGGTATCAGGACTGTCCCTGTGGCATCAGAACTGTTCCTGCTGCATCAGGACTGTCCCTGTGGCATCAGGACTGTTCCTGAGGCATCAGGACTGTCCTTGTGGCATCAGGACTGTCCCTGTCCAGGTGAAGCTGCAGGGTGTGGCGACCGGTCTGCTCACTGAGGCCATGTGCAGCATCTCTGTCCTTGGTCTGTGGGATATTTGAGTATAGAGTATTTGAGTATTATAGTATTTGAGTATTGAGTATTTGAGTATTTGAGTATTGAGTATTATAGTATTTGAGTATCAGTATTTGAGTATTGAGTATTATAGTATTATAGTATTTGAGTATTGAGTATTTGAGTATTATAGTATCTGAGTGTTGAGTATTGAGTATTATAGTATTTGAGTATTACATTATTTGAGTATTGAGTATTATAGTATTTGAGTATCAGTATTATAGTATTATAGTATTATAGTATTTGAGTATTACAGTATTTGAGTATTATAGTATCTAAGTGTTGAGTTTTGTCCTGCCTTGAGCCCTGCGGTTCTTTACAGCCTTCAGATCAGATAGATGAGCGTGCA
The DNA here is from genome assembly GCA_036419115.1 of Scarus forsteni. NCBI lineage: Eukaryota > Metazoa > Chordata > Actinopteri > Labriformes > Labridae > Scarus > Scarus forsteni. The sequence goes on from JAZDUH010000395.1 coordinate 14,331,336, forward strand.
CGTGCACGTGGACGTGACAGATGATCTGCTTATGTGAGTCAGTTTGTGCTCTTCTCTGGAGAACATCTCTGATGTCTGCTTCCTCAGGAGGTCTTCTCTGAAGAACGTCTCTGACCTGTTCGTGATGGGCGGAGCTCTGATCCTCGAGTCCACGGTGCTGCTGCGCTGGCTGCAGGGAGAAGGATACTGGCCACTCGGGATGACGGGCATCTCCATGGGAGGATATGTGAGTGTTATTAGAAAGTTTATCAAGACTCTTTACAACAGAGCATAAAGCTCTTCATTTATGGATACACATATATGATAGATATAAATATAGATACATATATACATATACAAATACACATATACATATATATACAAATATATCCATCCAACACCAACATGAATCCATATAGCCAATCATGAATCCCTCCATCATGGCTCAAGAAAAAACCTTCTGTTAAGCAGCAGGAAATCTTGAATGTGGATCCCAGTCTCATGATGAACAGCAAATCCACACCATGCTGTGTTGGTGTGAGGGTGAAGGAAGGAAGGTAAGAGGAGACAAGTGGACTAAAGTAAGAACTAAAGTTAGGGACAGATCCATGAACCATAGACCTGTCATCTGATTTATTAGAGGTTAGCCTCTTGAGATGCTACATCTGGTTTTCAGAAGGGTCCTCATGTCTGAATGGTTGTGGTGATTATTTTATAGAAGTATAATCATAGATATTCTTGCTGAAAATAAGAATTTATGGTAGTGATGAACTCATGGTGCCCAGACCACAAGGTCATCCCTACCATATTTGTCTCTGTTAAGTATAAATGTGTTAAAGGCCTCTTGAGATGTGACATCCCATTTTCAGAGGGACCTCAGGACTATGCGGTGATAAATAGAGATACTATAGATGTATCAATCATAGATATGGAGAGCATGCTAATATCTACATGAACAGCTATAATGATAATGGGAATGAAATGTTCCTAATAAAATGGCCAACTATGTGTCATGTCTGTAATTGTAGTTTTGAGGCTTTGTGACTCCACAGCAGCAGGCAGTCTCCACCAAGGATCCCAGACCACCTACAAGACAAGAACCAGAGACGAGTACAGGAGCAAACAAATGGGGCAAAAGCAGATATGGAGAGAGAGAGAGAGAGAGACCAATGTGCCAGATCCCCCCCGGCAGTCTAGGCCTATTGCATCTTAACCATGAGTCTAATTTATAAACTATAAGCTGGTCCCTAAATGAAAGCTTTATCACAGAGGAATGTTTTCAGTCTAACCTTAAAGGTAGAGAGAGAGTCAGACTCCTGAACTGTGGTCGCTAAATGAAGCCTGATAACTGAAGGCTCTACCTCCCATACTACCTCTACAGACTGATGGTACCATGACCAGGCCAGCATTTTTGGAGCATTATTACATTTATACATTATTATTATTATTATTATTATTTACTACTGTATTATTTAATTTTGGTCAGATACAGGTGTATTCCCTTCATTATGAACATGCATTTTTCTGTTATTTGAACATTTAGGTTATATATAGGTTATATATAGGTTAGCTATATTTATACATTTATCAGGCTCCTGCTGAGGGTTTGCTGACTGTTACCCAAGTCGTTTTATGTTATTGTCTTTATAAAAATAGTTTAATGATCTATTTTTCATGAGGTCTTATAGTAATCCACGGTGCTTCTCGGTTTGCAGATGGCATCCTTGGCAGTCACTAACTGGCCTAAGCCCATCCCGCTGGTTCCCTGTCTGTCCTGGTCCACAGCCTCCAGTGTGTTCACCACGGTAACACCTGTGCTACATCTGCTCCTCTCTCATTGGCTGCTGGATCTGTGCCTGCAGCCTGATTGGCCTGATTAATATGGACACTGACAGACGTGTTCGTGTGCAGGGCGTCCTCAGCCGAGCCGTGAACTGGTCTGAGCTGGAGAAACAGTACGCCGTGAACTCTGTCTACGAGGAGGAGATCATCAACCTACTGGAGTACTGCGGGGTAGGAGCGTCATCCTCACTCTTCATCACATCTATGTTCATCTTCATCACATCTATGTTCATCTCCATCACATTTATGCTCTCGTTTCTCTCCCTTTGTTTTACTTGAATATTTGGATATGGTGTCTTAACTCTATGTCTATCCAGGCAGACTTGTTAATAAGCCAAAGTAATAATGACCTGTATAAATAAATATTCTTTTTCATTTCAGGTGGACTCATTTAAGACGTGTCAGGACCATGGAAAGGATCACGGCTCTCTGCAGGATCTCCTCAGTCTGTCTGAGGACTGTGGACGGGAGCTGCTGATGGGAGGAGATCACATGGACCAGTTTTTATCATCAGTAAACAGCAGGACGGACCCCAAGAGGTTATTAACACTGTTTATGATTATCACAGAGGTTATTAACACTTTGATTATCACAGAGGTTATTAACTCTGTTTATGATTATCACAGAGGTTATTAACACTGTTTATGATTATCACAGAGGTTATTAACACTTTGATTATCACAGAGGTTATTAACTCTGTTTATGATTATCACAGAGGTTATTAACACTTTGATTATCACAGAGGTTATTAACTCTGTTTATGATTATCACAGAGGTTATTAACACTGTTTATGATTATCACAGAGGTTATTAACACTTTGATTATCACAGAGGTTATTAACTCTGTTTATGATTATCACAGAGGTTATTAACTCTGTCTATGATTATCACAGAGGTTATTAACACTTTGATTATCACAGAGGTTATTAACACTGTTTATGATTATCACAGAGGTTATTAACACTTTGATTATCACAGAGGTTATTAACTCTGTCTATGATTATCACAGAGGTTATTAACTCTGTTTATGATTATCACAGAGGTTATTAACTCTGTTTATGATTATCACAGAGGTTATTAACACTTTGATTATCACAGAGGTTATTAACTCTGTCTATGATTATCACAGAGGTTATTAACACTGTTTATGATTATCACAGAGGTTATTAACTCTGTTTATGATTATCACAGAGGTTATTAACACTGTTTATGATTATCACAGAGGTTATTAACTCTGTCTATGATTATCACAGAGGTTATTAACACTTTGATTATCACAGAGGTTATTAACACTGTTTATGATTATCACAGAGGTTATTAACTCTGTTTATGATTATCACAGAGGTTATTAACACTGTTTATGATTATCACAGAGGTTATTAACACTTTGATTATCACAAGAGGTTATTAACTCTGTTTATGATTATCACAGAGGTTATTAACTCTGTTTATGATTATCACAGAGGTTATTAACTCTGTTTATGATTATCACAGAGGTTATTAACACTTTGATTATCACAGAGGTTATTAACTCTGTCTATGATTATCACAGAGGTTATTAACACTGTTTATGATTATCACAGAGGTTATTAACTCTGTTTATGATTATCACAGAGGTTATTAACACTGTTTATGATTATCACAGAGGTTATTAACTCTGTCTATGATTATCACAGAGGTTATTAACACTTTGATTATCACAGAGGTTATTAACACTGTTTATGATTATCACAGAGGTTATTAACTCTGTTTATGATTATCACAGAGGTTATTAACACTGTTTATGATTATCACAGAGGTTATTAACACTTTGATTATCACAGAGGTTATTAACACTGTTTATGATTATCACAGAGGTTATTAACTCTGTTTATGATTATCACAGAGGTTATTAACAATGTTTATGATTATCACAGAGGTTATTAACTCTGTTTATGATTATCACAGAGGTTATTAACACTGTTTATGATTATCACAGAGGTTATTAACACTGTTTATGATTATCACAGAGGTTATTAACACTGTTTATGATTATCACAGAGGTTATTAACACTTTGATTATCACAGAGGTTATTAACACTGTTTATGATTATCACAGAGGTTATTAACTCTGTTTATGATTATCACAGAGGTTATTAACACTGTTTATGATTATCACAGAGGTTATTAACACTGTTTATGATTATCACAGAGGTTATTAACACTGTTTATGATTATCACAGAGGTTATTAACACTTTGATTATCACAGAGGTTATTAACTCTGTTTATGATTATCACAGAGGTTATTAACTCTGTTTATGATTATCACAGAGGTTATTAACTCTGTTTATGATTATCACAGAGGTTATTAACACTGTTTATGATTATCACAGAGGTTATTAACACTGTCTATGATTATCACAGAGGTTATTAACACTGTTTATGATTATCACAGAGGTTATTAACACTGTTTATGATTATCACAGAGGTTATTAACTCTGTCTATGATTATCACAGAGGTTATTAACTCTGTTTATGATTATCACAGAGGTTATTAACACTTTATCACAGAGGTTATTAACTCTGTTTATGATTATCACTTAGGTTATTAACACTGTTTATGATTATCACAGAGGTTATTAACTCTGTTTATGATTATCACAGAGGTTATTAACACTGTTTATGATTATCACCCAGGTTATTAAAACTGTTATGATTGTTATTAACACTATACGGCTGCGGCTGTGACTCCACCTGTAGGTGGTGCTCACACACTCACCTGAATTGGTTACAGTTTCTGATGCTCCTCCTTTCAGACACTGAGTGACTCCAGTCTGTTAGCCAATCACAGGGCAGATCTTAACCCTCATACATGTGTCTATTTTACAGTAACATTCTGCGGGGAAAGAAGACACCTGCGGACTGTCGGCCATCTTTACACAGAGAGTCCATCAGCTTCATGAAGGGAGTGATGGACGAATGCACACACATGGCCAACTTCTCAGGTGGTACACTTGACGAGGACCAGATAATCTATGCCATCATGATCTGATCACAGGAGTAATCAATACCATGTGTGTCCTAGAAGGATTCACTGTGATGAATATAAATAATTACAGTATAATGTCTTTGACATAGAAGGGTCATTCTGACCCATCAGCCCGTTGATGCAGATGATGGATCAATGTTATCTGTCATGTGGTGTGTGTGTCAGTCCCTGTGGACACGTCTCTCATCATTGTGGTCCAGGCCAAAGAGGACGCCTACATCCCTCGCCACGGCGTCCTGAGCCTGCAGGAGATATGGCCTCAGTGTGAAGTGCGATACCTGAATGGAGGACACATCAGCGCCTACCTGTTCAAGCAGAACGTCTTCAGGTGAGTGATGAGTGTAACCACAGTGAGCGAGTGTGTGTGTGGTTTGTAATGTTTGTGTCGTTCTGACAGAAAGGCCATCTACGACGCCTTCAACAGATTCTGTGAGAAATATCCACACCTGCACTGACGACGTCACATGACCAGCACTTCTGATTTGCATGAAGACGTGCTCGTGCTCGTGCTCGTGCTCGTGCTGAGCTCGGTCATGGTGGACCTGCAGCATGGGGATGAAGGTCATGTTTGAAGGAGCCCAGAACTTTGATGAAACGTTTGAGGCTCTACGTCTGATCAAAAAGGGAGTTTGTGTTTTTCCTGCTTGTTTTCTCTGATCTGAAATAAATCATTGGATTGTTTTTATGTGGGTTTGTTTGTCTTAAATTATATTTAAAAAAACATGTATGAGTATAAATTAAAAAAAAAAAAAAGAAATCTAAAAAGATGTACAAATGTCTAAAATGTCAAAAGGTTTTCAGTAAATTTCTCCCATTTGAACCCAGATTTAATTTTTTTTTTTTTTCTACTTAGGTTTATTTTTTCTTGGTGGGATATTTGTTCACTCAGCAATTCAAGCCTACATAATCAGACACACCATACACCCTTTACAAAAGTAAGGGTTACGGTGATACAAACTGTAATATCAGGATAATTCATACATAAATGAAAGTTAATATCCTCCAGGATCCACTTATGTCTGTGTTTAATTGTCCTAAATGGTTTTAGCTGATTTTAATTTTCCTCTATGATCTTTTTCACTGTTTGAAACCTTGTGGTACCCGAAGTGCTCTGACCTTATATTCTTCATTTTTGTGCCATTTGTTTGTTTGCTCTGATGTCAGCTCCTCCTGTTTGAACCATAATTTGGTGTTTTTAAAGATTTTCATGTTTTTACGATGTTATAAATGAACATGACTTTATCCAGAGTAATGTACAGATAATGACAGATTTACTAATCAAAATGTTTTTTTATGGAAGGACCTCTGTTTTAAGAAAATCACACTTCAGAAGTGTTTCACAGTCATGTCACTGAACAGACGATTTAATCGTGTGTATTAAAATCAACAATGACCTGTCATATTTCTGCTCTGTGCCATTAAAAGACAAATAAACTGTTAAACAGCAGCTCTCTGGATTTTTTTTGTAAATTTTTCATAGATTATACACATATACATAAACTATTAAATTTGTATGCCTATCTGAATTTGTGGATGTGTTAGAGTAAGAAATTACCTTAATCCAACAGCCTGAACAACTGCATGAAAAGTATTTTTCTACAGTCTAAATCTGAAAACAATTAAGATAGGACTATGATTAGTTTTCACCTTGAATTACTGTGTTCTATGATGTCAGTAATTTGATTTTAGGTCATAGGTTTTAAAATAAATTCCAGTTAATGTCCTCTGTAAAGTCGAGGATTTTATTTTGAAACTGCTCTTATTTTGTAGGTTGTTTACATGTCTGAGGCGGAAGTCGAAGTGACGTCAGCTCGACTGTGTACAGCTGATCGAGTGCTCAGCTCTTCGTCATTTTTTCTTGTTTTTACCTTGAACACCTGAGCTCACGCCCACACGCGCCCCGGACGTTCAAGGGGAACCTACGGCGCGTGCAGCTCACACCGAAGGTACGTCACGAGGCCGTTCACCTGTCCGTCTGGGCTCGTGCATCATCAAGGCCCGCCGCGGGGCTAAGCTAAGGAGCTAGCTGTCAGCGTTAGCATGACGTGCTGCGTTCAGGGACCGCGGAGCGCCGCGGAATAAAGAGCTTATGGAGTGAAGGGACTGTTATGTAAACAAGCTCAGCTGTCTGAGTGATGCGGCTATAGGCCATAGAAACACCGCAGCACTTCCTGTTAGGATCAGGGGGTCAAAGGTCACCTTAAAGGTATCCGTGCTCTGGTCGAGGATGTGGCTCCGCCTCCTGTTCCTCCTGCTCTACCTGGTGCTGCTGTTCGTGATGGCGAGGATCTACGAGGCCGTGGTCTGGTATGAAACGGGCTCCTTCTCCACGCAGCTCGTTGACCCCGTGACCCTCAGCTACAGGAAGCTGAAGACCATCCTGGAGACGCGAGGACTCGGGGACGCCGGCGTCGCTGAGAGGACGGATGCCAGCCACCTGGTCCAGCAGTCAGGTAGGAAGAAGGTCACTGTGGGCGGGGCTTAAGGCAGCGTTTGGTGTATGTGGGCGTGGCTCTGTGTCGGACTGAATCTACAACCACCTCTGTGTGACCATCAGACCTCAGCCAACTGACCAACCTGTGGGGAAATTAACGATCTGATCCAAGGTGTCCGAAAAAATATCAGAATTTATAACTTTATTTTGAAACTGTGCCTTAAAGACAGAAGGACATAAAACAAGAATAATGAAAAAATAACCCCAACCCTAACCCAAGACAACAACAGAAGGATAAAGGGGCCCGTGACAGTGAACATAGGACATTAATACAGTGATATAAAAACAAGACATAAAAACAAGACACGAAAACAGTGATATAAAAACTGACATAAAAACAGTGATGTAAAAACAGTGATATAAAAACTGATATAAAAACAGTGACATAAAAACAAGACATAAAAACAAGACACAAAAACAGTGACATAAAAACAGTGATATAAAAACAAGACAAAAACAAGATACAAAAACAGTGACATGAAAACAGTGATATAAAAACTGATATAAAAACAGTGATATAAAAACAAGACACAAAAACAGTGACATGAAAACAGTGATATAAAAACAAGACATAAAAACAAGACACAAAAACAGTGACATAAAAACAGTGATATAAAAACAAGACAAAAACAAGATACAAAAACAGTGACATGAAAACAGTGATATAAAAACTGATATAAAAACAGTGATATAAAAACAAGACATAAAAACAGTGACATGAAAACAGTGACATAAAAACCGTGACATAAAAACAAGACACAAAAACAGTGACATAAAAACAGTGATATAAAAACAGTGATATAAAAGCAAGACACAAAAACAGTGACATGAAAACAGTGATATAAAAACTGACATAAAAACAAGACATAAAAACAAGACATAAAAACAGTGACATGGAAACAGTGACATAAAAACCGTGACATAAAAACAAGACACAAAAACAGTGATATAAAAACAGTGATATAAAAACAGTGATATAAAAGCAAGACACAAAAACAGTGACATGAAAACAGTGATATAAAAACAAGACATAAAAACAAGACACAAAAACAGTGACATAAAAACAGTGATATAAAAACAAGACATAAAAACAAGACACAAAAACAGTGACATAAAAACAGTGATATAAAAACAAGACATAAAAACAAGACACAAAAACAGTGACATGAAAACAGTGATATAAAAACAAGACATAAAAACAGTGACATAAAAACAGTGACATAAAAACCGTGACATAATAACAAGACACAAAAACAGTGACATAAAAACAAGACACAAAAACAGTGATATAAAAACAGTGATATAAAAACAAGACACAAAAACAAGACACAAAAACAGTGACATAAAAACAGTGATATAAAAACAGTGATATAAAAACAAGACACAAAAACAGTGACATAAAAACAGTGATATAAAAACAGTGATATAAAAACAAGACACAAAAACAGTGACATAAAAACAGTGACATAAAAACAAGCCATAAAAACAGTGACATAAAAACCGTGATATAAAAACTGATATAAAAACAGTGACATAAAAACAGTTACATGAAAACAGTGATATAAAAACAGGACATAAAAACAAGACACAGAAACAATGATATAAAAACAGTGATATAAAAACTGATATAAAAACTTTGACATAAAAACAAGACATAAAAACAAGACACAAAAACAAGACACAAAAACAGTGACATGAAAACAGTGATATAAAAACAAGACATAAAAACAAGACATAAAAACAAGACACAAAAACAGTGACATAAAAACAGTGATATAAAAACAAGACATAAAAACAAGACACAAAAACAGTGACATGAAAACAGTGATATAAAAACAAGACACAAAAACAAGACACAAAACAGTGACATAAAAACAGTGATATAAAAACAAGACATAAAAACAGTGACACAAAAACAGTGACATAAAAACAGTGATATAAAAACAAGACATAAAAACAGTGACATAAAAACAGTGACATAAAAACAGTGATATAAAAACAGTGACATAAAAACAGTGACATAAAAACAGTGATATAAAAACAAGACATAAAAACAGTGACACAAAAACAGTGACGTTAAAACCGTGATATAAAAACAGTGACATAAAAACCATGATATAAAAACAGTGACATAAAAACAAGATACAAAAACAGTGATATAAAAACAGTGATATAAAAACAGTGATATAAAAACAAGACACAAAAACAGTGACATAAAAACAGTGATATAAAAACAGATGGACATAAAAACAGTGACATTAGAACAGATGGACATAAAAACAGTGACATAAGAACAGATGGACATAAAAACAGTGACATAAGAACAGGAGGACATAAAAACAGTGACATTAGAACAGGAGGACATAAAAACAGTGACATTAGAACAGGAGGACATAAAAACAGTGACATTAGAACAGGAGGACATAAAAACAGTGACATAAGGCCAGGAGGACATAAAACAGTGACATTAGAACAGGAGGACATAAAAACAGTGACATAAGGCCAGGAGGACATAAAACAGTGACATTAGAACAGGAGGACATAAAAACAGTGACATAAGGCCAGGAGGACATAAAACAGTGACATTAGAACAGGAGGACATAAAAACAGTGACATAAGAACAGGAGGACATAAAAACAGTGACATTAGAACAGGAGGACATAAAAACAGTGACATAAGAACAGGAGGACAAAAAAACATTGACATTAGAACAGGAGGACATAAAAACAGTGACATAAAAACAGTGATATAAAAACTGATATAAAAACAGTGACATAAAAACAGTGACATAAAAACAGCGATATAAAAACAAGACATAAAAACAAGACACAAAAACAGTGATATAAAAACAGTGATATAAAAACTGATATAAAAACTTTGACATAAAAACAAGACATAAAAACAAGACACAAAAACAGTGACATAAAAACAGTGATATAAAAACAAGACATAAAAACAAGACACAAAAACAGTTACATGAAAACAGTGATATAAAAACAAGACATAAAAACAAGACACAAAAACAGTGACATAAAAACAGTGATATAAAAACAAGACATAAAAACAAGACACAAAAACAGTGACATGAAAACAGTGATATAAAAACAAGACAAAAACAGTGACATAAAAACAGTGACATAAAAACCGTGATATAAAAACAGTGACATAAAAACCGTGATATAAAAACAGTGATATAAAAACAAGATACAAAAACAGTGACATAAAAACAGTGATATAAAAAAACAGATGGACATAAAAACATTGACATAAGAACAGATGGACATAAAAACAGTGACATAAGAACAGGAGGACATAAAAACAGTGACATTAGAACAGGAGGACATAAAAACAGTGACATAAGAACAGAAGGACATCGTGAATAAAGGACGAGGCATTTACTGACATTTGGGGCTCTAATTCCGTCGACCCGTTGCAGGTCAGGTGCAGGAGGGTGTGTACAGGGCGTTAGTAAGCTGAAGTACACATGTTGAGAAACACCTAACGTCCTGTCTGGGCTGAGTAGATTGGTCAGTATGATTGGTCAGCTTGACTGTGATCAACAGTTGTCTTTACAATCTATCAAGTTTTGTGATGATCGCCTTCTCCTGCTGTCATTGACTGTGTGACTCCGCCCACTTCAGGTGAGCTGACTCAAGGTGAACTGTACTCTGCAATGAAAAAGAAGACTGAGCAGACGGAGAGTGGAGATACGAGCAGCACCAACTTCAGCGGAGAGATGCACTTTTACGAGTTAGTCGAGGACACCAAGGACGGCATCTGGCTTGTACAGGTATTATTAAATGAAATTAAATGAAATTATATTTCAGGGTTGGAGTTAAATGAGCAGCGGTAAGTGTTCTTGTATACTAACTGTGGTGCATAAATGATGACAGACAGTTTGATGATGGACAACAGGTAGGCCGAGTATACAGCACATGACAAAATAGTTGATAGCTGATGACATCGATCTAACCCGACCCATTACAGTATGTCCCTGACTCACTGTATTTGTGTGTTTGTCCCTGCAGGTCATTGCTCGAGATCGGGCTGCTCTGATTGGACGGTCAAACTGGAATAAGATGGTACAGAAAGTTTCTCAGTTTGGAATCAGGACAGGAATGTTTAATTGCTCTAATGACTACAGGTGAGAGAGTGTTTGTGTGTGTAGAAACATATATGTAGCTTTTTTGGTCAAGTTGATCCAACTGCATGTGAATATGTTGTGTTTTTGAATGGTACCAAAGATGTAATGAGGGCAGAGCAGATTTCTTACCTGATGGAGATGTTAGCCACCCATGACTATCAAAACATCTGTGATCATTCATCAAGCTGAACAGATGTAGGACTCAGAGTAAGAGTCAGAGCAGGAATGGTCTCACTGATAAAGTGACATCTCTGTGAATTTAACATGACAGGCATGTACATTTTTAAATAAGTATTTGTCATAATAATAGTTTGTTTAAAAGTTTCTCCACAAGTTTGCTAAAGTCATTCTCTTTGATTATGAGCCAGGAGTTAGGGAGAAGTGTAACAGGTTTGAATAATCAGCAGAAACGTCCTCTTCATTCAGCAGCTTCAGTGACCCAAAGACATCAGGGACAAACTTTATAAAACTCAGAGTGATTGTGATGAATCATCAAAGGAGCAAGTTCAGCTTCAGGTGTGTTTGTGTGTCAATTATGTTACCTGTATTTTAAAGTCACACTTCTCACTATAAAGTTTATTGGTAATGTTAGGCCTAACCACACGCCGATCAGCATGGTTTTATTTTTATTTTTATGTCTTTTTTGGGGGGGGGGTTCTCTGCCGATCAGCATGTTCTTATTTTTTTGGTTAATTTTTTGTTTTTTGTTAGTATTTTTCTCTGCCTATCAGCATGCTCGATAGTAGCATACTGGTTGGTTATTGGACATGATCAGCAGTTAATTAGGACTTTCTTCCATGTGACCATGATAAAGATCTAAGGTAGGTCAGTATTTTCTCAGTTATGGGGCATATTAAGTAGTCATATAGACTTAGTTCAGTGGTTTGTGATTGGTTCTTGAGTGTAGATGACCTGCCATAATGACCTACCACTTATGGGCACACACCCCAAGGACAGTCATTAATTTGGAAAGGGAGTGAATGAATGTTAATCTAACGTTATTTTCCTATGCAAGTAAATCAAAGTAGATTTTCATACATTATGTCAGGGGCAGGTCTCTACCAATGATTTACCTGTACAGGTATTAACATGCCTGTGTTTTGAAAGGGGCAGGGTGGGTCATTCTGTCTTTAACCTGGTTGGTTTGACACAAAGACATTTATGTGACCGTGGTTCATGGTTGGTTTGACACATGTTTGTGACCATGGTTAATGGTTGGTTTGACATACGTTTGTGACCATGGTTCATGGTTGGTTTGACACATGTTTGTGACCATGGTTCATGGTTGGTTTGGCACGTTTGTGACCATGGTTTATGGTTGGTTTGACACATGTTTGTGACCATGGTTCATGGTTGGTTTGACATACGTTTGTGACCATGGTTCATGGTTGGTTTGGCACGTTTGTGACAATGGTTCATGGTTGGTTTGACATACGTTTGTGACCATGGTTCATGGTTAGTTTCACACGTGTTTGTGACTTTGGTTCATGGTTGGTTTCACACATGTTTGTGACCATGGTTCATGGTTGTTTTGACACACGTATGCTACCATGGTTAATGGTTTGTTTGACACGTTTGTGACCATGGTTAATGGTTGGTTTGACACACGTATGTGACCATGGTTTAAGGTTGTTTTAACACAAAGGCACGTATGTAACTATGTTTCATGGTTGGTTTGACACTTTTGTGACCATGGTTCATGGTTGGTTTGACACATGCATGTGACCATGGTTCATGGTTGGTTTGACATACTTTTGTGACCATGGTTCATGGTTGGTTTGACATACTTTTGTGACTATGGTTCATGGGTTTTTTCTTCCTCCTCTCAGGTCATGTGTACGGCGTGGTTGGCAGCAGTCCACTCTCATAATGGCAGTTCCTCAGACATCTGCATCGAAGGGAAAGGTCATGCTCAGAGAGTATGACGGCCCGCGCATTGAGACCGAACAAATCTTTCGCTGGATGACGTCACATGTGTCGCAGCGTATCAAAACTCTGCATCAGTCCGCACAGCTGAAGAAAGAGTGGCGCTTTGACCCCGCCCACCCCGTGAAGATGTTCCTGTTTGCACGCCTGTCACAGCCTCCTGCCTTCTTCTCCTCACTGTCGGTGAAGTTCACAGGCAGGATCGACTTCATCTTTGTAGACATTCGTCACTGGGACAACGACAGCAGCCTCTCCGAAATAGGTGTCACGCAGAGCCCCGCCTACATCCTCAAGATGCCTGAAGGCATTTACCGCTATGGCAACAGGTGAGTTTCCTGGAAACAGCGTTGAAAAATTTAACAATGACACAAATTATAAGCTTTTAAGCCTGAATTCATCCATCCACTTCCAGCACAGGAGAGTTCCTGTCATTGGTGGCCATGGATACATTTCTGCGGTCGGTTCAGCCTGAGGTCAACGATCTGTTCATCATCAGTCTTGTTCTGATTAACCTGCTAGCCTGGATGGACCTGTTCATAACCCAGGTGACATACGGCTCACATTTTCACAGCCAGAAATCAATTGTAGAAATACAGCATATCTATATACATATACAGTTGTGCCCAAAAGTTTACACCCTCCAGCAGAATTTCTGATTTTTTTGGCCTTTTCTCAGAAAATATGAACGATAACACAAAAACTTTTCTGTCACTCATGGTTAGTGGTTGGGTGAAGACATTTATTGAAAAAAATGTTAGTTTACTCTTTTTAAATCATAATGACAACAGAAACTTCAAAATTACCCTGTTCAAAAGTTTACACCCCCTGTTTTTAATACCTTGTATTTCCCCCTTTAACATCAATAACAGCTTGAAGTCTTTTGTGGTTGTTGTGGATGAGGGTCTTTATTTTCTCAGATGGTAAAACTGCCCATTCCTCTTGGCAAAAAGTAAATTCTTTGGCTATCTTGCATGAACTGCACATTTGAGATCTCCCCCGAGTGGCTCAATGACATTGAGGTCAGAAGACTGAGATGGCCACGTTAAAACCTTCACTTTATTCTGCTGTAGCCAATGGCAGGTTGATTTGGCTTTGTGTTTTGGATCATTGTCGCGTCGGAATGTCCAAGAACGTCCCATGTGCAGCTTCTGGGTCGATGAGTGTAAATTTTCCTCCAGTATTTTCTGATAACATGCTGCATTCATCCTTCCATCAATTTTGACCAATATTCCTGTGCCTTTGTAGCTCACACATCCCCAAAACATCAGTGATCCACCGCCGTGTTTCACAGTAGGAATGGTGTACCTTTCATCATGGGCCTTGTTGACTCCTCTCCAAATGTAACGTTTATGGTTGTGGCCAAAAAGTTCAATTTTGGTCTCATCACTCCAAATGACTTTTTTCCATTAGTTTTGAGGCTTGTCTCTGTGCTGTTTGGATTGTAAGCAGGATATTTTGTGGCATTTGCGTAGAAATGGCTTTCTTCTGGTGACCCAACCATGCAGCCCATGTTTCTTCAAGTGTCTCCTTATTGTGGATCTTGAAACATCCACTCCAATTTTTTTCAGAGAGTCTTGTATTCCAGCTGAAGTTATTTGAAGGCTTTTCTTTGCATCTCTAACAATTGTCCTTGCAGTTGGAGCTGAAATTTTTGTTGGTCTGCCTGACCGTGGTTTGATTTCAACAGAATCCCTCTCTCTCCCCTTCTTAATTAGAGTTTTAACAGTGCTTCTTGGCATCCTCAATTCCTTAGATATCTTTTAAAATCCTTTTCCTGTTTTATACAGTTGGATTACCTTTTCTCGCAGATCTTTTGACAACTCTTTTGCTTTACCCATGACGCAGAAACCAGAAACTTCAACGTAGCACTGAGTGAAAGATGCACGTGTCTGTCAGGAGCTCAGAAACTCACTGAGCTTTCATACACACACAGTTTACAAGCTAATAGATCACAGAGAGGATGGTTACCTTTAGCAGACATTCAAACCCATTTGTGTTAAAATTTGTGCGCGTTATCTGGCCAAAACTGCCAGGCGGTGTAAACTTTTGAACAGGGTCATTTTAGAAGTTTCTGTTGTCATTCTGATTTAAAAAGAGTAAACTAATCTTTTTTTCAATAAATGTTTTCACCCAACCACTAACCATGAGTGACAGAAAGGTTTTTGTGTTATCATTCATATTTTCTGAGAAAAGGCCAAAAAAATCAGAAATTCTGCTGGGGGGTGTAAACTTTTGGGCACAACTGTATACACATGTGAACACGGAAGTTGGTACCCTTACATTAAATAACAATAACCCACAATGATCATTGAAAGAGGCTGAAAGTGACAAAATTCATCTTGAAAAAATGTCTGTCATAAGCAGCACATGCAAAAAGCTAGACTGTTCTGCTTACATTCAAGCCAGAACAACTCAAGACGTCTTCAGCTGTCATATAATGTCTGAAGCATAACAATTATGATATCTATATATCTACATATATATCTATTTATGTTTATATATATATATATGTATATATATATATATATATATATATACATACATATATTTACATATATATGTATGTATATTATATAGATATATATAATATACATATATATGTGTATATGTGTGTGTGTATATATATATATATATATATATATATATATATATATATATATACATGTGAATTTTTTTTTTTTTTCTTACTAATTTGTCATGATCTTTATTTAAACCACAGTCAGTGAGAGGTGTACGTACATTAGAGGTAAGATCTTAAGCCCGAGCCCGAGCCGGGTCGGGCCCAAAGTGTCAGGTATTACGTTCGGGTCGGGCTTCCCTCTCTGTAACTTTTTTTTAATAAATATATATTTGAATATTATGTCTACTAAAACGATGTATGGATATTTAACTAAGGAATACTTGTTATAAAATAAATAATTTGGATAAAACGGAGAAGGTGCTGCATGGTACTTGCTATTTAACTACTACGGTCGGGAAGGTAAAGGGACAGGAGGAGAAGATACAGCTGACGCACGGAGGGAACTGAGCACTGGAAGCTTTAGGGCTCCGCTTTTTCAACCAGAGGCAGTGGCACCTGTTTCACGAGCCATTGCTGACTGAAGTCTGTATTCTGTTTCTGTAATAACCAAATACACGGCTTGGGAGTTGGGACACGCGCACGCTTGATGCAGCGCTCAATGCCAGATGTTCAAGAGGACGAGACCCGAGACTGAACTCCCGCACACACAGAAATATCTTTAACAAACTTTTCCAGCGTTATTTCATTGTGTAAATGCATTTATAATGATCATAAAAATATGTAGATTATTTTAACAGTAAGAAAACTTGCGTTTTTTTCTGCCAACTCGAATGAATTAAAATTAATGCCAAATGGGCTGCTGCATTTTGCCAACGAAATGAAGCATGAACTATCACACCTGATAGAACAGACAGACAAATATAAAAGATATAAATGTTTATTGAATATGCATCTTACAGTCTTGTTTAACTGGGAGAATTCATTACAAAAGACAGGCTTTAATTTGTTATCATTATGCACAGACATCGCCACAAATGTGATCACACAAATCGCAACCTGTCCTTTTTCCTGGAGCAGTGCTCGGTCCGGGTCAGACTGACGCATCCCCTCCCTTTCCTCCTCCTCCTGAGTCCTCACAAATAAAATATAAAATTGCGGGTTTGTTTCGGGCTCGGGCCTGCAAGTCGAGTTTATTGATCGGGCTCGGGCCGGGTCAGGCTTTAATACCCGCGGGCCTGGGTCGGGTCGGGCTGGATTTTTTAGGCCCGATCTTACCTCTATTGTACATTGTCCTCTTTACAATTAGTACCGTTATTTTATTACTCTTAACACTGTCATTATATCATTGTTAGTGTTACTATTCTAAACATATTTCTGCATTTTCTTTGTTAAAATAGTTTTATAGCCTTTTTGATGTTATGCCATGTTGTGTTTTTGTCAACAGGGGGCGGCAGTGAAACGATTTGTGGTTCTCATTCGAACACTTGGGACTTATAACTCCATCCTGCTTGTGTCCTGGCTTCCTGTTCTGGTGGGTAATAATTTATGCTGTATTTCCGTGCTGTTAAACCTGGATTATTTGACTGTTTGGAAACAGCCAAGCTGAGATGTCCTGATAGGGTGTTCAGTGTCATCTGTTGGAGGTCGGGGTTCCTCATAGGCTGGGTGTTGTCATCGGAGCTTTTTCCTGTTTCTGATGAAGAATGAAATAGATGCTTTTATTGTTATATTTTCTTTTCAATGTGGTTTGAATGAAGAAAAGACCCCGACTGAATTGGGACAGGGCATATGTACAGAGCACTGAGTGTATTCCGTCCAGACGTGGAAAAACAATGGTGGGTTTCACAGGTTTCTGTCAAATAAGAAAAGGTCAGTGGTCTAGATATTGTTATTTAAAGCACAAAAAGATCTACTCAATTCACGAGAAACATCATAGTTTATCATTACAGTATTCAGTGTTGATTTTGAATGTGGGAGCTCCTCAAACGGGTTTGTGTTTGCTCCTGATCATTTTTCTTCATCAACCTTCTTGATAAGAAACAAAATGTAGACAGATGTTCATCTGAGTTCATCAGTCATTTCTCAGTCTGAGTGCTAGTATGAAGTATATAATACTTTTGTTGCTTGCCCCACAGGCTCTCCTTCAGCTGCCCTACCTGGACGCTCTATATGGCTACAGTCTGAAGCTACTACGCTACGCTGACACAACCTCACTTGCCAGTTTGGTTCGGGCTGATTGGACATTTTACTCCTCACACCCTGCCCTCTTCTTGTCCACGTACCTTGCCCACGGCCTGCTAGTCGATTACTTTGAGAAGAAGCGGCGCTGTGGCATTAGAAATCAGGAGGACAGCAGCACCAACCTGGAGTGGCTAGCAAGTCTGTGGGATTGGTACACGTCCTACCTGCTTCACCCAATAGCATCACTGCAGCACTTCCCCTCGGACCAATCAGAGTGGGAGGATGATCCCAACTTTCTGTTGGAACGCCTGGCCTTCCCTGATCTTTGGCTCCGTCCATTGGTAAATATGGACTACATTAAAGCTCTGCCCACTTGGAGGTTCAAAGTTCAGAGCATAGAGGAAAGGGGCAAAGGGGTGGAGCCAGATGGGGTTCACCAGGAAACATGTGACACAGGTGAGGGTCAGGAGGTTGGTGAAGGAGACATCGAAGAGACCGAGGTTTTCAGGATAGACGGGACACATCAGCAGCAGCCATTTACATCAAATGACAGAAGAGCACATCCTGACTCTTCAGTTTGTTGTCATGCTAACATAGAGCTAACAGTCGACAGCCCTTGTGATTGGTCATTGTGGCCATATGGTGTGCTACTTTGCTCGGAGTGTGTTGTCTGTCTTGAAAATTTCGTGCACGATGAGTTGCTGATGGCGCTGCCCTGTGGCCATGTTTTCCACCAGCAGTGCATCATGGTGTGGCTAGCATCGGGTCGTCACTGCTGCCCCGTATGTCGCTGGCCCAGTTACAAGAAGAGACAACAGGGGGTGACAGCGAGTAGCTCAGCCAATAACTCTAACAACTGAATACACTATGTTGAATGACTGAAGTTGTTTGCACCACAGTTAGCTTAGCATGGCGCTGCTAGCTGGAAGAAACAGATGGACCATTGTTAGCCTCAGAGCTAGCTCTGTATGAACCTGCTAGCAGAAATAAACTGAAGGACCAATGTCAGCATCACAGCTAGCTTAGCATGAAGCTGGTACCTGGAATAAACAGAAGGATAAATATTAGCATTACAGCTATTTTAGAATTAAGCTGTTAAGTAAAATTCCCTACTTGTTTTGTTCTTGTAAGTGCTATGCTAACAGTACCATTAAACCTTTGTCAATACCAAAATCTGTGGACATGAGATGAACTGTTAGCATAAGATAGCTTTTGAACTGTTACCTGTTCAGCTTGGGGTGTAGGGTTATGTGAAGGTAATGAATCTTAAAAATAAAGTACATTTAAATGATGTCATCCTGAAGTCATCTGTTAGAGTCAATTCTGTGACTCAGCATTTCACACAAATTCAAAACATTTGATAGTTTTACCTCCACTCATATTTTTATAAATATGACGTGTTTTCCTTAATGTTTTTGTCAAAAGTAAGGATCCTCTTTACCTTTATGTATGTGGATTATTGACACTAATTATGCAGCTTTATTTTCACTGATGGTTGTTCCTTACCTTTTTGCCTGTACTTATGTTATTCAAGCATCAATTACTTATGAGTTTGAAATAATTTAAGCCTTTATTTCTCAGGTTATTGTCCTCATGACACCATTTTTTTCAACGAAGAATGTTAAATATCACTGTCACAATACTTTATGCAAAGTAAATGCTTTTGTCCAGGATTGTTCCATTCTGGGATAATTAAATATTAGCTGTGACCTTCATTTTGAAATGCAATTTTTACAAAGTTATACCTTGTGACATTGGTCGAACTTTAATAATTATTGAACGTAAGGTCATGGAGACTAAACTGAACTATATGCTGAAGTCGGCATATAGTGTCCCCCTTTTTTTTCTTTTGAAGCGAAAAGCGGCCTCTGTCCTGATGGGAGATCACTGCAGAAGAGATGAAAGACGTAACAGAGACAAAAACTTTATTTAATCGTCTGTTCTGATGTTTGTTAGTTTATCTGAGAGCAGATCAGACAGGAGCAGACTGTTCACTCACTCACGGTGTCTCATATAAACATAAGGTAGTGCTGAATTGCGCACGGATGACCGCTGCAGATCACCAGTGATCTGTTAATAATAAAAGCTTAAAAACACGTCTGTATGAACGTTGGCTGTGAATTATCTGTCAGGTTTTTGAGAAGAGTCGTTTAGAGTTGTTCTCAGCATGAATATCCCAATTAATGAATAAAAACATCTGACATTCCCTGTCCTGGAAACTGTTATTAGGCAGAAATAACAGTTTCCAGGACAGGGAATGATCACATTGGGGAAATCGTCTTTCACTGCAAATTGTACTTTAATGTTGAATGCTGGCTGCGGCTCTGCGCACGGTTTCAGGAGGACTGCCCTCTGGAACTAAAAACGGCTGATGATCGTCCTCATTTTTCTGTAAATCCTCTCAATCTCCAAAAACACGCTCTCTTCGTATTGCAACATTTACGATGTCTTCTCACACTGCTAAAGCAGCCGTTTTGTTTAATGGTATTTTATCCACAACTATTACACATGTAACTGCAGACACGTGGGTGTGTTAATTGTTCATAAGTGTTAATTGTTGTTGTGTCTCTGAGAACGACTTGTTTTCACATTTATTTAGCCCATTTAACACTTTCCTGGCATCACCTCTAAGTGTCTCCAAAACAGCGACATCAGTAGAAACGTGCGTACGCCAGCCATGAAGCTGGTGTGAGGCACCGCACATTTTCACGGTCATTTCAGTCTTGATACATCTGAGCTTTGCCGTGTAAAAGAGCGTACGCCACTTTTTTGTGCGTACGCACCCTTTGAACATGAGGCCCCAGGTCTTTAAAATTTGTGTGTGCTAAGGCCAAATAATGTCATGGCTAAAGTGTTTGGAAGCATGTTTGAGGCTATTTGAAGTCAAACGGTAGTCCCTTTGAAAGACATTGTTGAAGATTTGTCAGAGGTTAGTCCACTGTCCCAATACATTTAGCTTTCATTTCAGTTCTCTGGTTGTGCATGTTAAGAAAAGTCATCAGAGACAGTTTTGAAAAAAGCCCAAGATTAAGTATTAGAGCAACTTAGTTGAGTATTCAGTGGATTTGAGACATTGTGCCATGTAACATCATTACCCATCTGTCTATGGCTTGAGTTGGGGTCCAATGTATTGCAGCCCACATTGGCCAAGAGCACGTCTTTACATATGCTAAATAACCA
Organism: Scarus forsteni; assembly: GCA_036419115.1. Lineage (NCBI taxonomy): Eukaryota > Metazoa > Chordata > Actinopteri > Labriformes > Labridae > Scarus > Scarus forsteni. The sequence goes on from JAZDUH010000395.1 coordinate 14,352,632, forward strand.
GATTAAAAAGCTTATTGTATAAATTTTAAGTTAAAGAAACATATATCATATGTGGATATTAGCAGATAGGTGCAGCATGGGCAGTGATGCGCACTCTGGTCCTTAGTGGTAAAGAGGGAACTGAGCCAAAAGACAAAGCTTTCAAGTTGCCACTCGATCTTCATCCCTGTATGATGACGAGCTGTGGGTAGTCACCAAAAAAACAAGATCCTGGGGCATGTATCATGTATCTCTTGGTCAGGTATTTAAGGCACATCTCACAGGTACATGGGGACGACTAACTGTAACCCTGGATCCCCCGTGAAGAGCTGGATGAAGTGGCCGGATAGGGAAGTCTGGGCTTTCCTGCTCAGGCTGCTGCCTACATGACCTGACCACGGATAAACGGAGAAAGGTGAATGGATCCATCCATTGAATTTCCCCTGGGGATTAATAAATTATTTCTGATTTTTGTTTCTGATTTATATGCTGTTCATATTATATACTGTAAGGCTACTAGTTCATTTTTTAGTTTTCTGTGCAAGGGTGAGGTAATGGGAAAGGAATTTATGTTAAAAAACCAAGGAGCTGCATGAATCATACCATTGGGCTGTGGTCTGAAAGCCATATTTTTTTTTTAAGTGTGTAGCAATTATATTCTGGATAATACTGGATACTAATTAAAGAAATTAATATTCATTTCATAACCAGTTTTGCTCTTGTTAATTAAAGGGGCACCATCCTTTTTATACAAAAAAGGCAAAATTATCTTAATTGATTTATTATTTAATTTAAATTAGATAAATCAATTAAGTCAAACTTTATTAGTTTAATCAATTAAGTCAAACTTTAACAGTTTAATCAATCTCAAATCCAAAGACAGAACTCTCATGCAGTGATGTCAATCTTCCAAGTAGAATACCAACAGAGACAGAACTTTAAATATAAGGGTGATTTATCAGATGAGTATATAAGACAAATTAAAATAAAATAAACACTTGAGGAGGAATAAATGTCACAGTTAAACTGAATCAATGATGCTGTCAATCAGGAAAGAAGATATGAACCCGCAAGGAACATTTAAGTATATGGAGTGGTTATAGAGGACTAATCTCACGAATTAATCTACTTTTGAAAGGTCAAATAAAGGGGAAATTATTTTAGAATTGAACCAAGATACACTCAAGCCCATCTGGAGGAATACAGAACCCCGCCTTACTTCGTGCAGCTTTTATGATCGGATCTCAAATTGTTCCTGAGCTACTGGAGAGCCTGGAGGACTGTTCTGGTTTTGGGTCATCCCAAAGGGGCTGAAGTCCACACTCTATCCAGCATGATGGATCCAGGGAGGATGTTCCGATGTGAGCAGGTTGGTCCCAGGTTTCCCGGGAGAGGAGTATCGTCTTAGGTTGGACTGGCAGGTTCTGTTTAAGGTGAAGCTGGAGCTTGTAGCGTTGATGTCCCGATTGTATAAAAAATTGATTAGTAGCTAATTCCAAAAATCAAGAATCCATTGGCCAAAAGAATACTATTCTGAAATTAATAACGAAAGTCCATTTACTATGAAGCAAATCTTTGAAGTGCTACTGGCTTGTCAAGAAGACGTGTCAAAAACTTAGACAAAAGAATTAAGGATAAATATGGGAGCCAAACAGACGTGAAAGTCAAAGAAGAGGAGAGGATCAGAGAGGAGACGAGAGAAGAGAGAGCATATGTCTCTCTGGTTTTACTCCTGATGAGGATCTCAGAGGAGGAGGGCCTTCTGTGTTAATCAAAACTTTTATCAACTAATATTTGGCCAATATTAAGTTTTACTTTAAACATCCAATATAAGCACTCCAACTGCACTGTAAAAACTCCAACTGCACTGTAAAAACAAAAAAGTTGTGTCAACTCAAAATTTCAAGGCAACAGTCTCCAAAGAATTTTTGAGTTTTGAGGTCCAACTAAAACTCTTAGGTTTAAACAAACGAATAAGTTTTTGTTGAGATAACTTATCATCAAAGTTGTTGTAACTTAATTTTTTGAGTTGCACACAAAAAGAATTCAGTTGATTAAAGCTCTGCCAACTTGTTAGTTTTTGTTCATAAAATGTACCTTTCATATGTATAACAACTTCAGATTTCAAGTTCTGCAAACCAAAAATTCTGAAAGAAAGATGTGCAAACATATTTTTTAATCAGAAAATGTTCCTTTATATGTAATATGACTTCATGTTTTGAGTCCTACATAACAAGATTAATTCCGTCCACTTTTCTGTCTCACACATAACTAACAAAACCAAGTCAGTTTGAATGTTATTCACCTTAACTGTGTAATTGTTAACACTTTTCTATATGACGCAGAGTCTCAGTTTATGTGAAGTAAGTGGAATGTCCAAAAACAGTATCTCACAAAAGTGAGTACACCTCTCACATTTCTGCTAATATTTTATTAGATCTTTTAATGGGAAAACATTAAGGAAATGACACTTTGATACAATAGTGAGTGTCCAGCTTGTACAACAATGTCAATTTACTGCCACCTTGAAACAACACACAGACAATAATGTCTAAACTGCTGTCAACAAAAGTGAGCACACCCCAAAGCATTATTTTTGTGTCCATCATTATTTTTAAGCACTGCCTTAACTCTCTTGGGCTTAGAGCTCACCAGAGCTTCACATTTTACCACTGGAGTCCTTTTCCATCTCCATGACCACATCACAGAGCTGGTGGATGTGAGAGACCTCGTGCTCCTCCGCCTTCCTTCTGAGGACGTTCCACAGATGCTCAGTAGGGTTCAGATCTGGAGACATGCTCGGCCAGTCCATCACCTTTACCTCAGTTTCTTTAACGAGGGAGTGGTCGTCTTGGAGGTGATCGTCCTGTCACTACCCCCCACACAAAAAAAGATTGCAGTAGTTTAAACCAGAAATATACATCACAATAGGGGCCAATCTTTAAAAGCAACCCCAGAATAGGAATAAAGATAAAATTAGGAAAAAATGCTAATGCTCCAACTGAACAACAGAGCCTGTGAACAGTTGTTGTTCAGCTGGAGCATTAGCAGCTAACAGCTAACAGCTAACATCAGAGAAAATTTTAAAATGAATTAACAAATAACTTGAATACATTCTCTTATTTGAAGAAACAGTCTAAAATTTCTGCATCTGATCAATTTTGTGGGGCTTTTAGGGGACAATAGCAAAAATGTCAAAGTGTTGTAACCAAAAAAACTTGGCACCAAATTCTAAAACTTGCTGAAAATTTTTTGAAAGTATCAATAAAATACTTTATCTATTATTTTGGCAAAGTTATACATTTGTCTTGTTTAACAATGAACAAAATGTTCTGAATATTATATTATTATTAATTATATTATTACATTTGAAAATTTGTGGACTATATAATATATATACAATAATATATATAATTAATAAATATTTTTGTTCCATTCACTAACAGCTTAAAAATATATAAAAAATAAATACATACAAATTATATAATATCAAGTGTAGCAGTAGTGGATGAACATGGACAAAGATGAAAATGAACAGCAGCTTCAAAAAAATTTGAAACTTCAAAAACATGTTCATAATTTGGCCAAAAAAAAAAGAATTTATATCTGTAAAATTACATGTATTAACTTTCTAGTGTTTCATGATTATTACAAAATAATAGATCCTCATATCCCCCAATAGATTACATTATCAACCAAAAACAAAAAAGTAGGTCAACATGGCAGGGTCCATTTATAAATTCTAAAATTAGTTAATAGAAAACGCCCAATTGTAGTTGCTGGCATTTTTTTCCTCAATGAAAATAATAAAATGCACAAGTTCAATTATACTTTCTGACTCTCATGTTTGAATCTTTGTGCCACTATTTCTTGAAAAGTAACATAGTAACATGGTGTGACTGTTTTGTCAGTTTTGTAACCCATTTTTTTTGTAATAGAAAATGTTACATTTTACAGGGAAATTCAAGGGGAATAAAATGCAATCCTCTTTTGGAATGTACTTAAACACTTTTTTTAACAGTTTATGTATAATTTGTCAAACATTATTTAGAAAAAGCTAAACCATTTTCAGTATTGGTCCTGGTCTTTACTGCTAAAACGCATATAATTAAATTTAAAAATAATCCTTAAAAATGTATTTCCAAGTGGTAAATTAAAATGCAGTCACTGCATTTATAAGTACACTTGTATACACCCCAGATGTAAAATATTTAATGTTTATCCTTTTGTTGTGGTAAGACCACTTGACATTTTCAGTCCAACTTTTCCTTTTGTAAAAAAAATAGTTCAAAGACTATTTGAAACTACATGAAACAAGCATTAATACAAAATATAAAATTTTTGCAAACCTGATGCAAGCTTTCAAAACAATTCATTAAAATATTTTAACTGCTCTTCATGTAAGCTCTTATTTGTCATTGACCCTTGAATTAATGTTTAAAAACATGTTAAATTATATATACTTTGATATACAAGGCGCACCTGACTGTAAGTTGCAGGATCAGCTAAACTAGGATAAAAATACCAATTTTTAGACTGGAAAATATGGTAATCTGTAGCACAGTAGGTTTTGTTTCATTTTCTGATACTTTTATTTTTGTGAAATAAAGTAAGGTGTTTAATGTCAGACCGACATCACTGGCATATTTTTCTTCAGACTCAGGAGTAGTACTGGGATTTCTATTGAACTGATTGTATTATGTACAGGTATTCAGTAATAGAAGAACGTTACATTCTTCATGAAGGGAAAATTTATTGCAGGGCTCTTGGTTTACAGCTAATATGATTGTGTCTTAATAATTTCCCATTTTTTATTTATAACTTTAAGAAACAGTTTTGGGTAGGAACTTTCCATCGTATTGCAAACAACAGGAGCCAGGTGCTGCTGTATCAGTCAAACTTTGCCTCTCAAGTGGCCTGGCGAACCTCAGCAGTGCATCTGTGCCAATCCAACCTGCTGCACTGTGCAGGAGAAAGGGTCCTCTTAGTATCAATGCTAATCTGTACCGTGCCATAGGCCAATATGTCAGTCTGTGGAGCTGTCTATACATGAATTTGATGTTTAACGTTGTAGCATACACATCTCATTGCAGCAGTTGTGAGCAATGTTTTGTTGATAGCCATTCCCCTTTAAAATTAAACGGATTTACTGCCTCGTCTGTTCAGGCTCACAATGTATTATTTGCCAAGATAAGATCAAGCTTTTTTTCTAGCAACATTTCAACAGGGAGTTTTGATTTCAAAGTTTGAGACATGATAATTCATGCTTTCACAGAAAAGAAACTGTACTGAATACACATGAAAAACACCTCCTCACCCGGGTTAGTGGTTTGGTGGTTACAGCACAGTCACCCACTAGCATGGTAACTAGCTAAAGTTCAAGGTGGCTAACATATCTGGAATGGCCATGCTGTCTTAAGCTAACTGACAAAAAATAAAGTAACATTAATCTGCATCAAGTCAAAATCAACTGCTAAGCTTTGATAAATACTCAAATAAAATACTCACCTTTATGGAGATAACATCCATCCAGGACAAGTGCACAGGAAAAATGGCAGAACATGTGGGAACTTGAAAGTGCAGAAAGACCCCTGCAGATTTGAGTTGGAAACTCCGTTCTTTCTGAAAGCCAACTCAAAGAATTTAGTCATAGCCTCAAACCTACAATTTTAAGTTCTGCCAACCTAAGTTTTTATATGAGACCAACTTTACACAGCAAACTTATAAAATGTAGTTGAGATAACTACTTTTATGTTGTTTGCAACACAAAACATTTAATGTTTGCCTGACTTAAAAAGCATTGTCAGGCCAACAATTTTGAGTTTTCATTTTTACATTGTGGGTAGGAAATGTCATGGTGATTAATTTGATACCAAATACTATATATCGAAACAGTAAGAATGAATAGAACAGTCTCAATCTTATTAAAAAGTCATTAAGACAAAACAGATGTGGTTAAACTTAAGAAACATGAGTTGACATGCCTTTGGGATGGTATGCTACCAAAACTTAAGGTGTAGAAATCCTAGGGTTGGGAAAGACTTTCTCGATGACCTCCCCCACCTCGTCCAACGAGTGGGTGGTTGAATGGGAAGCCAAAGGCAATACACGGGGCGGCGCACATCGTTCAAACTGTTTGTCCCTTAATCGCTCTCAATCTTAATAATTTGTCCATCTGTAAGTAGAAACTGACATTGGGTTTCCATTGTAGCAAATGTATCTACATAATTAAAGTCGCAAGCGGTGATGATCGGGCCCTCGCCCACATGCGAGAGCCCGATTCGAACCTGGACCGGCAGAAGCATGTACATGGGGTGCTAAGCACTACGCCAAACCAGCACCCCGGTGCCGCTAAAAGTTGCTGCCACCACATGTTGCAACCGCTGCATGTTGCGGCCCCCACATGCATGCAGGTATTTGAAATATAAAACACAGCTCATGCCCAGTGGGTGGCACCATTCTTATGTCGCAGGCACTCATGTCCAGCAATACCTGCCTCAGCAAATAGCCACAACATAGACATGGTAAGACCTGTACAGCACACAGATGAATGATGGCAATAACTCAAACGAATATTATTCCTATTACCCAATTACATGTTTAAACCAGAAAACCACCCGGAGAGTGCAGACCTCTGCCAGCGGAACAGTCCTTAGCCATATTGTGATTTTTAACATAAATATTAGTCCTACCTTTGTTTCTTCTAAATATTTAGATTCTTTGACCAAATTAAAAAATACCATAAGCAACTGGACTCATAACGATATCTATTTTAGTTCATTAGTTTTTCACAAAAATCACATTTTTCACCATGGCAGCCAGATGCTGAATTGGATCAACACCAAAATCAAATCAGTTCTTCCTTTTTCCATGCTGAACACGCCATGAAAATTTCATCAAAATCCATCCACTACTTTTTGAGTTATTTTGTTCACAGTCTGACAGAGGACAGACAGACGGAGAGACGGACGGACAAACAGACAAACAAACTCTCCCAAAAACATAATGTCCTTGGCAAAGGTAATTAAAAAAATAAATCCAGAGTGGAACTGTCATCATGTGTGTTGTATTTGGGGAAGATTGGATTATTTATAACATACATATGTAATTTCTAGTATGCAATTTCTAGAGCTAGGTGCGATTACATTAACAGAGAAATGAGCTGATAGATGTGTTAGGAGGTGGACCTTGATCATGTTTTTGAATTTTGAAGCAGATTGGACCTTAAATGAAGGAGTTAGAGTGATTTCCAGGTTCATGGCGATCAGTGAAGTTTGAGGCTTTGCCATCACCTCAGCCTTTAACCTGAGGACACGACCTGAACACTGATGCTTCGTGAACGTGTGAAGACCCTTTCTGACAATATTTGATAAAAATATATTGAAAAACAGAGAATATTTTAATGATAGAGTAAAAAATCAGACTTCCTGTTCCCAGCAGGGGGCGCAATATTTGAGAGTGAAACAAAGCATATAGATAAACTCAGGTCGGGACAGTCAACATGTGTACCTGTTTTGGTCCGGATCTAACATTGTACAAGGGAGTTATTAAGGTTTACGTGTTTTCCAAAAATGGTGAATTTTGGCCGTCCTTCCTGGGTAAGGGTAGGAGAGACTCTCTCGATGAACCCCCCCCCCTCCCCCCCACCTCGTCCGTGGAGTCGGTGGTTGAAATGGGTGAGTCAAAGGCAATGCACTGGCCGACGCACGTCGGTATTACTCTCTGATCATGTTATGTTAAGTTACTTCCCTTATTCTTTCTACCCTGCCCAGGGTTCCATTTCTCGGGTTTTGATTCAACCGATATCCTTTTGTATTAATGTATCCATTTATCCTGCTGTACCTAATATAATGGCCACTTATAATTGAGATATATTGGGATTTCAGTTGTGTTTATCATACTCATGTACTTATATATTGGTTAATTATCTGGACTGGAGTTATTAAAATTAAGTTTTGTTTTTCCTAAAATTGTGTACCTAATGTATTGGCCAGTTATGGAGAACCAGAGATCTTATAATTAATTCAAACTTGGTGTTTAACTTCTGCATGTAGCTAATATATAAGTCACCTATCAGGTCTGAGACTTGTATCCAGGCCAGGATTATTGTTTATTATGTCAGGGTTAATTTTAAATTGGAGTGAAAAGAGTAAACCTTAGATCAGAATCCCTAAGGGTTAGGTTAAGGGTAAAGTTAAGGGCTAGATATGATATTTAAGGTAAGGGGGTTAGGATTAGGCCAGAACCCTTAAGGATTAGGTTAAGGGTAAGGTTAGGGTAAAAAGGGTTAGGGTTAGGGTAGGGTTAGGGTAAAAAGAAGAAACCCCCGGACTACTCCCGGGGGGGAGGAAAGGGTTAGGGGACTGATAGCAAACCTGCCTTCTTGCGAAAGCAGGAAAGGCACGGGCCATCCCACCGCGTCCCCCTCTCCCCGCATCCCAAGACCCCATACGGGTCTGCGGTCCTTCAAAATCCTGGTAACGGGGGCGACCGCGCCTCCTACCGTACCGTACTTGGATCCACTCCCCTGGAGTGGGTCCACTCATCGTTGTTTTTAATGTATATATTTTTTTGTATTTTTTTATATGTTTTTATTATTTTTTTGTTGTTTTGTTTTTATCAAAATATGAAATAAAATTAAATGAAATTGTTGTTAAATTATTCAAAGAAATAGAAATAAAATTAAATGAAATAAAAATTGTTTTTAATGAAATAAAATGAAATCAAATGTATTTAAATAAAAAAACTCCCTAAATTAGGTACACGTGCCCACGCGCGACGTTTCGGCCCTATCCGGGCCTTCTTCAGGCTGGGCACGGCTGAATTAAAATAGAAATGAAGCTAGCTGGCTGGCTGTACGACTAGGTCTTCTCAGGTTGGAGATCGGATGAGAAATGAGCTCCTGAGCCTTGCAATCCCTTTTATACCCGCCCACTATGAATTTGTTGCGCATCATGCATTTTCCCTATTCGATCATGTTCACTTACTATTAACCCCATAAATGCTGTATGTTTTTTAATTATTAACCCGTTTGTCTATGAAAAATGAGTGAATTAATCTATAAATGTGTGTATTTATGAAAATTATAATAATGTTAACTACAATTAACTTATTTTTACCCCCTTTTTTTCCTTTTTTTCTTTTATTAATAATTTTTTAAGTATTTTAACTTTTAATCCCAATTTTAATTATTAAAATGAAACATAAACAAACAAAAGGCTAGGGTTAGGGTTAGGGCGTAGGATCAGAGCCTGCCCCCTATTGGGTGCAGGACGTGCGCGGTCCGCCCCTCGGTCCACCTCGATCACCCTGTCCCACTCCGGTTGGCGGGTGCGTTGGCGTCTGCGGCCGTAACGCACCTCCTGCCAGACATCATTGAAGACCATTTTTTCCTGACCGTGGTCTTTGCAGTTCACAATGAACTGATAGCAATGTTATTTATGTTTAATGAATTTATATTTAATGAACTTATATTTATGTATTTGCAATGAATTTATGATGTATGTATGTATTTGTATAGTATTTATTGATTATTTATGTGGTTCTGTGTGTATTTGCAATGGATTTGTTATTTATGTATTTATTTGTAGGGTATTTATTGTTTATTTATGCATTTATTTATATGAGGGGCTGGGGTAGGCTTTGTATCATAGACAATAATGTATTTATTTATTTATTTAATAAACAGATATTTATTATTGTGTATATATCTATGTCTATATATATATATATATCTATATATATATATATATATTTATTTTTTTAATCAGTGTGTGTGTGTGCGTGTGTGTGTATATGTGTATGTGAGGTGTAAGTGTGTCTTAAACAGAAAGAATGAACTGAACTTTATTTTTTTAGAGATTTTTTGTGATTTTTTTAATGATTTTTTAATGTATTTTTTTAGTTTTTTAATTAGAAAAATAATTGTGTGCCCGCGACGACGTTACGGCCTGTATTCAGGCCTTCTTCAGGTCTGGCACGCTAAGAAATGAAGCAAAACGAGTCAGAAATGGCTGAATGGCCATTCGGTCTGCTGGAGCTGCGAGGATGTTGCCTCTCTGCAAGCTGGAGCAAGAATGAGCTGTGCTCTGCAGCCCCTCCCTTTTATAGCCTCTGGTTGCCTGCATGTCCGCATGTGGGCTTTGCCCGGGCATGTCCCTCTGCCTGCACTGTTTCTACTGGATTTTGATGTAAATTTTAATAAATTAGCTATACTTTATCATACAAATAAGTTAAGTAAATGAAGTATAAGTAAAAGCACAAAGTAATGAAGTTAATTTAACCCTTTAATGTCCGTAATCTGCTTGTTTGTCCTGAAATCTATGTGTTTTTCGAAGTTTCATGTGAGGAATAAACTGTTTTTACTGGATTTGGCCTGAGATATCAATGAATTAATTGTATTATGGGATGTAAATAAATGAAATAAGTAACTACCATGAATCATCTAGTTTAATTTAAGCTTTTACTGTGTTTGATCTGTTTATTTGTACTTAATTTTACCTGTGTATGGAAGTTTCGTGTAAGCAATGAGCTGTTTTCAGTCTTTAATGAGTTGTAAAGTGCTTTACTTGTGTGTATAATCATGTAATAAAGTTATTTTTTAATGAATTGATCATGTATAATTATTTTTTAACCCTTTAATGAATTCCAATTGTTTGTATTTTGTGCATATGTGTCATTTTTACAAGTTGAGTGTATTATGTGAACTGTTTTTAATTGTTCAACCAGTATAAACTGTTTTTCTGTGTTTTCTTATGTATGAATCTTTATTGTTTGTGGGATTTTACTGAATTTAACCCTGTAATTGTCTTACTGTACTGTATGAATTTTATTTTAATTCCCCAATAATTATAAATTACTTGTCTCTGTGTTCATGTATATTAAATAACCTGTTTTTATCATTGTATAGTATATGTCTGTGTGTTTATATTTATTAATTACTCCAAATATGTGTTCTGTATTTATGTATTTATTGCTTGAAGTTATGAATTTGAGGTTAGGTTTATTATTAAAGGGAAAGTTAAGTTCTTAAGTTAGGAATATGGTAAGGGGTACGATTGGGGTTAATAAATGGGTAATTCTAGATGTTATTTATAAAATTGGGTTATGTAATTGGGTGAAGTGGGTAACTTTTAAAGGAGGAGACTATACATTAAAGTAAAACTTAGAATTAGGCTTAAAGGAGGTTTTTAAAGGTTAGGGTTAGGGTTAATTAATGGGTGGGGTTAGCTGTTATTGATTGATATATATAAAAGAAAGGCGATCTTAGGGGTAGGCGTGAAGAAGGGGAAAGATTAGGTGAGGAGTTAGGGAACCTGGATCCACTAGGGATAGGGTTAGGGTAAGGGTAGGAGAGACTCTCTCGATGACGCCCCCCCCCCACCTCGTCCGTCGACTCGGTGGTTGAAATGGGTGAGTCAAAGGCAATGCACTGGCCGACGCACGTCGGTATTACTCTCTGATCATGTTGTGTTAAGTTACTTCCCTTATCCTTTCTAGCCCGTCTAGGGTTCCATTTCTCGGGTTTTGATTCAACCGATATCCTTTTGTATTAGTGTATTCATTTATCCTCCTGTACTTAATAAAATGGCCACGTACCATAATTGAGATATGTTGAGATTTCAGTTTGTGTTGATCATCCTCATGTACTTATATATGGGTTACTTATCTGGACTAAAGTTATGGAAATTAAGTTTTGTTTTTTCTAAAATTGTGTACCTAATGTATTGGCCAGTTATGGAGAACCAGAGATCTTATAGTTAATTCAAACTTGGTGTTTACCTTCTACAAGTAGTTAATATTAAGGTCACCTATCAGGTCTAAGAGTTGTATTCAGGTCAGGATTATGGTTTATGATGTCAGGGTTAATTTTAAATTGGAGTGAGAAGAGTAAACTTTAGATCAGAATCCCTAAGGGTTAAGTTAAGGGTAAAGTTAGGAGCTAGATATTAAATTAAAGGTAAGGGGGTTAGGTTTAGGCCAGAACCCTAAAGGGTTAGGACGTAGGATCTGAGCCTGCCCCCTGTAGGGTGCAGGACGTGCTCTGTCCGTCCCTCGGTCCACCTCGACCACCCGGTCCCACTCAGGTTGGCGGGTGCGTTGGCGTCTCCGGCCGTAACGCACCTCTTGCCAGACGTCATCGAAGACCATCCTGATTGTGGTCTGTGCTGTGTTCACAATGAACTGATAGTAATATTGTTTATTTTTAATGAATTTATATTTATGTTTTTCCAATGAATTTATGATGTGTGTATGTATGTATTTGTGTAGTATTTATTGATTATTGGTGTGCTTCTGTATGTATTTGCAATGAATTTATTATTTATTTATTTATTTGTGGTGTATTTATTGTTCATTGATGCATTTATTTATATGAGGGGCTGGGGTAGGCTTTGTATCATAGATAATAATGTATTTATTTATTTATTTAATAGACAGATATTTATTATTGTGTGTATATATATATATCTATTTATTTTTTTATTAATCAGTGTGTGTGTGTGTGGGGGTGTGCGTGTATATATATATATATATGTGTGTATGTTAGGTGTAACTGTGTTTTTAACAGAAGGAATGAACTGAACTTATTTATTTTTTTAACAAGAGATTTTTTTGTGATTTTTTAATGATTTTTTTATTTATTTTTGTAGTTTTTTAATTAGAAAAATAACTGTGTGCCCGCGACGACGTTTCGGCCTGTATTCAGGCCTTCTTCAGGTCTGGCACACGCAAATCACAAAAACAAAATAGCCAGAAGTGGCTGAATGGCTGGTGGTTCTGCTGGAGCTGCCAGGATGTTGCCTCTCTGCAAGCTGGAGCAAGAATGAGCTCTGCTCTGCAGCCCCTCCCTTTTATAGCCTCTGGTTGCCTGCATGTCTGCCTGTACGTTTTGCCCGGGCATGTCCCTCTGCCTGCACTGTCTTCACTGGATTTTGACTCAATATTTGACTGAATTAAATTTACTTTATCACACCCATAACCTCAATCAATAAAGTATACATGAAAGCACCAAGTAGTGAAGTTTATTCAACCCTTTAACGTGAGTCTGCTTGTTTGTCTTGAAGTCTATGTGTTTTTTTCGAAGTGTCGTGTAAGGAATAAACTGTTTTGGCTGGATTTAGCTGGAGATATTAATGAATTACTTGTATTGTGGGGTGTAAATAAATGAAATGAATCAATAACATGAATTATGTAGTTTAATTTAAGCTTTTTAGTGTGTTTAATCTGTCTGTTTGTACTTTAATTTGCCCGTGTGTCGAAGTTTCGTGTCAGCAATGAGCTGTTTTTAGCCTTTAATACATTGTGAGGTGTTTTTCTTGTGTATGTAATCATGTAACTACCTTATTTTTTTTAGAGAACCAATCATGTGTAATTGTTTTTAATCCCTTAATGAATTCCAAGTTCTCTTTCTTGTGTTTTCTTCTGTATGAACTTAATTGTTTGTGGTAATTTAATGGATTTAACCCTGTAGTTGTTTTGCTGTACCTTATGAACTATATTTTAACTGCCTAATAAGTGCTATTGTTTGTCCCAGTGTTCCTGTATATTAAATTATCTGTTTTTAATCCTTATCTAGTATATGTTTGTGTGTCTGTGTTTATTTAATAACTCCAAGTATGTATTGTGTATTTATTTATTTATTGTTTGGGGTTATGGATTGGGGATTAGGGCTACTATTAAAGGGAATTTAAGTTTTTAAGTTAGACCTATTGGTAAGGGTTTGAGATTAGGGTTGTTGTTTATAAAATTGGGATGTGTCACTATGTTAATTAAAGGGGGAATACTTTACATTAAAGGGGAAGTTAAGATTAGGCATAAACAGGGTTTTCTTTCTCTCTTTTTTTTTTTTTTTTTTTAAAAGGAGGTTAAGGTTAGGGTTAGTTAATGGGTGGGGTTAGCAGTTATTAATTGAATGTATGCAAAAAAAAGACGATCTTAGGGTTAGGGTTAGGGTAAGGGTTAGGGTTGGGGTTGGGGTTAGCGTTAGGGGCTCAGGGTTATGACTTTTTGCACGGGCCTAAAGATCCACTGTATAGACAATGTGTTCATGTACTCAGTGTGAATGGGTGGCTCATGTGTAGAGCACTGTGTCCCGACCCGGGAGTCCGGGTTGAATCGACCCACTCATGTCAAGCAGGGGACAATATGGGAAAAGGAGGCAACCTGTGGCGCAGTCCAGAATGACAGGCTAAACTTTAGTTAAGTTATTAGGCCCCACGAGTCAATGGATGTTGCTTGCTATCTATGTTCCAGCGGGGGTTAGGATCCGGACTGCGGTCCCAGGGGCCTAGTGGTGATAGAAGGGGATCTATCGGGGCTGGGAAGTCTAGGTCCAAGTCTTGGTCTGAGTGTTGTTGTGCTGCGATGTGGAGTAGGGTTGGGGAAAGGGGGATGGGATGAAGACCCTGGTTAGGGTGAGTGGGAGTGGAAGGGAGGGTGGGAGGGATGAAGACCCTGGTTCGGGTAGTGGGTGTTTGGAGGGAGGGTGGGGAAGAGGATGAAGACCCTGGTTCGGGTAGTGGGTGTGGGAGGGAGGTTAGGTGAGGGGTAAAGACCCTGGTTCGGGTAGTGGGTGTGGGAGGGAGGTTAGGAGAAGGATGAAGACCCTGGTTCGGGTAGTGGGTTAGGGCAGGGAGGGTAGGAGCGGGATGAAGACCCTGGTTGGGTAGTGGGTGTTGGGAGGGGGTGGGAGGGAGAGGGATGAAGACCCTGGTTCGGGTGAGTGGGTGTGGGAGGGAGGGTGGGAGAGGGATGAAGACCCTGGTTGGGGTAGTGGGTGTGCGAGCGAGGGTGGGAAGGGGTGAAGACCCTGGTTCGGGTAGTGGGTGTGGGATTGGGGATAGGGGTTGGGATGAAGACCCTGGTTAGGGTAGTGGGTGGGTTAGGTTAGGAAACTTTACAGTGACAACCCCCGGTTCATCCATCGACTGGCCGGTTGAGTAGGTATGTCAAGGGCTTGCACGGGCCGGCGCGTATTGTCTATCCATGGTTCCTTGTCAATAACCTTATCCCTCTTTGAAAAATAGATAAGACAGGGGTGAGAGGGAGGGAGAGAAAGGAGTGTGGGTAGAACGAGATGTATGTGTGTGTGTGTGTGTGTGTGTGTGTGTGTGTGTGTGTGGGTGTGGGGGGGGCATGGGGGGGCATGAGTCGTTTGGTGTTCTGTCCTTGTGTGTCCGTTTTCATTTCCTGGATTCACTTATGACATCCTCCTGAACTGGAGTTGATACATACACAATATATGTATGTGTGACTTTAGGCTATCGTTGTGAAGTTATTGATAGCATTAGAAGGGTGGTTTCGGTTTAGGCAATAGGCCGGTAGGTTAGGTTAAGGGCTAGTAAGTGGATGACTTTAGGATTATAGTTGTGAAGTTATTGGTAACATTAGGCGAGGCTTGGTTTAGGCAGTAAGCCGGTATGGTTAGGTTAAGGGCTAGTGAATGGGTGACTGTAGGATTATAGTTGTGAGGTTATTGGGGACACTGGAAGCGAGGCTTCGGTTTAGGCAATAAGCCGGTATGGTTAAGTTAAGGGTTAGTGAATGGGTGACTTTAGGATTATAGTTGTGAAGTTATTGATAACATTGGAAGTGAGGCTTCGGTTTAGGCATAAAGCCGGTGTGGTTAGGTTTAGGGCTAGTGAATGGGTGACTTTAGAATTATAGTTGTGAAGTTATTGATAACGTTAGGGTTAGGGGACTGTCTGCGAACCTGTCCCCTTGTTGGGGGGACAGGAAAGGGTTAGGGTTAGGGTTAGGGTAAGGGGTATGCGTTAGGCGCGCCCGACTTCGCGATCGCGGAGCAGATTGCGTCGAGGGGATAGGGAGTTGCTACGTTTTTCGTCGGTTAGCTAATGTGCTAACTCGCCTGCAGCGATGCATTCAAGGTCCGACCCCTGACCCTCGTGCGGGACTTGGAATTAACTTCGCGAGTTCATAATTTGGACAAACCGTTAGTTGGAATTCCAACATTTGGAGCAAACGGTGACAAAATGACCTCGGAAAAAAATCACGCGAGTACTCTTAAACGAGTCGTTCTCAAAAATGTGATTTGTGGGAGCAAACGACCATTTCGGCCCCCTATTCCAGGTGGTTTTTAAAAATACTTGGTGTAATTATTGACTTGGCCACCAGGGGTCCTCGTTCAGCTGTCGTTCAATTCCAGGTCGAAGCCTAAGCCTAGTTCCAGGAAATGCAATTCCACGTAGCACACATTCCAAAGTCCAAAGATTCAATGGTGGTCCAGATCAGCTTCCAGGAAAGTTACCTCCATGGGGTACCTATCACAAACACGCCCAAGACAGTCCCCTGACTTAGGGTACAAAAAACCGGTAAAGATTCAATGGTGGTCCAGATCAGCTTCCAGGAAAGCAACCTCCATGGGGTACCTATCACAAACACGCCCAAGACAGTCCACTGACTTAGGGTAAAAAAAAAGGTAAAGATTCAATGGTGGTCCAGATCAGCTTCCAGGAAAGTTACCTCCATGGGGTACCTATCACAAACACGCCCCAGACAGTCCACTGACTTAGGGTAAAAAAAGGTAAAGAGTCACTTGTGTGCACGATCACTTTCCAGGAAAGTTACCTCCATGGGGTACCTATCACAAACACGCCACAGACAGTCCCCTGACTTAGAGGTAAAAAAAAAAAAAAAAAAAAAAGGTAAAGGGTCAAAGGTGGTCAAGATTACCTTCCAGGAAAGTGACCTCCATGGGGTAACTATCCAAGACACAAGCCCCAGACAGTCGCAGGTCTCAGGGGTCAGAAGGTAGTTAGTCAGTGGTGGTCAAGATCACCTTCCATTCAAATGACCTCCATGGGGTAACTGCAAAAGACGTAGGGCCCCAGGCAGTCCCTTTAGAGAGGGTAAAGAAGGAACGCAGTCAACGTTGGTCAAGATCAGCTTCCAGGAAAATGACCTCCATGGGGTGCCTGCCAAAGACACAAGCCCCAGACAGGGCCCGGTCTCAGGGGTCAGAAGGCAGTAAGTCAGTGGTGGACAGGATCACCTTCCAGGATAATGACCTCCATTGGGGTAACTGCAAAAGACGTGGGCCCCAGACAGTCCGCTCACAGAGGGTAAAGAAAGGCATGATCAATGTTGGTCAGGATCAGCTTCCGGGAGTATGACCCCCATGGGGTACCTACCGACGACACATGCCCCCGACAGTCCCTGGACTCAGGGGACAGAGGGTAGTTAGTCAACGGCGGTAAAGATCAGCTTCCAGGATAGTGACCTCCATGGGGTACCTACCAAAGACACATGCCCCCACACAGTCCCTGGACTCGGGGGACAGAAGGTAGGTAGTCAACGGTGGTCAAGATCACCTTCCACTCAATTGACCTCCGTGGGGTACCTATCAAAAACTCAAGCCCCAGACTGTCCCCAGACTAAGGTGACAGAAGGTTGTCAGTCAATTGTGGTCATATTCAGCTTCCAGGAAAATGACCCCCATGGGGTACCTACAAGAGACACATGCCCCCGACAGTCCCTGGACTCAGGGGACAGAGGGTAGTTAGTCCACGGTGGTCCACATCACCTTCCAGGATAATGACCTCCATGGGGTGCCTGCCAAAGACACAAGCCCCAGACAGGGCCCGGTCTCAGGGGTCAGAAGGTAGCGAGTCAGCGGTGGACAGGATCGCCGTCCAGGATAATGACCTCCATGGGGTAACTGCAAAGGCGTGAGCCCCAGACACTCCGCTCACAGAGGGTAAAGAAGGAAGGCACTCAAAGTTGGTCAGGATCGGCTTCGGGACTCTGACCCCCATGGGGTACCTACCAAAGACTCATGCACCCGACAGTCCCTGGACCCAGGGGACAGAGGGTAGTAAGTCAATGGTGGACAGTATCACCTTCCAGGATGAAGACCTCCATGGGGTAACTGCAAAAGACGTAGGCCCCACACAGTCCGCTCACAGAGGGTAAAGAAGGAACGCAGTCAATGTCGGTCAGGATCAGCTTCCGGGCGTATGACCCCAGGTACCTACCAAAGACACAGGCCCCAGACAGTCCCCAGACTAAGGTGACAGAGGGTAGTTAGTCAATGGTGGTCAAGATCAGCTTCCAGGAAAATGACCTCCATGGAGTAACTAACAAATACCTAAGCCCGACATGGTCCTCTCATTTAGAAGCAAATCGAAAGACAGTGAAGCCCTAATGCTGGGCTCGAGACAACTTTCAGGAAAATGACCTCCATGGGGTACCTACCAAAGACACAAGCCCCAGTCTGTTCCAGGACTCAGGGACACAAAGGTAGTGATTCAATGGAACTCAAGATCAGCTTCCAGGATAAGGACCTCCACTGGGTACCAACCCGAGACACAAGCCCCAGAAAGTCATTGGATTCCTGGGAAACAAGTTACAGCTTCAATGGTGGTCAGGATCACCTTCCAGGAAAATGACCCCCATGGGGAACTTACCATAATCACACCCAAAACAATCAACTGGCTTACAATCCTCCAGGACAGCCACCCTTCTCCTTCGACCTGGCGCACCACTCGAACCTGTTCACCCACTCTTAAGCCCCCCCACGGACTAAACCAATAATGCACCCCCCACGCGCGTTCGTGCCCTTGGTAATCTAAATGTTGATGTTCCTTCCAGGAAGATGACCTCCGCAGGGTGCCAACCCAAGACACAAGCCCCGGATGGACTCAGGTTTCCGGGGAAGGAAGGGAAGGGTGCAGTGGTGGTCCACATCGACTTCCGGGAAAAATGACCTCCACGGGGTACCAACCCAAGACTCAAGCCCCACACAAGGCAAGGTTTCCGGGGAAGTAAGGTAGAGGTTCATTGGTGGTCAACACCTCCTTCCAGGAAAATGACCCCCATGGGGAACTTACCATAATCACACCCAAAACAATCAACTGGCTTACAATCCTCCAGGACAGCCCCCTTCTCCTTCGACCTGGCGCACCACTCGAACCTGTTCACCCACTCTTAAGCCCCCCCACGGACTAAACCAATAATGCACCCCCCACGCGCGTTCGTGCCCTTGGTAATCTAAATGTTGATGTTCCTTCCAGGAAGATGACCTCCGCAGGGTGCCAACCCAAGACACAAGCCCCGGATGGACTCAGGTTTCCGGGGAAGGAAGGGAAGGGTGCAGTGGTGGTCCACATCGACTTCCGGGAAAAATGACCTCCACGGGGTACCAACCCAAGACTCAAGCCCCACACAAGGCAAGGTTTCCGGGGAAGTAAGGTAGAGGTTCATTGGTGGTCAACACCTCCTTCCAGGAAAATGACCCCCATGGGGAACTTACCATAATCACACCCAAAACAATCAACTGGCTTACAATCCTCCAGGACAGCCCCCTTCTCCTTCGACCTGGCGCACCACTCGAACCTGTTCACCCACTCTTAAGCCCCCCCACGGACTAAACCAATAATGCACCCCCCACGCGCGTTCGTGCCCTTGGTCATCTAAATGTTGATGTTCCTTCCAGGAAGATGACCTCCGCAGGGTGCCAACAAAAGACACAAGCCCCAGATTGGACTCAGGTTTCCGGGGAAGGAAGGGAAGGGTGCAATGGTGGTCCGCATCGACTTCCGGGAAAATGACCTCCATGGGGTACCTACCGTTATCACATACAAAACAATCCCCTGACTTAGAAATCCTCCAGGACAGCCCCCTCCTCCATCTACCTGGCGCACCACTCGAACCTGTTCACCCACTCTTAAGCCCCCCCACGGACTAAACCAATAATACACCCCCCACGCGCGTTCGTGCCCTTGGTCATCTAAATGTCGATGTTCCTTCCAGGAAGATGACCTCCGCAGGGTACCTGCCCAAGACACAAGGCCCAAACAGCGTCAGGTTTCCGGGGAAGGAAGGTAGAGGTTCATCGGTGGTCAACATCTCCTTCCAGGATAAGGACCTCCTTCCAGAAAAATGACTTCCACAGGGTATATATCCAAGACACTACCCCCAGACTGACTCAGGTTTACGGGGCAGGAATTTAAAGTTTCATTGGTGGTCACAATCAACTTCCAGGAACATGCCCTCCACGGGGTACCAACCCGAGACATAAGCCCCAGACAGTGGCAGTTTTCCGTGGAAGGAAGGTAAAGGTTTTATGGTGGTCAAGATCAACTTCCAGGAAAATGGCCTCCACGGGGTACCAACCCAAGACACAAGCCCAAGACAGTGCCAGGTTTCCGGGGAAGGACGGTAAAGGTTCTCTGGTGGTCCACATCACCTTCCAGGAAAATGACCACCACAGGGTACCTAGCCAAGACACAATCCCCAGACAGTGCCAGGTTTCCGGGGAAGGAAGGTAGAGGTGCATCGGTGGTCAACATCTCCCTCCAGGATAAGGACCTCCTTCCAGAAAAATGACTTCCACAGGGTATATATCCAAGACACTACCCCAGACTGACTCAGGTTTCCGGGGCAGGAATTTCAAGGTTCATTGGTGGTCACAATCAACTTCCAGGAAAATGCCCTCCACGGGGTACCAACCCAAGACGCCATCCCCAGAAAGACTCAGGTTTCCGGGGAAGGAAGGTAAAGGTTCATTGGTGGTCAGCATCACCTTCCAGGAAAATGTCCTCCACGGGGTCCCAACCCAAGAAACAAGCCCCAGACAGTGTCAGGTTTCCGGGAAAGCAAGGTAAAGGTTCACTGGTGGTCAGCATCACCTTCCAGGAAAATGTCCTCAACTGGGTCCCAACCCAAGAAACAAGCCCCACACAGTGTCAGGTTTCCGGGGAAGCAAGGTAAAGGTTCATTGGTGGTCAACATCACCTTCCAGGAAAATTACCTCCACGGTGTGCCAACCCAAGACACAAGCCCCAAACAGTGCCAGGTTTCCGGGGAAGGGAGGTAAAGGTTAACTGGTGGTCAAGTTCACCTTCCAGGAAAATGACCTCCACGGTGTACCAACCCAAGACACCAGCCCCAGACAGTGTCAGGTTTCCGGGGAAGGAAGGTAAAGGTTCACTGGTGGTCATGATCACCTTCCAGGAAAATATCCTCCAGGGGGTACCAACCCAAGACACAAGCCCCGGACGGACTCAGGCTTTCAGGGGAAGGAAGGTAAAGGATCATTGGTGGTCAACATCACCTTCCAGGATAAGGACCTCCACGGGGTACATAGCCATGACACAAGCCCCAGAAAGTCATTGGATTCCGGGGAAGGAAGTTTCAGCTTCAATGGTGGTCACGATCAGCTTCCAGGAAAAGGACCTCCACAGGGTAAATACCCAAGACACAAGCCCAACAGAGTGTCAGGTTTCCGGGGAAGGAAGGTTAAGGTTCATCGGTGGTCAGCATCACCTTCCAGGAACATGTCATCCACGGGGTACCAACCCAAGACACAAGCCCCAGACGGACTCAGGTTTTCAGGGAAGGAAGGTAAAGGTTCATCGGTGGTCAAGATCACCTTCCAGGAAAATGACCTCCACAGGGAACCTGCCCAAGACACAAGCCCAAGAACGTCATTGGATTCCTGGGAGAGAAGTTACAGCTTCATTGGTGGTCACGATCACCTTCCAGGAAAATGACCTCCACAGGGAACCTGCCCAAGACACAAGCCCAAAACAGTGTCAGGTTTCCGGCGAAGGAATGTTAAGGTTCATTGGTGGTCAGCATCACCTTCCAGGAAATTGTCCTCCACTGGGTACCAACCCAAGACACCAGCCCCAGACAGTGTCAGGTTTCCGGGGAGGGAAGGTAGAGGTTCATCGGTGGTCAACATCTCCTTCCAGGATAAGGACCTCCTTCCAGTAAAATGACCTCCACAGGGTACATGTCCAAGACACAAGCCCAAAACAGTGTCAGGTTTCCGGGGAAGGAAGGTTAAGGTTCATTGGTGGTCAGCATCACCTTCCAGGAACATGTCCTCCAGGGGGTACCAAACCAAGACACAAGCCCCAGACAGACTCAGGTTTTCAGGGAAGGAAGGTAAAGGTTCATCGGTGGTCAAGATCACCTTCCAGGAAAATGACCTCCACAGGGAACCTGCCCAAGACACAAGCCCAAAACAGTGTCAGGTTTCCGGGGAAGGAATGTTAAGGTTCATTGGTGGTCAGCATCTCCTTCCAGGATAAGGACCTCCACTGGGTACCAACCCAAGACACCAGCCCCAGACAGTGTCAGGTTTCCGGGGAAGGAAGGTAGAGGTTCATTGGTGGTCAGCATCACCTTCCAGGAAAATGTCCTCCATGGGGTCCCAACCCAAGAAACAAGCCCCACACAGTGTCTGGTTTCTGGGGAAGCAAGGTAAAGGTTCATTGGTGGTCACGTTCACCTTCCAGGAAAATGACCTCCACGGTGTACCAACCCAAGACACAAGCCCCAGACAGGGCCAGGTTTCTGGGGAAGGAAGGTGAAGGTGCATTGGTGGTCAAAATCACCTTCCAGGAAAATGTCCTCCACGGGGTACCAACCCAAGACACAAGCCCCAAACAGTGCCAGGTTTCCGGGGAAGGGAGGTTAAGGTTCATTGGTGGTCAGCATCACCTTCCAGGAACATGTCATCCACTGGGTACCAACCCAAGACACAAGCCCCAGACTGGGCCAGGTTTCCGGGGAAGGAAGGTGAAGGTGCATTGGTGGTCAAAATCACCTTCCAGCAAAATGTCCTCCACGGCGTACCGACCCAAGACACAAGCCCCAAACAGTGCCAGGTTTCCGGGGAAGGGAGGTAAAGGTTAATTGGTGGGCATGATCACCTTCCAGGAAATTGTCCTCCACTGGGTACCAACCTAAGATTCAAGCCCCACACAGTGTAAGGTTTCCGGGGAAGTAAGGTAGAGGTTCACTGGTGGTCAACATCACCTTCCAGGAAAATTACCCCCAATGGGTACCTACCACTGTCACACCCTAGACAATCCCCTGACTTGCAATCCTCCAAGGCAGCCCCCTTCTCCATCTACCTTGCTCACCACTCAAACCAGTTCACCCACTCTTAAGCACCCCCCCACGGCCTAAACCAATAATGCACCCCCCAGTAATCTAAATTTTGATGTTCCTTCCAGGAAAACGACCTCCACAGGGTACCTACCCAAGAGACACGCCCCAGACGGACTCAGGTTTCCGGGGAAGGAAGGTAAAGGTTCATTGGTGGTCAAGATCACCTTCCAGGAAAATTTCCTCCACGGTGTACCAACCCAAGACACAAGCCCCAAACAGTGCCAGGTTTCCGGGGAAGGGAGGTAAAGTTTAATTGGTGGTCAAGTTCACCTTCCAGGAAATTGTACTCCATGGTGTACCAACCCATGACACAAGCCTCAGACAGCGCCAGGTTTCTGGGGAAGGAAGGTGAAGGTTCATTGGTGGTCAAAATCACCTTCCAGGATAAGGACCTCCACGGGGTACTTAGCCATGACATGAGCCCCACAAAGTCATTGGATTCCGGGGACGGAAGTTTCAGCTTCAATGGTGGTCACGATCACCTTCCAGGAAAAGGACCACCACAGGGTACCTACCCAAGACACAACCCTCAGACGGACTGAGGTTTCCGGGGAAGGAATTTAAAGGTTCATTGGTGGTCAGCATCACCTTCCAGGATAAGGACCTCCACGGGGTACATAGCCATGACACAAGCCCCAGAAAGTCATTGGATTCCGGGGAAGGAAGTTTCAGCTTCAATGGTGGTCACGATCACCTTCCAGGAAAAGGACCTCCACAGGGAACCTGCCCAAGACACAAGCCCCAGAAAGTCATTGGATTCCTGGGAGAGAAGTTACAGCTTCATTGGTGGTCACGATCACCTTCCAGGAAAATGACCTCCACAGGGTAAATACCCAAGACACAAGCCCAAAACAGTGTCAGGTTTCCGGCGAAGGAAGGTAGAGGTTCATCGGTGGTCAACATCTCCTTCCAGGATAAGGACCTCCTTCCAGCAAAATGACCTCGAATGGGTACATGTCCAAGACACAAGCCCAAAACAGTGTCAGGTTTCCGGGGAAGGAAGGTGAAGGTTCATTGGTGGTCAAAATCACCTTCCAGGATAAGGACCTCCACGGGGTACTTAGCCATGACATGAGCCCCACAAAGTCATTGCATTCCGGGGACGGAAGTTTCAGCTTCAATGGTGGTCACGATCACCTTCCAGGAAAAGGACCACCACAGGGTACCTACCCAAGACACAACCCTCAGACGGACTGAGGTTTCCGGGGAAGGAATTTAAAGGTTCATTGGTGGTCAGCATCACCTTCCAGGATAAGGACCTCCACGGGGTACATAGCCATGACACAAGCCCCAGAAAGTCATTGGATTCCGGGGAAGGAAGTTTCAGCTTCAATGGTGGTCACGATCACCTTCCAGGAAAAGGACCTCCACAGGGAACCTGCCCAAGACACAAGCCCCAGAACGTCATTGGATTCCTGGGAGAGAAGTTACAGCTTCATTGGTGGTCACGATCACCTTCCAGGAAAATGACCTCCACAGGGTAAATACCCAAGACACAAGCCCAAAACAGTGTCAGGTTTCCGGCGAAGGAAGGTAGAGGTTCATCGGTGGTCAACATCTCCTTCCAGGATAAGGACCTCCTTCCAGCAAAATGACCTCCAAGGGGTACATGTCCAAGACACAAGCCCAAAACAGTGTCAGGTTTCCGGGGAAGGAAGGTTAAGGTTCATTGGTGGTCAGCATCACCTTCCAGGAACATGTCCTCCAGGGGGTACCAAACCAAGACACAAGCCCCAGACAGACTCTGGTTTTCAGGGAAGGAAGGTAAAGGTTCATCGGTGGTATAGATCACCTTCCAGGAAAATGACCTCCACACGGAACCTGCCCAAGACACAAGCCCCAGAAAGTCATTGGATTCCTGGGAGAGAAGTTACAGCTTCATTGGTGGTCACGATCACCTTCCAGGAAAATGACCTCCACAGGGTAAATACCCAAGACACAAGCCCAAAACAGTGTCAGGTTTCCGGCGAAGGAAGGTAGAGGTTCATCGGTGGTCAACATCTCCTTCCAGGATAAGGACCTCCTTCCAGCAAAATGACCTCGAATGGGTACATGTCCAAGACACAAGCCCAAAACAGTGTCAGGTTTCCGGGGAAGGAAGGTGAAGGTTCATTGGTGGTCAGCATCACCTTCCAGGAACATGTCCTCCAGGGGGTACCAAACCAAGACACAAGCCCCAGACAGACTCTGGTTTTCAGGGAAGGAAGGTAAAGGTTCATCGGTGGTATAGATCACCTTCCAGGAAAATGACCTCCACACGGAACCTGCCCAAGACACAAGCCCCAGAAAGTCATTGGATTCCTGGGAGAGAAGTTACAGCTTCATTGGTGGTCACGATCACCTTCCAGGAAAATGACCTCCACAGGGTAAATACCCAAGACACAAGCCCAAAACAGTGTCAGGTTTCCGGCGAAGGAAGGTAGAGGTTCATCGGTGGTCAACATCTCCTTCCAGGATAAGGACCTCCTTCCAGTGAAATGACCTCCAATGGGTACATGTCCAAGACACAAGCCCCAGACAGTGTCAGGTTTCCGGTGAAAGAAGGTAGAGGTTAACTGGTGGTCAAGTTCACCATCCCGGAAAATGACCACCACAGGGTACCTACCCAAGACACAACCCCCAGACGGACTGAGGTTTCCGGGGAAGGAATTTAAAGGTTCACTGGTGGTCACGATCACCTTCCAGGATGAGGACCTCCACGGGGTACCAACCCAAGAAACAAGCCCCAAATAGTGTCAGGTTTCCGGGGAAGGAAGGTAACGGATCATTGGTGGTCAACATCACCTTCCAGGATAAGGACCTCCACGGGGTACATAGCCATGACACAAGCCCCAGAAGGTCATTGGTTTCCGGGGAAGGAAGTTTCAGCTTCAATGGTGGTCACCATCACCTTCCAGGAAAAGGACCTCCACAGGGTAAATACCCAAGACACAAGCCCAAAACAGTGTCAGGTTTCCGGGGAAGGAAGGTTAAGGTTCATTGGTGGTCAGCATCACCTTCCAGGAAATTGTCCTCCACAGGGTACCAGCCCAAGACACCAGCTCCAGACAGTGTCAGGTTTCCAGGGAAGGAAGGTAAAGGTTCACTGGTGGTCACGATCACCTTCCAGGAAAATGTCCTCCAGGGGGTACCAAACCGAGACACAAGCCCCAGACAGACTCAGGAGTCCGGGGAAAGAAGGTAAAGGTTCAATGGTGGTCACGATCACCTTCCAGGAAAATGACCTCCGCGGGGTGCCTCTCCAAGACACAAGCCCCAGACACTGTCAGGTTTCCGGGGCAGGAATTTAAAGGTTCATTGGTGGTCACGATCACCTTCCAGGAAAAGGACCTCCACAGGGTAAATACCCAAGACACAAGCCCAAAACAGTGTCAGGTTTCGGAGGAAGGTAGATTAAGGTTCATTGGTGGTCAGCATCACCTTCCAGGAACATGTCCTCCAGGGGGTACCAAACCAAGACACAAGCCCCAGACAGACTCTGGTTTTCAGGGAAGGAAGGTAAAGGTTCATCGGTGGTCAAGATCACCTTCCAGGAAAATGACCTCCACACGGAACCTGCCCAAGACACAAGCCCCAGAAAGTCATTGGATTCCTGGGAGAGAAGTTACAGCTTCATTGGTGGTCACGATCACCTTCCAGGAAAATGACCTCCACAGGGTAAATACCCAAGACACAAGCCCAAAACAGTGTCAGGTTTCCGGGGAAGGAAGGTAGAGGTTCATCGGTGGTCAACATCTCCTTCCAGGAAAAGGACCTCCTTCCAGTAAAATGACCTCCAATGGGTACATGTCCAAGACACAAGCCCCAGACAGTGTCAGGTTTCCGGTGAAAGAAGGTAGAGGTTAACTGGTGGTCAAGTTCACCATCCCGGAAAATGACCACCACAGGGTACCTACCCAAGACACAAACCCCAGATGGACTGAGGTTTCCGGGGAAGGAAATTAAAGGTTCACTGGTGGTCACGATCACCTTCCAGGATGAGGACCTCCACGGGGTACCAA
Source organism: Scarus forsteni (assembly GCA_036419115.1). Classification (NCBI taxonomy): domain Eukaryota; kingdom Metazoa; phylum Chordata; class Actinopteri; order Labriformes; family Labridae; genus Scarus; species Scarus forsteni. The sequence continues at coordinate 14,379,535 of JAZDUH010000395.1, forward strand.
CCCAGGAAACAAGCCCCAAATAGTGTCAGGTTTCCGGGGAAGGAAGGTTACGGATCATTGGTGGTCAACATCACCTTCCAGGATAAGGACCTCCACGGGGTACATAGCCATGACACAAGCCCCAGAAAGTCATTGGTTTCCGGGGAAGGAAGTTTCAGCTTCAATGGAGGCCACGATCACCTTCCAGGAAAAGGACCTCCACAGGGTAAATACCCAAGACACAAGCCCAAAACAGTGTCAGGTTTCCGGGGATGGAAGGCAAAGGTTCATCGGTGGTCATGATCACCTATCCGGGAAAATGTCCTCCACAGGGTACAAACCCAAGACTCAAGCCCCACACAGTGTCAGGTTTACGGGGAAGTAAGGTAAAGCTTCACTGGTGGTCACGATCACCTTCCAGGAAAATGTCCTCCAGGGGGTACCAAACCGAGACACAAGCCCCAGACAGACTCAGGTGTCCGGGGAAAGAAGGTAAAGGTTCAATGGTGGTCACGATCACCTTCCAGGAAAATGACCTCCGCGGGGTGCCTCTCCAAGACACAAGCCCCAGACACTGTCAGGTTTCCGGTGCAGGAATTTAAAGGTTCATTGGTTCGCACCATCACCTTCCAGGAAAAGGACCTCCACAGGGTAAATACCCAAGACACAAGCCCAAAACAGTGTCAGGTTTCGGGGGAAGGTAGATTAAGGTTCATTGGTGGTCAGCATCACCTTCCAGGAAAATGTCCTCCACTGGGTCCCAACCCAAGAAACAAGCCCCACACAGTGTCAGGTTTCCGGGGAAGACAGGTAAAGGTTCACTGGTGGTCAGCACCACCTTCCAGGAAAATGTCCTCCACTGGGTCCCAACCCAAGAAACAAGCCCCACACAGTGTCAGGTTTCTGTGGAAGGACGGTGAAGGTTCTCTGGTGGTCCACATCACCTTCCAGGAAAATGACCACCACAGGGTACCTAGCCGAGACACAATCCCCAGACAGTGCCAGGTTTCCGGGGAAGGAAGGTGAAGGTTAATTGGTGGTCCACAGCACCTTCCAGGTTAAGGACCTCCACGGGGTACCAACCCAAGACACAAGCCCAAAACAGTGTCAGGTTTCCGGGGAAGGAAGGTAGAGGTTCATCGGTGGTCAACATCTCCTTCCAGGATAAGGACCTCCTTCCAGAAAAATGACTTCCACAGGGGATATATCCAAGACACAATCCCCAGACAGTGCCAGGTTTCCGGGGAAGGAAGGTAAAGATTTTATGGTGGTCCACATCACCTTCCAGGAAAATGTTCTCCAGGGGGTACCAACCCAAGACCCAAGCCCCAGAAAGACTCAGGTTTCCGGGGAAGGAAGGTAGAGGTTCATCGGTGGTCAACATCTCCTTCCAGGATAAGGACCTCCTTCCAGAAAAATGACTTCCACAGGGTATATATCCAAGACACTACCCCCAGACTGACTCAGGTTTCCGGGGCAGGAATTTAAAGGTTCATTGGTGGTCACAATCAACTTCCAGGAACATGCCCTCCACGGGGTACCAACCCGAGACACAAGCCCCAGACAGTGGCAGTTTTCCGTGGAAGGAAGGTAAAGGTTTTATGGTGGTCAAGATCACCTTCCAGGAAAATGGCCTCCACGGAGTACCAACCCAAGACACAAGCCCAAGACAGTGCCAGGTTTCCGGGGAAGGACGGTAAAGGTTCTCTGGTGGTCCACATCACCTTCCAGGAAAATGACCACCACAGGGTACCTAGCCAAGACACAATCCCCAGACAGTGCCAGGTTTCCGGGGAAGGAAGGTAGAGGTTCATCGGTGGTCAACATCTCCTTCCAGGATAAGGACCTCCTTCCAGAAAAATGACTTCCACGGGGTATATATCCAAGACACTAACCCCAGACTGACTCAGGTTTCCGGGGCAGGAATTTCAAGGTTCATTGGTGGTCACAATCAACTTCCAGGAAAATGCCCTCCACGGGGTACCAACCCAAGACGCCATCCCCAGAAAGACTCAGGTTTCCGGGGAAGGAAGGTAAAGGTTCATTGGTGGTCAGCATCACCTTCCAGGAAAATGTCCTCCACGGGGTCCCAACCCAAGAAACAAGCCCCAGACAGTGTCAGGTTTCCGGGAAAGCAAGGTAAAGGTTCATTGGTGGTCAGCATCACCTTCCAGGAAAATGTCCTCCACTGGGTCCCAACCCAAGAAACAAGCCCCACACAGTGTCAGGTTTCCGGGGAAGCAAGGTAAAGGTTCATTGGTGGTCACGATCACCTTCCAGGTTAAGGACCTCCACGGGGTACCAACCCAAGACCCAAGCCCCAGAAAGTCTTTGCAGTCCGGGGAAAGATGTTACAGCTTCAATGGTGGTCACGGTCACCTTCCAGGAAAACGATCTCCGCGGGGCGCTTCTCCAAGACACAAGCCCCAGACAGTGTCAGGTTTCCGGGGAAGGAAGGGAAAGGTTCACTGGTGGTCAAGATCACCTTCCAGGAAAATGGCCTCCATGGGGGAACCAACCCAAGACACAAGCCCAAGACACTGTCAGGTTTCCGGGGAAGGACGGTAAACGTTCTCTGGTGGTCCACATCACCTTCCAGGAAAATGACCTCCACAGGGTACCTATCCAAGACACAAACCACAGGCAGTGTCAGGTTTTCCGGGGAAGGAAGGTAAAGGTTCATCCGTGGTCAGCATCACCTTCCAGGAAAATGTCCTCCACAGGGTACAAACCCAAGACTAAAGCCCCACACAGTGTCAGGTTTCCGGGGAAGTAAGGTAGAGGTTCATCGGTGGTCGACATCACCTTCCAGGAATATTACCTCCAATGGGTACCTAACACTGTCACACCCTAGACAATCCCCTGACTTGCAATCCTCCAAGGCAGCCCCCTTCTTCATCTACCTTGCTCACCACTCAAACCAGTTCACCCACTCTTAAGCACCCCCCACGGACTAAACCAATAATGCACCCCCCACGCGCGTTCGTGCCCTTGGTAATCTAAATGTTGATGTTCCTTCCAGGAAGATGACCTCCACAGGGTACCAACCCAAGACACAATCCCCAGACGGACTCAGGACTCAGGACTCAGGGGAGGAAGGTAAAGGTGCATCGGTGGTCAAGATCACCTTCCAGGAAAATGACCTCCACAGGGAACCTGCCCAAGACAGAAGCCCCAGAAAGTCATTGCATTCCAGGGAGAGAAGTTACAGCTTCATTGGTGGTCACGATCACCTTCCAGGAAAATGACCTCCACAGGGTAAATACCCAAGACACAAGCCCAAGACCGTGTCAGGTTGCCGGGGAAGGACGGTAAAGGTTCTCTGGTGGTCCACATCACCTTCCAGGAAAATGACCACCACAGGGTACCTAGCCAAGACACAATCCCCAGACAGTGTCAGGTTTCCGGGGAAGGAAGGTAGAGGTTCATCGGTGGTCAACATCTCCTTCCAGGATCAGGACCTCCTTCCAGAAAAATGACTTCCACAGGGTATATATCCAAGACACTACCCTCAGACTGACTCAGGTTTCCGGGGCAGGAATTTAAAGGTTCATTGGTGGTCACAATCAACTTCCAGGAAAATGCCCTCCACGGGGTACCAACCCAAGACGCAAGCCCCAGAAAGACTCAGGTTTCCGGGGAAGGAAGGTAAAGCTTCATTTGTGGTCAGCATCACCTTCCAGGAAAATGTCCTCCACGGGGTCCCAACCCAAGAAACAAGCCCCAGACAGTGTCAGGTTTCCGGGGAAGCAAGGTAAAGGTTCATTGGTGGTCACGATCAGCTTCCAGGAAAATGACCTCCACAGGATACCTACCCAAGACACAAGCCCCAGACAGTGCCAGGTCTCTGGGGAAGGAAGGTAGCGGTTTACTGGTGGTCAAGTTCACCTTCCAGGAAAATGTCCTCCACTGGGTACCTAGCCAAGACACAGGCCCCAGACAGACTCAGGTTTCCGGGGAAGGAAGGTAAAGGTTAATTGGTGGTCCACATCACCTTCCAGGTTAAAGACCTCCACGGGGTACCAACCCAAGACACAAGCCCCAGACAGCGCCAGGTTTCTGGGGAAGCAAGGTCAAGGTTCATTGGTGGTCACGATCACCTTCCAGGAAATTGTCCTCCACGGTGTACCAACCCAAGAGACAAGCCCGAGACAGCGTCAGGTTTCTGGGGACGGAAGGTCAAGGTTCATCGGTGGTCAGCATCACCTTCCAGGAAAATGACTTCCACAGTGTACCAACCCAAGGCACAATCCCCAGAAAGTGTCAGGTTTCCGGGGAAGGAAGGTAAAGGTTCACTGGTGGTCAAGATCACCTTCCAGGAAAATGACCACGACTGGGTACCTAGCCAAGACACAATCCCCAGACAGTGCCAGGTTTCCGTGGAAAGAAGGTGAAGGTTAATTGGTGGTCCACATCACCTTCCAGGTTAAGGACCTCCACGGGGTTCCAACCCAAGACACAAGCCCAAAACAGTGTCAGGTTTCCGGGGAAGGAAGGTAGAGGTTCATCGGTGGTCAACATCTCCTTCCAGGATAAGGACTTCCTTCCAGAAAAATGACTTCCACAGGGGATATATCCAAGACACTACCCCCAGACAGACTCAGGTTTCCGGGGAAGGAATGTAAAGGTTTTATGGTGGTCAGCATCACCTTCCAGGAAAATGTTCTCCAGGGGGTACCAACCCAAGAACCAAGCCCCAGAAAGACTCAGGTTTCCGGGGAAGGAAGGTAAAGGTTCATTGGTGGTCAGCATCACCTTCCAGGAAAATGTCCTCCACTGGGTCCCAACCCAAGAAACAAGCCCCACACAGTGTCAGGTTTCCGGGGAAGACAGGTAAAGGTTCATTGGTGGTCAGCATCACCTTCCAGGAAAATGTCCTCCACTGGGTCCCAACCCAAGAAACAAGCCCCACACAGTGTCAGGTTTCCGGGGAAGGACGCTAAAGGTTCTCTGGTGGTCCACATCACCTTCCAGGAAAATGACCACCACAGGGTACCTAGCCAAGACAAAATCCCCAGACAGTGCCAGGTTTCCGGGGAAGGAAGGTGAAGGTTAATTGGTGGTCCACATCACCTTCCAGGTTAAGGACCTCCACGGGGTACCAACCCAAGACACAAGCCCAAAACAGTGTCAGGTTTCCGGGGAAGGAAGGTAGAGGTTCATCGGTGGTCAACATCTCCTTCCAGGATAAGGACCTCCTTCCAGAAAAATGACTTCCACAGGGGATATATCCAAGACACTACCCCCAGACAGACTCAGGTTTCCGGGGAAGGAAGGTAAAGGTTTTATGGTGGTCCACATCACCTTCCAGGAAAATGTTCTCCAGGGGGTACCAACCCAAGAACCAAGCCCCAGAAAGACTCAGGTCTCCGGGGAAGGAAGGTAAAGGTTCATTGGTGGTCAGCATCACCTTCCAGGAAAATGTCCTCCACTGGGTCCCAACCCAAGAAACAAGCCCCACACAGTGTCAGGTTTCCGGGGAAGACAGGTAAAGGTTCATTGGTGGTCAGCATCACCTTCCAGGAAAATGTCCTCCACTGGGTCCCAACCCAAGAAACAAGCCCCACACAGTGTCAGGTTTCCGGGGAAGGACGCTAAAGGTTCTCTGGTGGTCCACATCACCTTCCAGGAAAATGACCACCACAGGGTACCTAGCCAAGACAAAATCCCCAGACAGTGCCAGGTTTCCGGGGAAGGAAGGTGAAGGTTAATTGGTGGTCCACATCACCTTCCAGGTTAAGGACCTCCACGGGGTACCAACCCAAGACACAAGCCCAAAACAGTGTCAGGTTTCCGGGGAAGGAAGGTAGAGGTTCATCGGTGGTCAACATCTCCTTCCAGGATAAGGACCTCCTTCCAGAAAAATGACTTCCACAGGGGATATATCCAAGACACTACCCCCAGACAGACTCAGGTTTCCGGGGAAGGAAGGTAAAGGTTTTATGGTGGTCCACATCACCTTCCAGGAAAATGTTCTCCAGGGGGTACCAACCCAAGACCCAAGCCCCAGAAAGTCTTTGCAGTCTGGGGAAAGATGTTACAGCTTCAATGGTGGTCACGGTCACCTTCCAGGAAAATGATCTCCACGGGGTGCTTCTCCAAGACACAAGCCCCAGACAGTGTCAGGTTTCCGGGGAAGGAAGGTAAAGGTTCACTGGTGGTCAAGATCACCTTCCAGGAAAATGGCCTCCACGGGGTACCAACCCAAGACACAAGCCCAAGACCGTGTCAGGTTTCCGGGGAAGGAAGGTAAAGGTTCTCTGGTGGTCCACATCACCTTCCAGGAAAATGACCACCACAGGGTACCTACCCATGACACAAGCCCCAGACAGTGTCTGGTTTCCGGGGAACAATGGTCAAGAGACATAGGTGGTCACGATCACCTTCAAGGAAAATGACCCCCGTGAGGTCAGTATCTCATAGTCATGGCTTAAGTTGTTGCTTGTCCTAGTAAAAATGTCATGATCTTTCACTCATTTCAGCTTCCTGGAATTGGACCACCATACGGTAAGTACCTCGAACACATGCCCCAGACGGTTGCCCGACTGACAGCAAATGGTAGCACAACATGGATGTTAAGTCACATTCCAGGAATGCGACCTCCATGGCATACCCATGTCCAGGACATTTGCCTGAAAGTGATGCCTCCTTCCTGGAGACCAACCCCCTTAAAAGACCATATTTGTTTTTTCTCTTGTCTTTATTTTCCAGACTTTATTTATTTTTTCCAAAACATGTTTTATTTTTCATTGTGTTTACAATTCAGTGCTTGGTGACATTTCAACTATTGGCACACGAGACCTGTGGGGCAATGTGAGAAATCTTTCACGGCGTGATGGGGGACTGGCATCCTCCAGAACATCATTCCAGGTTTCCTCCGAGGTCTCTGACACCAGTCGACGCCGTACGAGAACCCGTGCGATGGCAATGATCATCCCGATGGCAGCCAGGGTGCCGACCACATATCCTGCGATTGTTCCTCCCGTTGGACGATCGGTCAAGTTGAGTTCCAGGAAGCAATTCTCCTCACCAACACGATTTGTCACAGTGCACTTGTAAGTTCCCCCATCGCTCTCACTGGCATCTTTGAGGGTGAGCGTGCCCTCCGTTTCATCCATCACAGCAGAGATGGGCATCAGCTTCCCGGGTGGCGACCTTGCCCAGTGGTACCTCATGGGTGCAGCACCTTCCTCAGATCCACAATGTAGCACTTTGGTTCTGGCCGAGTCTCCAGCCGCCCAAGTGGAATAGCACCTGGGCTTTGATGGTGGTTTGAGCACTCTGAGGACCGCCTTGATGCTTTGTATGCCTGGAGCCTTCTTAACCTGGCACTTGTAGATTCCAGAATCTTTGGGAGTCAGCAGCAAAAGTCCAATGCCGGCATCTCCTTTCTCAGGGTCCCGTGACTGGAAGTAGACTCTGCCATTCAGAGGTTCGTAGATGCTGTCGTAGATCTGCCCGGCCGTGTAGAGGACCACCTCTGCCGTTTCCATTGGGTGGCGTACGGACTTCACACTCCATTCGATCTCCAATGGGCCTTCATCCTCTGGGTCAGCCTTGAACTCGCAGTCCAGCTTCACATTCTCTCCCTCAGCCTTCTCCAAGATTCGGTTTTTTGTGGTGCTGATTTCCAGTCCTTGGGCCACCAGCGCCAAGACGAGAACCTGGAAGAGACGTTTTTCCATGGTTGCGCCATGACGAGAACCTGGAAGAGGTGTTTTTCCATGGTTGCGTCTGGCGAGAACCTGGAAGAGCGTTTTTCCATGGTTGCGTCTGACCAGAAGTTGGAAGAGCGTTTTTCCATGGTTGCGTCTGTTACAGAACTGATGAAATTACGCTTATATACTCCCGAGTCAGAAATGTTAGCATGCCCATCAGCAATTCCAACAGCCAATAGGATGACTGGATTGACTGTGTTTAAATTGAGAATTCCAGGAAGACAACCGGGACAATGACTTTGGGTATGATGAATTTAAGCGCCTTTTTTATTTATTGAGCTTTGATTGGTTGACAGCCAATTACATCACTTCTGGCAGGGTATATATAGACCAACATGGGCACACTGCGTCTGTAGCGACTAAGCGAACCTATTAGAATGTCTGTCAAGAAGGAGGTCACTTTTATGGAAATGCCACTTCCAAGCCGGCCAGGTCAAATTTTTGGAATTGTTCCCTTTGCACACGTTCTTGTCTCGAGATATATGACCTAATATAGACTTTATTTCTCCTTCATTCTGCAGTGCAAGTGCCAGGTACGCTATGGATCTCAATGGAACCGATAACCGGACTCCAGCCCCAAGCTGAACCAACCGTGGAAACCAGGCAAGTGTAATTCCCGGAAAGTTACATTCATATATGTAATTCAGTCTGAAGCTGAGTGATACATTTTTAAATTGTGCATTTTTGTTTTCCCTCCAGGTGCAGTTGCAAGTTGAGCGAGTACTCGGTGCTGGTCATCCTCCTGACCTTCTGCCTGGCTGGAGCGGTTTACTCAATCATCATCATCATTCTTTGCATTTATGGATACATATAAATGAAATAAAGTAGAGCTTGATTTCAAAGGAATTGTAGTCTGAGTCGTATCTGAGTCTCAAAAATTTGCTCGCCAGAGTAGAATATTTGGAAGTTCATCTTCCGGGAAAATGACCTCCGTGGGGTACCTACCAAAGACACGAGCCCCAGACAGTTCCCTGACCAAGGGGACCAAAGGTAGTTAGTCGCTGGTGGTCGAGATCAGCTTCCAGGAAAATGACCTCCGTGGGGTACCTACCCAAAGAGACATGCCCCAGACAGTCCCCGGACTCAGGCGAAAGAAGGTAGTTAGTCAATGCGGGTCAAGATCACCTTCCGGGAAAATGACCTCCACGGGGTACCTACCATTATCACACCCAAAACAATCCCCTGACTTACAATCCTCCAGGACAGCCTCCTCCTCCATCTACCTGGCGCACCACTTGAACCTGTTGACCCACTCTTAAGCCACTTACTTCCACTTACACCTACTTCCAGGAAGTTGACCTCCACGGGGTACCTACCATTATCACACCCAAAACAATCCCCTGACTTACAATCCTCCAGGACAGCCTCCTCCTTCATCTACCTGGCGCACCACTTGAACCTGTTGACCCACTCTTAAGCCACTTACTTCCACTTACACCTACTTCCAGGAAGTTGACCTCCACAGGGTACCAACCCAAGACACAAGCCACAGACGGACTCAGGTTTGACGGGGAAGAAAGGTAAGGGTTCATTGGTGGTCAAGATCACCTTCCAGGATAAGGACCTCCACGGGGTACCTACCCAAGTCACAAACCCCAGAAAGTCATTGGATTCGGGGGAAAGAAGTTACAGCGTCGATGGTGGTCACGATCACCTTCCAGGATAAGGACCTCCACGGGGCACCTACCCAATGCACAAGCCCCAGACGGACTCAGGTTTCCGGAGAAGGAAGGTAAGGGTTCATTGGTGGTCAAGATCACCTTCCAGGAAAATGTCCTCCACGGGGTACCTACCCAAAGACACAAGGCCCCACAAAGTCCCTGGACATCATTGGATAGAGGGTAGGTTAGTCAAGGGTGGTTAAGATCAGCTTCCAGGAAAATGACCTCAATGGGTTCACTGCCAAAGACAACAAGCCCCTAACAGTGCCAGGTCTGAGGGGAGAGAAGTTGAAGAGTCAAATGTGGTCAAGATCAGCTTCCAGGAAAATGACCTCCATGGGGTACCTACCCAAGACACAAGCCCCAGAAAGAAGTCCATTTCCATGGTGGAACTTGGACCGAGAACCAGGGTGAATTACTGGAAGTTGATGTCGATTTTGTGGGAATGCATTCATACACGATAAGCAATAGCGCAGTGGTTGTGGTCTCAGTGCCAAGTGCTTCACAGTGGGTTTTGGCACCGGGTAGATTTCCAGGATTTTTACTTTGGGGGTGATGAGAACTTCAAGGCAATTGGCTGTTGCGTGATGACGTCGTTGCAACCATAGCCTATAAATATAGGTGTCCCTTAGATGATACGATAGAAGGAGACAATGCGGTGTATGACTTGCATGTTGAGAAGAGATGGCGACCAAGCGTGGCAAGACCCAGCCGCAGCAGCAACAGACCAAGCGGAAGGTAAGTTCCTGGAAGTTCACGTCACCTTTGTGGAAAAGGGTTGGCTTGTCCACATGGAGGACCCAGGGTGATAACCATTCAGTCCATATTGCTGATGTGAAAGTGATCCATTTCCATGTCTCCTATTTTATTTATACCTTGTTGTTGTATAGTTGGAATTCCTTGACAGCGACGACGAGGAGGAGATCCTGGAACAAAGCGCCGTGGCTCTGACACAGGAGGTGCTCTCACAGAAATTGAACGTGGTGCGTAGTGTTCCTGGAACTGGTAGAGTGTTATATAGAGAAAAGCAATACTTCTTCCTTACAAAAGACCTAAGACTCTGTTTCTTTAGACTGCTGATACCACTCCCAAGTCCAAGGAAAGGAAAAAGGAGAAGAAGAATAAGGACAAAGGCCATAGCAGAAAGATGGACCAGTCTAAGAAGAATGTGGAAGATGGGAAAAAAGTTTCAGGGAAGAAAAAGAGACGGCCTGACAAAGAACGACAACTTCCCGACAGAATCAACACTTATGTAAGTGGAGATGGGAGCATAAATATACGATCTCTCTTAACTGTCACAGAAGCATTAACCTTTCATTTTTGTCTTCAGGGAATTCGGAGAGAGCTCAGCTTTACTGCAGAATTCCTGGCCATGCTCAGACTTGTCTTCCAAAAGGACATTGAGAAAAAATTCATTTCCAAGAAGAGAATCAAGGACGTTCTGAGGAGGAACCCAGCATTCCAACGGATCTGCAAACAGATGGAACTGTCGGTTGAAAATGTCCGGAGCCGAATTCGCATCATGATAAAAAAGGCGTGAATTCTTTTCATCTGTGTCTTTCACGTTGACATTTGAATTAAAAAAAAATAAAAATAAAAATAAATATGTGCATATTACAGAGACTCAGTGTATTTTTCCAAGTCAGATTCCTGAAAACATCTGCACAAGACTCTAGGTTCATGTTCCAGGAAATGGACCTCCATGGGAGTCAAGTAAACCAACTATGGTCAGTTGTAAAGATCGTGAATGGTGGGTGGATTCACATTCCAGAAATTAGAACTCCATGGCTAACCTATCAAAGACAACAGCCCAGGACGGTAACCTGACTGAGGGATGGAAAAAGTACACTGATCGGTGTCGAGTTGGTAAAAGTTCATGTTCCAGGAAACTGACCTCCGTGGAATGCCTATCAAAAAAAAAAATAAGTCCCAGACAGTCCTTTGCGTGTGGTAGGGAAAGAGTGATTGGTGGTAAAGTTCAAGTTCCAGGAAAGTGACCTCCATCAGGTAAGCCCCACATTGTGGTCACGCAGACAGTCCCCTGAAAATGGGAAGCGAAGGAAAAGAGTGACCGGCGGTCAAAATCATTTTCCAGGAAATGGACCTCCATCAGGTAAGTGCCAACTACACAAGCCCCAAACAGTCCCCTGTTCCTGGTCAAGATCCAATCCAGGAAAAGGACCTCCATGGGGTTTGTAGCGCCTTCTTACCCCAGACAGTCCCCTCACTTAGGGGAGAAATGGTGAAGAGCGAATGGTGGTCAAGTTCATGTTCCGGGAAATGGCCCTCCATCAGGTAAGTATCGACTGCACAAGCCCCAAACAGTCCCCTGTTCCTGGGGAACAAAGGAAAAGGTTGATCGGTGGTCAAGATCCAATCCAGGAAAGTGACCTCCATGGGTCTGTACCAACTACACAGGCCCCAAACAGTCCCCTGTTCCTAGGGAACAAAGGAAAAGGTTGATCGGTGTTCAAGATGCAATCCAGAGAAGTGACCTCCACGGAGTTTGTAGCACCTTCTTGCCCGAGACAGTCCCCTGACTATGGGAAGCAAAGGAAAAGAGTGAATGGTGGTCAAGTTCATCTTCCAGGAAATGGACCCCCATCAGGTAAGTACCAACTACACAAGCCCCAAACAGTCAACTGATCCTGGGGAACAAAGGCAAAGGCTGATCGGTGGTCAAGATCCAATCCAGGAAAGTGACCTCCATGGGTCTGTACCAACTACACAAGCCCCAAACAGTCCCCTGATCCTGTGGAACAAAGGGCAAGGTTGATCGGTGGTCAAGATCCAATCCAGGAAAGTGACCTCCATGGGGATAGTACCACCCTTGTCCCCCAGACAGTTCCATGACTATGGGAAGCAAAGGCAAAGGTTTATCGGTGGTCAAGATCCAATCCAGGAAATGGACCTCCATCAGGTAAGTACCAACTGCACACGCCGCAAACAGTCCCCTGATCCTGGGGAACAAAGGCCAAGGTTGATCGGTGGTCAAGATCCAATCCAGGAAAGTGACCTCCATACGTATGTACCAACTACACAAGCCCCAGACTGTCCCCTCACTTGGGGGGGGGGGGGTGAAGAGTGAATGGTGTTCAAGTTCGTCTTCCGGGAAATGGACCTCCATCAGTTATGTACCAACTGCACACGCCGCAAACAGTCCCCTGATCCTGGGGAACAAAGGCAAAGGCTGATCGGTGGTCAAGATCCAATCCAGGAAAGTGACCTCCATACGTATGTACCAACTACACAAGCCCCAAACAGTCCCCTCACTTGGGGGGGGGGGGTGAAGAGTGAATGGTGTTCAAGTTCGTGTTCCGGGAAATGGACCTCCATCAGTTATGTACCAACTGCACACGCCGCAAACAGTCCCCTGATCCTGGGGAACAAAGGCCAAGGTTGATCGGTGGTCAAGATCCAATCCAGGAAAGTGACTTCCATGGGGATAGAACCACCCTTGTCCCCTGGTCTGTAAACTGACTATGGAAAGCAATGGAAAAGAGTGATCTTCCAGGAAATGGACCTCCATCAGGAAAGTACTAACTACACAAGCCCCAAACAGTCCCCTGATCCTGGGGAATAGAGGAAAAAGTTGATCGGTGGTCAACATCCAATCCAGCAAGAGGACCTCCATGGGTATGTACCAACTACACAAGCCCCAGACTGTCCCCTCACTTGGGGGAGAAATGGTGAAGAGTGAATGGTGGTCAAGTTCACCTTCCGGGAAAACGACCTGCATTGGCTATCTATCAAAAATCAATTCCCAGAAAGTCCATGACTGACGAGGGAACACTAATGAGTGATGGAATGCCAAGTTCACTTTCCAGGAAATTTACCTGCATGGGTTCAGTAAAAGAGAGCAATATTGTGGAATTCCAAGTTTACTTCGTTTGTACATGAAAGATGATTTGACAGTTAGAAAGTTATTTAATCGCCTCATGCTGCCAACTAGTGGAGAATCAGTGTAACAACAAAAGTGCATTTTTTTTATTACTGTGTTTTTGTTGTTAAAAAAGGTATTTACTGTTTAAAAAAAAAACAATTGTTTGAAATTAAACATTGTAACATTTATTTGGGATATCGTTTTTACCAGTAATAGAGGAGTTGTATGGTTCCATAGAAATTCCACATTATGTGCGCCCGAATGTGTAATTTTGCCCCAAGCGGCACCTAACAGATCCTAATTAGGGTTACGCGTTAGGGTTAGGGGAATGAAAGCGAACCTGCCTTCTAGGGAAGGCAGGAAATGCACGGGCCGTCCCAGAACGTCCCCCTCTCCCCCCATCCCAAGACCCATAACGAGTCTGCGGTCTTTGAAGTGCCTGGAAACGGGGGCGACCGCGCCTCCTCCCGTATTCCACTTGGATCCACTCCCCTGGAGTGGGTCCACTCATTGTTGTTTTAATTGTATTTATTTTTTTGTATTTTTAATGTATTTTTGAATTTTTTTTGTGTTTTTGTATTTTTTAGAACAAATGAAACAAATGAAATTAAACTGTTTTTAACTAATCCAAAAAGAATGAAATCAAATAAAAATAAATGAAATAAAGATTGTTTTTAATCAAATAAACTAAAACCAAATGAATTTAAATGAAAAACTCCTAAAACAAATGCAGCGTGCCCAGCGTTCGGCCTATCCGGGCCTTCCTCAGGCTGGGCACGGTGGAAATAAAATGGTAAGCTAGCTGGCTGGCTGTTCAGAAAAGTCGCTCGGTCTGGAGGTCAGAGGAGAAATGAGCTCCTGAGCTCTGCAGCTCCTTTTATACCCCGCCCCAATGAATTTTTGTACACTATGAACTTACCCAATTTGACATGTTCCTTGTTTTTTAACCCTGTAATTGCTGTATGTTTTTAACTTTTTAATCCCTTTTCCTATAAAATATCCATGAATTACCCTATTAAACGATCAATTAATGAAATTATAATGAATTAAACCCTATATTAATAGTTTTTATCTGTATTTATTTAATATTATAAAAATTATAAATTTTTAATCCAACTTATAATTAGAATATGAAACAACGAAGACTAGGGTTAGGGTTACAAGACTACACAACACCGAGGTTAGGGTTAGGGTTAGGGTAGGGTTAGGGTTAAGTTAGGGTTATTACAACAACACCACAGAGGGTAGGGTTAGGGAAAGGGTAGGGTTAAGGTTACATTAGGGTTTTAAAAACTAGGGTAGGTTAGGAAACTTTACAGTGACAACCCCCGGTTCATCCATCGACTGGCCGGTTGAGTAGGTATGTCAAGGGCTTGCACGGGCCGGCGCGTATTGTCTATCCATGGTTCCTTGTCAATAACCTTATCCCTCTTTGAAAAATAGATAAGACACGTGTGAGAGGGAGGGAGAGAAGCGAGTGTGGGTAGTAAGAGGTGTGTGTGTGTGTGTGTGTGTGTGTGTGTGTGTGTGTGTGTGTGTGTGTGTGTGTGTGTGTTGGGGGCAACTGCTTTGGTGTTCTGTCCTGGCGTGTCCATTTATGAATCCACTTGTGACATCATCCTGAACTGGAGTTGATACATACACAATATATGTATGTGTGGCTTTAAGTTATCGTTGTGAAATTATTGATAGCATTACATGGGGGCTTCGGTTTAAGCAATAAAGAGGTATGGTTAGGTTTCGGGCTAGTAAATGGGTGACTTTAGAATTATAGTTTTGAAGTTATTGATAACATTGGAAGCGAGGCTTCGGTTTAGGCAATAAGCCGGTATGGTTAGGTTTAGGGCTAGTAAATGGGTGACTTTAGAATTATAGTTGTGAAGTTGATGACATTGGAAGCGAGGCTTCGGTTTAGGCATTAAGCCGGTGTGGTTAGGTTTAGGGCTAGTGAATGGGTGACTTTAGAATTATAGTTGTGAAGTTGATGACATTGGAAGCGAGGCTTCGGTTTAGGCATTAAGCCGGTGTGGTTAGGTTTAGGGCTAGTGAATGGGTGACTTTAGAATTATAGTTTTGAAGTTATTGATAACATTGGAAGCGAGGCTTCGGTTTGAGCAATAAGCCGGTATGGTTAGGTTTAGGGCTAGTAAATGGGTGACTTTAGAATTATAGTTGTGAAGTTGATGACATTGGAAGCGAGGCTTCGGTTTAGGCATTAAGCCGGTGTGGTTAGGTTTAGGGCTAGTGAATGGGTGACTTTAGAATTATAGTTGTGAAGTTGATGACATTGGAAGCGAGGCTTCGGTTTAGGCATTAAGCCGGTGTGGTTAGGTTTAGGGCTAGTAAATGGGTGACTTTAGAATTATAGTTGTGAAGTTATTGATGACATTGGAAGCGAGGCTTCGGTTTAGGCATTAAGCCGGTGTGGTTAGGTTTAGGGCTAGTAAATGGGTGACTTTAGAATTATAGTTGTGAAGTTATTGATGACATTGGAAGCGAGGCTTCGGCTAAGTTTTGAGGTTCGTGGTGAGTCCAAAATGTAATGAGTAAGAGTGGATGAGTGGAGTGGAATTTCAGATTCTTCTTAGGGAAGAGGTAAGGTTGTTTAGTTTAAGTGTTTTGAAGTAGAAAGTTTATTAATGGTTTATATCTTTACATTGGTCCAGCGCTGGATTGTTTTGAAGACTAAATTTCAGAACACGTCCTCAGTAGTGTACCTTGAGATCATTGACTGTTTCGGCCATTTATCACTAGACAGCCTCACTCAAGGAAGGCCCCACGGGTTTGATCAGGTCCGTGTGTGTTCTGTAGCCAATTTGGTCATTTTTGTGAGATTTTTGAAGTTTATGATGTTTTGATAGAACGTTTTTGGATTAGAAGATTAATTCTGATAAAGTTTTCTTATAAATATAATTGTATATGATTAGTAATTTGTGGGGATAAAATTTGGTAGGATAAAAATAGATCTAAAAGGGCAAATTGAGGTGGGTATTCTAGTAAATAATGGAGTTAGAGGGGGGTTAGTTTGTTGTACTTGAGGAGGAATTTTGGTTCGATTGAGGGGATTTCTTTGAGAGTTACATTCAGTGCTGTGAAATTTTCACAAATATTGTTAAATGATGTTTATAAATTGCTCCCTAGGGTCCTGTTGCATCCTCGGTTTGATCCCTCGGCTGGATCAGCGGATGTGGTGTTTGGGGGTAGGTGGCAATTTGAAGGAGTCCAATTTTGGTTATTTGGGTTATTCAAATTGAAGCGTGTGTGGTGTAGTGTGGGCTGGTGTGTGGGTGAGGTTAATCCTCCTAGAAGACTGGGTTACGTTTAAGGCCCTGATACCCTGGGCCGCCTTTCCCGTAGTGCTGTCCTGTAGTCGGAACACGGGGGGCCGCATACTTACCCCCTGACCAGCTTTGACCATTCGTTAGCACCGCAAGGTATCCCTGGTCAGACCAGTTAGGGCTGCAGAGTCTGGGTCCTGCCCTTCTGCTTGCGAAACTTGTCAGGCTCTGCTCTTTGTTCCGTGCGCCATATCTGTCATCAGCAGACTGAGCAAGTTTAATTCCAAACTTCGTGGTCCATACACGCTCACCAGAAGTTGGATATTATAAGTCCCTACGTGTGGATTTTGAGTGTAGTGTGTATATTTACCAATCTTCTCAAATGAGTCTCAGGAACGTCGGCTGGTGCGATGTGTAGGGAAGGATGCTTATGGGTAGATTTGGTTCAGTGGGTCTGTGTCTGTGCTTCCTCTCTCACTCGTGGTTGCACTTTTGGGTTGGTGTGTGTTGTGGATGGCTGAGGTTTTTCTAGTGTGTTAATCTTACATTGTCTTTTTAGGATGTTTGTTAAGTTTTGAGGAGGTTTGATCTTTGTTAGATTAGTTATTTTTATTGTTTTATCTGTTTTAAATTGGTTGTGTAAGTGTTGATTCTTTATGGTTCTCATGTTGGTCGTATGTGCTTGGTCGTGGTTTTCTGGTGTGTTAATGCTATTTTGTGTCTTTACATGATGTTTGTTAAGTTTTGAGGAGGTTTGATCTTTGTTAGATTAGTTATTTTATTTGCTTTTACCTGTTTTGAGTTGATTGTGTCGGATGTTGAGTCTTTATGGTTCTCATGTTGGTTGTATGTACTTGGTCGTGGTTTTCTGGTGTGTTAATCCTATTTTGTGTCTTTTCAGGATGTTTGTTAAGTTTTGAGGAGGTTTGATCCTTGTTAGATTAGTTATTTTATTTGCTTTTACCTGTTTTGAGTTGGTTGTGTCTGCTGTTGGTTCTATATGATTCTCATCTGGATTTTGATTGGACAGAGGCAGCGTCATAGGTCTGTTACGGGGCTGCCATTTTTCTTTTACAGGGGCAGCATAAGAGAATGAACTCTGATGCTGCAGTTTTATTTAAACAGGGGCAGCACAACAGAATTAAATCTGGTGCTGGAGTTTTGGCTCTATAGTACAGCAGGTTGGGACCTGGTGCATGTTATTTTGGCTGTGTTCTGCCCATCACCCCTGTTGTGGGGCTGTGCTCCTCAGTCATGGTTTTGCAGAAGCGTGCGTTCTGATTGGCTGAGAGTGTCCAGTTGGGTATTTTTCTGTTTATTTTCATTTTATGTCTTTTAGGGTATTTGTAAGGTAATGAGGAGGTTTGAACTTTGTGGGATTAGTTTGTCTTTTAATATTTCAAGTTATTTTCATGTTTTTTAAGTTGTGTCTGGTTCTCAAGATGGCTGCTTATCTACTTCCTCTTCCTGTGTGTGTGGGTTGGAGCGTTCTGATTGGCTGAGAATCTCCCGTTGAGTGTTTTCTATGTTATTCTTGCTTAATGTTTTTGTTAGGGGTTCTGTATAGTTTGAGGAGTGTTGGTCTTTGTGAAAGTAGCTTTTTTCTATTTTCTTTTCATGTATTTTAGTTGATTTAGATAAGTAAAATGGGTTGATTCCCTAAGGTTCTCATGTTTTGACAGCTGTCAAGGAAGAAAGGATGGGGGGGGGGGGGGGGGGTTGTTTGTTTCTGTCACATTGTTGTTCTATGGGCACCTTCTTTTTTTAGGAGGTGTATGTTTTGGCTCTTTATTGTTGGTACTTATCTTTGTTATTTTTGAGGATGGGATAGGTGTTTTAATTGTTTATACCTTTTCCATTTGTTTTATTTAGTCAGGGTGATTGTTTTTGGTGGGATTTTTATTTTGATCTCATGTTGTATATTTTTGGAGAGGAGAATTGTTTTGGATCCTCGTTTTTATAGTTGTTGGGGGCTTCTTTGGAGGTGGTCTTGTATTGTAGTCATCTTTCAGGCTGCTTTTCAGGTATTGTCGTCTTCTTAGGGGCTTCTCCTGAGGTGGTCCTGTGTTGTCCTCTTCTTGGTTGTTTCTCCTCTTCTTGTGTTTCCCATCTTGTCTGTGTGCGTCGTCTGATGTGAGGGGGTGGGGTGGGGCTGGGTATGATGGTCCTGTGATTGTGTAGATGTGTGAGTAGAGAGAGGGGGAGAGGAGAGGAAGGAAAGGCATACCAGGGAGAGAACTGAGAGGATGGAGCCAAGGTGGCGGGCCGGAGTAGGGTCTCCTCCACCCCACCCGGAGTAGGGTTTGGGCTCTCACCCGCCTCCGCTCCCTCTGGTTTAGAAGGAAGAGAGAAGGAGTGAGTTGGGATAGAGGTTGTCGAGGAGATGGAGCCAAGGTGGTGGACCCGGTGTAGGGTCTCATCCACCCCACCCGGAGTAGGGTTTGGGCTCTCACCTGCCTCTGCTCCCTCTGGTTTAGAGGGAAGAGAGAAGGAGTGAGTTGAGATAGAGGTTGTCGAGGAGATGGAGCCAAGGTGGTGGACCCGGTGTGGGGTCTCATCCACCCCACCGAGTGGGGTTTGGGCTCTCACCTGCCTCTGCTCCCTCTGGTTTAGAGGGAAGAGAGAAGGAGTGAGTTGAGATAGAGGTTGTCGAGGAGATGGAGCCAAGGTGGTGGACCCGGTGTAGGGTCTCATCCACCCCACCCGGAGTAGGGTTTGGGCTCTCACCTGCCTCTGCTCCCTCTGATTTAGAGGAAGAAGAAGGTGTGAAGAGGAGGAAACAAAGAGAGGGAGGTTTTCTGGCGTTCTCGGAACTGTATGGTACGAAGGTCCGAAGGCTCTGGCTGGTTAGGTTAGGAAACTTTACAGTGACAACCCCGGTTCATCCATCGACTGGCGGTTGAGTAGGTATGTCAAGGGCTTGCAGACGGGCGGCGTATTGTCTATCCATGGTTCCTTGTCAATAACCTTATCCCTCTTTGAAAAATAGATAAGACAGGGGTGAGAGGGAGGGAGAGAAGGGAGTGTGGGTAGAAAGAGGTGTGTGTGTGTGTGTGTGTGTGTGTGTGTGTGTGTGTGTGTGTGTGTGTGTGTGTGTTGGGGCGAACTGCTTTGGTGTTCTGTCCTGGCGTGTCCATTTATGAATCCACTTGTGACATCATCCTGAACTGGAGTTGATACATACACAATATATGTATGTGTGGCTTTAAGTTATCGTTGTGAAATTATTGATAGCATTACATGGGGCTTCGGTTTAAGCAATAAAGAGGTATGGTTAGGTTTAAGACTAGTAAATGGGTGACTTTAGAGTTATAGTTTTGAAGTTATTGATAACATTGGAACCGAGGCTTCGGTTTAGGCAATAAGCCGGTATGGTTAGGTTTAGGGCTAGTAAATGGGTGACTTTAGAATTATAGTTGTGAAGTTGATGACATTGGAAGCGAGGCTTCGGTTTAGGCATTAAGCGGTGTGGTTAGGTTTAGGGCTAGTGAATGGGTGACTTTAGAATTATAGTTGTGAAGTTGATGACATTGGGCGAGGCTTCGGTTTAGGCATTAAGCCGGTGTGGTTAGGTTTAGGGCTAGTGAATGGGTGACTTTAGAATTATAGTTTTGAAGTTATTGATAACATTGGAGCGAGGCTTGGTTTGAGCAATAAGCGGTATGGTTAGGTTTAGGGCTAGTAAATGGGTGACTTTAGAATTATAGTTGTGAAGTTGATGACATTGAAGCGAGGCTTCGGTTTAGGCATTAAGCCGGTGTGGTTAGGTTTAGGGCTAGTGAATGGGTGACTTTAGAATTATAGTTGTGAAGTTGATGACATTGGAAGCGAGGCTTCGGTTTAGGCATTAAGCCGGTGTGGTTAGGTTTAGGGCTAGTAAATGGGTGACTTTAGAATTATAGTTGTGAAGTTATTGATGACATTGGAAGCGAGGCTTCGGTTTAGGCATTAAGCCGGTGTGGTTAGGTTTAGGGCTAGTAAATGGGTGACTTTAGAATTATAGTTGTGAAGTTATTGATGACATTGGAAGCGAGGCTTCGGCTAGGGTTAGGGTAAGGGTTAGGGTAAGGGGGGTAAGGGTAGGGTAGGGTAGGGTAGGGTTAGGGTTAGGGTTAGGGTTAGGGTAAGGGTTACGCGTTAGGCGCGCCCGACTTCGCGATCGCGGAGCAGATTGCGTCGAGGGGATAGGGAGTTGCTAGGTTTTTCGTCGGTTAGCTAATGTGCTAACTCGCACGCCCGTGCATTCCAAGGTCCGGCCCCTGACCCTCGTGCGGGACTTGGAATTAACTCGCGAGTTCCGCAATTTGGACAAACCGTTAGTTGGAATTCCAACATTTGGAGCAAACGGTGACAAAATGACCTCGGAAAAAAATCACGCGAGTACTCTTAAACGAGTCGTTCTCAAAAATGTGATTTGTGGGAGCAAACGACCATTTTCGCCCCTATTCCAGGCGGTTTTTAAAAATACTTGGTGTAATTATTGACTTGGCCACCAGGGGTCCTCGTTCAGCTGTCGTTCAATTCCAGGTCGAAGCCTAAGCCTAGTTCCGTGAAATGCAATTCCACGTACCGCACATTCCAAAGTCCAAAGATTCAATGGTGGTCCAGATCAGCTTCCAGGAAAGTTACCTCCATGGGGTACCTATCACAAACACGCCCAAGACAGTCCCCTGACTTAGGGTGAAAAAAAAAGGTAAAGAGTCAACGGTGGTCCAGATCAGCTTCCAGGAAAGTTACCTCCACGGTGTACCTATCACAAACACGCCCAAGACAGTCCACTGACTTAGGGTAAAAAAACCGGTAAAGATTCAATGGTGGTCCAGATCAGCTTCCAGGAAAGTAACCTCCATGGAGTACCTATCACAAACACGCCCAAGACAGTCCACTGACTTAGGGTAAAAAAAAAGGTAAAGAGTCACTTGTGTGCACCATCACTTTCCAGGAAAGTGACCTCCATGGGGTAACTATCCAAGACACAAGCCCCAGAAAGTCCCAGGTCTCAGGGGTCAGAAGGTAGTTAGTCAGGTGGTCAAGATCACCTTCCATTAAAAGCGACCTCCATGGGGTAACTGCAAAAGGCGTAGGCCCCAGGCAGTCCCCTTAGAGAGGGGTAAAGAAGGAACGCATGATCAATTGTGGTAAAATTCAGCTTCAGGACAATGACCTCCATGGGTTACCTACCAAAGACACATGCCCCCACACAGTCCTTGGACTCAGGCGACAGAAGATAGTTAGTCCACGGTGGTCCACATCAGCTTCCAGGAAAATGACCTCCATGGGGTGCATGCCAAAGACACAAGCCCCAGACAGGGCCGGTCTCAGGGGTCAGAAGGTAGTAAGTCAGTGGTGGACAGGATCACCTTCCAGGATAATGACCTCCATTGGGGTAACTGCAAAAGACGTGGGCCCCAGACAGTCCGCTCACAGAGGGTAAAGAAGGAACGCAGTCAATGTTGGTCAGGATCAGCTTCCGGGAGTATGACCCCCATGGGGTACCTACCGACGACACATGCCCCCGACAGTCCCTGGACTCAGGGGACAGAGGGTAGTTAGTCAACGGCGGTAAAGATCAGCTTCCAGGATAGTGACCTCCATGGGGTACCTACCAAAGACACATGCCCCCACACAGTCCCTGGACTCGGGGGACAGAAGGTAGGTAGTCAACGGTGGTCAAGATCACCTTCCACTCAATTGACCTCCATGGGGTACCTATCAAAAACTCAAGCCCCAGACTGTCCCCAGACTAAGGTGACAGAAGGTTGTCAGTCAATTGTGGTCATATTCAGCTTCCAGGAAAATGACCCCCATGGGGTACCTACAAGAGACACATGCCCCCGACAGTCCCTGGACTCAGGGGACAGAGGGTAGTTAGTCAACGGTGGTCCACATCACCTTCCAGGATAAAGACCTCCATGGGGTAACTGCAAAAGACGTAGGCCCCACACAGTCCGCTCACAGAGGGTAAAGAAGGAACGCAGTCAATGTCGGTCAGGATCAGCTTCCGGGCGTATGACCCCCACGGGGTACCTACCAAAGACACAGGCCCCAGACAGTCCCCAGACTAAGGTGACAGAGGGTAGTTAGTCAATGGTGGTCAAGATCAGCTTCCAGGAAAATGACCTCCATGGAGTAACTAACAAATACCTAAGCCCGACATGGTCCTCTCATTTAGGGGAGCAAATCGAAAGACAGTGAAGCCCTAATGCTGGGCTCGAGACAACTTTCAGGAAAATGACCTCCATGGGGTACCTACCAAAGACACAAGCCCCAGTCTGTTCCAGGACTCAGGGACACAAAGGTAGTGATTCAATGGAACTCAAGATCAGCTTCCAGGATAAGGACCTCCACTGGGTACCAACCCGAGACACAAGCCCCAGAAAGTCATTGGATTCCTGGGAAACAAGTTACAGCTTCAATGGTGGTCAGGATCACCTTCCAGGAAAATGACCCCCATGGGGAACTTACCATAATCACACCCAAAACAATCAACTGGCTTACCATCCTCCAGGACAGCCCCCTTCTCCTTCGACCTGGCGCACCACTCGAACCTGTTCACCCACTCTTAAGCCCTCCCCACGGACTAAACCAATAATGCACCCCCCGCAGCGTTCCAGGTAACCTAAATGTTGATGTTCCTTCCAGGAAGATGACCTCCGCAGGGTGCCAACCCAAGACACAAGCCCCAGATTGGACTCAGGTTTCCGGGGAAGGAAGGGAAGGGTGCAATGGTGGTCCGCATCGACTTCCGGGAAAAATGACCTCCACGGGGTACCAACCCAAGACTCAAGCCCCACACAAGGCAAGGTTTCCGGGGAAGGAAGTAGTCCATTGGTGGTCAACACCTCCTTCCAGGAAAATGACCCCCATGGGGAACTTACCATAATCACACCCAAAACAATCAACTGGCTTACAATCCTCCAGGACAGCCACCCTTCTCCTTCGACCTGGCGCACCACTCGAACCTGTTCACCCACTCTTAAGCCCCCCCACGGACTAAACCAATAATACACCCCCCACGCGCGTTCGTGCCCTTGGTCATCTAAATGTCGATGTTCCTTCCAGGAAGATGACCTCCGCAGGGTGCCAACAAAAGACACAAGCCCCAGATTGGACTCAGGTTTCCGGGGAAGGAAGGGAAGGGTGCAATGGTGGTCCGCATCGACTTCCGGGAAAATGACCTCCATGGGGTACCTACCGTTATCACATACAAAACAATCCCCTGACTTAGAAATCCTCCAGGACAGCCCCCTCCTCCATCTACCTGGCGCACCACTCGAACCTGTTCACCCACTCTTAAGCCCCCCCACGGACTAAACCAATAATACACTAAATGTTGATGTTCCTTCCAGGAAGATGACCTCCGCAGGGTGCCAACAAAAGACACAAGCCCCAGATTGGACTCAGGTTTCCGGGGAAGGAAGGAAGGTGCAATGGTGGTCATATCGACTTCGAGAAAATGACCTCCATGGGGTACCTACCGTTATCACATACAAAACAATCCCCTGACTTAGAAATCCTCCAGGACAGCCCCCTCCTCCATCTACCTGGCGCACCACTCGAACATGTTCACCCACTCTTAAGCCCCCCCACGGACTAAACCAATAATACACCCCCCACGCGCGTTCGTGCCCTTGGTCATCTAAATGTCGATGTTCCTTCCAGGAAGATCACCTCCGCAGGGTGCCAACAAAAGACACAAGGCCCAAACAGCGTCAGGTTTCCGGGGAAGGCAGGTAAAGGTCCATTGGTGGTCAGCATCACCTTCCTGGATAAGGACCTCCTTCCAGAAAAATGACTTCCACAGGGTACATATCCAAGACACTACCCCCAGACTGACTCAGGTTTCCGGGGCAGGAATTTAAAGGTTCACTGGTGGTGACGATCAACTTCCTGGAAAATGTCCTCCAAGGGGTACCTACCCAAGACACAAGCCCCAGAAAGTCCTTGGATTCAGGGGGACGAAGTAAAAGGTTCAATGGTGGTCACGATCACCTTCCAGGAAAATGACCTCCATGGGGTACCTATCACTATCACACCCAAAACAATCCCCTGACCTACAATCCTCCAGGACAGCCCCCTTCTCCATCTACCTTGCTCACCACTCAAACCAGTTCACCCACTCTTAAGCACCCCCCCACGGACTAAACCAATAATGCACCCCCCACGCGCGTTCGTGCCCTTGGTAATCTAAATTTTGATGTTCCTTCCAGGAAAACGTCCTCCATGGGGTCCCAACCCAAGAAACAAGCCCCACACAGTGTCTGGTTTCTGGGGAAGCAAGGTAAAGGTTCATTGGTGGTCACGTTCACCTTCCAGGAAAATGACCTCCACGGTGTACCAACCCAAGACACAAGCCCCAGACAGCGCCAGGTTTCTGGGGAAGGAAGGTGAAGGTCCATTGGTGGTCAAATTCACCTTCCAGGAAAATGTCCTCCACGGGGTACCAACCCAAGACACAAGCCCCAAACAGTGCCAGGTTTCCGGGGAAGGGAGGTAAAGGTTAATTGGTGGTCACGATCACCTTCCAGGAAATTGTCCTCCACTGGGTACCAACCTAAGATTCAAGCCCCACACAGTGTAAGGTTTCCGGGGAAGTAAGGTAGAGGTTCACTGGTGGTCAACATCACCTTCCAGGAAAATTACCTCCAATGGGTACCTACCACTGTCACACCCTAGACAATCCCCTGACTTGCAATCCTCCAAGGCAGCCCCCTTCTCCATCTACCTTGCTCACCACTCAAACCAGTTCACCCACTCTTAAGCACCCCCCCACGGACTAAACCAATAATGCACCCCCCACGCGCGTTCGTGCCCTTGGTAATCTAAATTTTGATGTTCCTTCCAGGAAAACGACCTCCACAGGGTACCTACCCAAGAGACAAGCCCCAGACGGACTCAGGTTTCCGGGGAAGGAAGGTAAAGGTTCATTGGTGGTCAGCATCACCTTCCAGGAAAATTTCCTCCACGGGGTACCAACCCAAGACACAAGCCCCAAAACAGTGCCAGGTTTCCGGGGAAGGGAGGTAAAGGTTCATTGGTGGTCAAGATCACCTTCCAGGAAAATGCCCTCCACGGGGTACCAACCCGAGACACAAGCCCCAGACAGTTGCTGTTTTCCGGGGAAGGAAGGTAAAGGTTTTATGGTGGTCCACATCACCTTCCAGGAAAATGACTTCTCCAGGGGGTAACAACCTAAGACACAAGCCCCAGAAAGACTCAGGTTTCCGGGGAAGGAAGGTAAAGGTTCATTGGTGGTCAGCATCACCTTCCAGGAAAATGTCCTCCATGGGGTCCCAACCCAAGAAACAAGCCCCACACAGTGTCTGGTTTCTGGGGAAGCAAGGTAAAGGTTCATTGGTGGTCACGATCACCTTCCAGGAAATTGTCCTCCACGGTGTACCAACCCAAGACACAAGCCCAAGACAGCGCCAGGTTTCTGGGGACGGAAGGTAAAGGTTCACTGGTGGTCAGCATCACCCACCAGGAAAATGACTTCCACAGGGTACCCACCCAAGACACAAGCCCCAAACAGTGCCAGGTTTCCGGGGTAGGGAGGTAAAGCTTAATTGGTGGTCAAGTTCACCTTCCAGGAAAATGACCTCCACGGTGTACCAACCCGAGACACAAGCCCCAGACAGGGCCAGGTTTCTGGGGAAGCAAGGTAAAGGTTCATTGGTGGTCACGATCACCTTCCAGGAAATTGTCCTCCACGGTGTACCAACCCAAGACACAAGCCCAAGACAGCCCCAGGTTTCTGGGAAGAAGGAAGGTTCACTGGTGGTCAGCATCACCTTCCAGGAAAATGACTTCCACAGGGTACCAACCCAAGACACAAGCCCCAAACAGTGCCAGGTTTCCGGGGAAGGGAGGTAAAGGCTAATTGGTGGTCAAGTTCACCTTCCAGGAAAATGTCCTCCACGGGGTAGCAACCCAAGACACAAGCCCCAAACAGTGCCAGGTTTCCGGGGAAGGGAGGTAAAGGTTAATTGGTGGTCATGATCACCTTCCAGGAAATTGTCCTCCACTGGGTACCAACCTAAGATTCAAGCCCCACACAGTGTAAGGTTTACGGGGAAGTAAGGTAGAGGTTCATTGGTGGTCAACATCACCTTCCAGGAAAATTACCTCCACGGTGTGCCAACCCAAGACACAAGCCCCAAACAGTGCCAGGTTTCCGGGGAAGGGAGGTAAAGTTTAATTGGTGGTCAAGTTCACCTTCCAGGAAATTGTCCTCCACGGTGTACCAACCCAAGACACAAGCCCCAGACAGGGCCAGGTTTCCGTGGAAGGGAGGTTAAGGTTCATTGGTGGTCAGCATCACCTTCCAGGAACATGTCATCCACTGGGTACCAACCCAAGACACAAGCCCCAGACGGACTCAGGTTTCCGGGGAAGGAAGGTAAAGGTTCATTGGTGGTCAAAATCACCTTCCAGGAAAATGCCCTCCACGGGGTACCAACCCGAGACACAAGCCCCAGACAGTGGCTGTTTTCCGGGGAAGTAAGGTAAAGGTTTTATGGTGGTCCACATCACCTTCCAGGAAAATGACTTCTCCAGGGGGTAACAACCTAAGACACAAGCCCCAGAAAGACTCAGGTTTCCGGGGAAGGAAGGTAAAGGTTCATTGGTGGTCAGCATCACCTTCCAGGAAAATGTCCTCCATGGGGTCCCAACCCAAGAACCAAGCCCCACACAGTGTCTGGTTTCTGGGGAAGCAAGGTAAAGGTTTTATGGTGGTCCACATCACCTTCCAGGAAAATGCCCTCCACGGGGTACCAACCCAAGACACAAGCCCAAGACAGCGCCAGGTTTCTGGGGACGGAAGGTAAAGGTTCACTGGTGGTCAGCATCACCTACCAGGAAAATGACTTCCACAGGGTACCAACCCAAGACACAAGCCCCAAACAGTGCCAGGTTTCCGGGGAAGGGAGGTAAAGGTTCATTGGTGGTCAAGTTCACCTTCCAGGAAAATGACCTCCACTACCAACCCAAGACACAACCCCCAGCCAAGGCCAGGTATCTGGGAGAGCAAGGTAAAGGTTCATTGGTGGTCAAGTTCACCTTCCAGGAAAATGACCTCCACGGTGTACCAACCCAAGACACAAGCCCAAGACAGCGCCAGGTTTCTGGGGACGGAAGACAAAGGTTCACTGGTGGTCAGCATCACCTACCAGGAAAATGACTTCCACAGGGTACCAACCCAAGACACAAGCCCCAAACAGTGCCAGGTTTCCGGGGAAGGGAGGTAAAGGTTCATTGGTGGTCAAGTTCACCTTCCAGGAAAATGACCTCCACAGGGTAAATACCCAAGACACAAGCCCAAAACAGTGTCAGGTTTCCGGGGAAGGAAGGTAAAGGTGCATAGGTGGTCAAAATCACCTTCCAGGAAAATGTCCTCCACGGGGTACCAACCCAAGACACAAGCCCCAAACAGTGCCAGGTTTCCGGGGAAGGGAGGTAAAGGTTAATTGGTGGTCATGATCACCTTCCAGGAAAATGCCCTCCACGGGGTACCAACCTAAGATTCAAGCCCCACACAGTGTAAGGTTTCCGGGGAAGTAAGGTAGAGGTTCATTGGTGGTCAACATCACCTTCCAGGAAAATTACCTCCAATGGGTACCTACCACTGTCACACCCTAGACAATCCCCTGACTTGCAATCCTCCAAGGCAGCCCCCTTCTCCATCTACCTTGCTCACCACTCAAACCAGTTCACCCACTCTTAAGCACCCCCCCCCACGGACTAAACCAATAATGCACCCCCCACGCGCGTTCGTGCCCTTGGTAATCTAAATATTGATGTTCCTTCCAGGAAAACGACCTCCACAGGGTACCTACCCAAGAGACACGCCCCAGACGGACTCAGGTTTCCGGGGAAGGAAGGTAAAGGTTCATTGGTGGTCAAGATCACCTTCCTGGAAAATTTCCTCCACGGTGTACCAACCCAAGACACAAGCCCCAAACAGTGCCAGGTTTCCGGGGAAGGGAGGTAAAGTTTAATTGGTGGTCAAGTTCACCTTCCAGGAAATTGTCCTCCATGGTGTACCAACCCATGACACAAGCCCCAGACAGCGCCAGGTTTCTGGGGAAGGGAGGTGAAGGTTCATTGGTGGTCAAAATCACCTACCAGGATAAGGACCTCCACGGGGTACTTAGCCATGACATGAGCCCCACAAAGTCATTGGATTCGGGGCGGAAGTTTCAGCTTCAATGGTGGTCACGATCACCTTCCAGGAAAAGGACCACCACAGGGTACCTACCCAAGACACAACCCTCAGACGGACTGAGGTTTCCGGGGAAGGAATTTAAAGGTTCACTGGTGGTCAGGATCACCTTCCAGGATAAGGACCTCCACGGGGTACATAGCCATGACACAAGCCCCAGAAAGTCATTGGATTCCGGGGAAGGAAGTTTCAGCTTCAATGGTGGTCACGATCACCTTCCAGGAAAAGGACCTCCACAGGGAACCTGCCCAAGACACAAGCCCCAGAAAGTCATTGGATTCCTGGGAGAGAAGTTACAGCTTCATTGGTGGTCACGATCACCTTCCAGGAAAATGACCTCCACAGGGTAAATACCCAAGACACAAGCCCAAAACAGTGTCAGGTTTCCGGGGAAGGAAGGTAGAGGTTCATCGGTGGTCAACATCTCCTTCCAGGATAAGGACCTCCTTCCAGTAAAATGACCTCCACAGGGTACATGTCCAAGACACAAGCCCAAAACAGTGTCAGGTTTCCGGGGAAGGGAGGTTAAGGTTCATTGGTGGTCAGCATCACCTTCCAGGGACATGTCCTCCAGGGGGTGCCAAACCAAGACACAAGCCCCAGACAGACTCAGGTTTTCACGGAAGGAAGGTAAAGGTTCATCGGTGGTCAAGATCACCTTCCAGGAAAATGACCTCCACACGGAACCTGCCCAAGACACAAGCCCCAGAAAGTCATTGGATTCCTGGGAGAGAAGTTACAGCTTCATTGGTGGTCACGATCACCTTCCAGGAAAATGACCTCCACAGGGTAAATACCCAAGACACAAGCCCAAAACAGTGTCAGGTTTCCGGCGAAGGAAGGTAGAGGTTCATCGGTGGTCAACATCTCCTTCCAGGATAAGGACCTCCTTCCAGTAAAATGACCTCCACAGGGTACATGTCCAAGACACAAGCCCAAAACAGTGTCAGGTTTCCGGGGAAGGAAGGTTAAGGTTCATTGGTGGTCAGCATCACCTTCCAGGAACATGTCCTCCAGGGGGTACCAAACCAAGACACAAGCCCCAGACAGACTCAGGTTTTCAGGGAAGGAAGGTAAAGGTTCATCGGTGGTCAAGATCACCTTCCAGGAAAATGACCTCCGCACGGAACCTGCCCAAGACACAAGCCCCAGACAGTGTCAGGTTTCCGGTGAAAGAAGGTAGAGGTTAACTGGTGGCAGCATCACCTTCCAGGAACATGTCCTCCAGGGGGTACCAACCCAAGACACAAGCCCCAGACGGACTCAGGTTTGACGGGGAAGAAAGGTAAGGGTTCATTGGTGGTCACGATCAGCTTCCCGGAAAATGACCACCACAGGGTACCTACCCAAGACACAACCCCTAGACGGACTGAGGTTTTTCGGGGAAGGAAGGTAAAGGATCATTGGTGGTCAACATCACCTTCCAGGATAAGGACCTCCACGGGGTACATAGCCATGACACAAGCCCCAGAAAGTCATTGGTTTCCGGGGAAGGAAGTTTCAGCTTCAATGGTGGTCACGATCACCTTCCAGGAAAAGGACCTCCACAGGGTAAATACCCAAGACACAAGCCCAAAACAGTGTCAGGTTACGGGGGAAGGTAGATTAAGGTTCATTGGTGGTCAGCATCACCTTCCAGGAAAATGTCCTCCACTGGGTCCCAACCCAGGAAACAAGCCCCACACAGTGTCTGGTTTCCGGGGAAGCAAGGTAAAGGTTCATTGGTGGTCACGACCACTTTCCAGATTAAGGACCTCCACGGGGTACCAACCCAAGACCCAAGCCCCAGAAAGTCTTTGGAGTCCGGGGAAAGATGTTACAGCTTCAATGGTGGTCACGATCACCTTCCAGGAAAATGACCTCCATGGGGGAACCAACCCAAGACACAAGCCCAAGACAGTGTCAGGGTTCCGGGGAAGGACGGTAAAGGTCCTCTGGTGGTCCACATCACCTTCCAGGATAAGGACCTCCACAGGGTACAAACCCAAGACTCAGGCCCCACACAGTGTCAGGTTTCCGGGGAAGTCAGGTAGAGGTTCATTGGTGGTCGACATCACCTTCCAGGAAAATTACCTCCAATGGGTACCTACCACTGTCACACCCAAGACAATCCCCTGACTTGCAATCCTCCAAGGCAGCCCCCTTCTCCATCTACCTTGCTCACCACTCAAACCAGTTCACCCACTCTTAAGCGCCCCACCACGGACTAAACCAATAATGCACCCCCCACGCGCGTTCGTGCCCTTGGTAATCTAAATTTTGATGTTCCTTCCAGGAAAACGACCTCCACAGGGTACCTACCCAAGAGACAAGCCCCAGACGGACTCAGGTTTGACGGGGAAGGCAGGGAAAGGTTCATTGGTGGTCGACATCACCTTCCAGGAAAATGACCTCCAAGGGGTACCTACCACTGTCACACCCAAGACAATCCCCTGACTTGCAATCCTCCAGGGCAGCCCCCTTCTCCATCTACCTGGCGCACCACTTGAACCTGTTCCCCCACTCTTAAGGCCCCTCCACGGACTAAACCAATAATACACCCCCCACGCGCGTTCGTGCCCTTGGTAATCTAAATTTTGATGTTCCTTCCAGGAAAACGACCTCCACAGGGTACCTACCCAAGAGACAAGCCCCAGACGGACTCAGGTTTCCGGGGAAGGCAGGTAAAGGTTCATTGGTGGTCGACATCACCTTCCAGGAAAATTACCTCCAATGGGTACCTACCACTGTCACACCCAAGACAATCCCCTAACTTGCAATCCTCCAAGGCAGCCCCCTTCTCCATCTGCCTTGCTCACCACTCAAACCAGTTCACCCACTCTTAAGCACCCCACCACGGACTAAACCAATAATCCCCCCCCCCCCCCCCCCCCCCCCCACGCGCGTTCGTGCCCTTGGTAATCTAAATTTTGATGTTCCTTCCAGGAAAACGACCTCCACAGGGTACCTACCCAAGAGACAAGCCCCAGACGGACTCAGGTTTCCGGGGAAGGCAGGTAAAGGTTCATTGGTGGTCGACATCACCTTCCAGGAAAATGACCTCCAAGGGGTACCTACCACTGTCACACCCAAGACAATCCCCTGACTTGCAATCCTCCAGGGCAGCCCCCTTCTCCGTCTACCTGGCGCACCACTTGAACCTGTTCACCCACTCTTAAGGCCCCTCCACGGACTAAACCAGTAATACACCCCCCACGCGCGTTCGTGCCCTTGGTAATCTAAATTTTGATGTTACTTCCAGGAAGTTGACCTCCACAGGGTACCAACCCAAGACACAAGCCCCAGACGGACTCAGGTTTGACGGGGAAGAAAGGTAAGGGTTCATTGGTGGTCACGATCAGCTTCCAGGAAAATGACCTCCAAGGGGTACCTACCCAAGACACAAGCCCCAGACAGTGCCAGGTCTCCGGGGAAGGAAGGTAATTCCACATTATGTGCGCCCGAATGTGTAATCCTGCCCCGAGCGGCACCTAACAGATGCTAATAAGGGTTAGGGTAGGGTTAGGGTAAAAGGGCTGGCCCTGCCGCCCTCCAGAAGGGTACGGGCCCCAAGCCTGAGGCCGTCCCCTCCCAGAGGCAGCAGGATGGGCACGGGCCCTCCACCCTGTGGACTGCTGTCCATAGGGTCCCCAGTCGGCCTGGCGCCACTGTGGCTGGCGTTGGCGGCGCCGTCGGCCATAATGGACCGTGGTCCAGCCATCATCTGAT
Source organism: Scarus forsteni (assembly GCA_036419115.1). NCBI lineage: Eukaryota > Metazoa > Chordata > Actinopteri > Labriformes > Labridae > Scarus > Scarus forsteni. Next base: position 14,411,985 of record JAZDUH010000395.1, read on the forward strand.
GGCCCCATCATGTGGGTGTAAATAGTTTATTTTTTTGTTTTTTTGTTTTTTAATATATATAAAAATAAAATGAAATGAAATGTTTTTTTGTTTGTTTTGTTGTTTTTTAGAAAAAAATGAAATAAAAACAATAATAAAAATAAATGAAATTAAATTATTTATAAATTAGATGTGTTTTTAACTAAATTAAATTGTTTTTAAATGAAAATCAAATTGTTTTTAATCAAAAAATCAAAAAGAAAGGTGCCCGACGACGTTTCGGCCGTCCTTGGGCCTTCCTCAGGTCTAGGGCACTCTAAAAGAAAGTCGCTGCTACAGCTGGCTGGAGCACTGTCCGTGTTGCTGGTCAAATGCAAAGTGAGCTCTCTCCCTCTAGAGCTCCTGTTTTTATACCCCGCCCCCTGTTGTAATTTGTGTTTTCATCTTTTGGTTTATAATCCCAATTCCCCATGAACTAAAAAAATCCCCACTGTATATATGAAGTGATTTTAATTATTTATCTTTATAGTTATGAAT
>JAZDUH010000395.1:14415000-14416743 GCA_036419115.1 Scarus forsteni
AGGGTTAGGGTTAGGGTTAGGGTTAGGGTTAGGGTTAGGGTTAGGGTAAGGGTTAGGGTTGGGGTTAGGGTTAGGGTTAGGGTTAGGGTTAGGGTTAGGGTTGGGGTGGGGTTAGGGTTAGGGTTAGGGTTAGGGTTAGGGTTAGGGTTAGGGTAGGGTTAGGGTTAGGGTTAGGGTTAGGGTTAGGGTTAGGGTTAGGGTTAGGGTTAGGGTTAGGGTTAGGGTTAGGGTTAGGGTTAGGGTTAGGGTTAGGGTTAGGGTTAGGGTTAGGGTTAGGGTTAGGGTTAGGGTTAGGGTTAGGGGTTAGGGTTAGGGTTAGGGTAGGGTTAGGGTTAGGGTTAGGGTTAGGGTTAGGGTAAGGGTAGGGTTAGGGTTAGGGTTAGGGTTAGGGTAGGGTAGGGTAGGGTTAGGGTTAGGGTTAGGGTTAGGGTTAGGGTTAGGGTTAGGGTTAGGGTTAGGGTTAGGGTTAGGGTTAGGGTTAGGGGGTAGTGTTAGGAGTAGGGTTAGGGACAGGGTTAGGGTTAGGTCTAGGGTTAGGGTTAGGGTAGGGTTAGGGTTAGGGTTAGGGGTTAGGGTTAGGGTTAGGGTTAGGGTTAGGGTTAGGGTTAGGGTTAGGGTTAGGGTTAGGGTTAGGGTAGGGTTAGGGTTAGGGTTAGGGTTAGGGTTAGGGTTAGGGTAGGGTTAGGGTTAGGGTAGGGTTAGGGTTAGGGTTAGGGTTAGGGTTAGGGTTAGGGTTAGGGTTAGGGTTAGGGTTAGGGTAGGGTTAGGGTTAGGGTTAGGGTAAGGGTAGGGTTAGGGTTAGGGTTAGGGTTAGGGTTAGGGTTAGGGTTAGGGTTAGGGTTAGGGTTAGGGTTAGGGTTAGGGGTTAGGGTTAGGGTTAGGGTTAGGGTTAGGGTTAGGGTTAGGGTTAGGGTTAGGGTTAGGGTTAGGGTTAGGGTTAGGGTTAGGGTTAGGGTTAGGGTTAGGGTTAGGGTAGGGTTAGGGTTGGGGTTAGGGTTAGGGTTAGGGTTAGGGTTAGGGTTAGGGTAGGGTTAGGGTTAGGGTTAGGGTTAGGGTTAGGGTTAGGGTTAGGGTTAGGGTTAGGGTTAGGGTTAGGGTTAGGGTTAGGGTTAGGGTAGGGGGGTAGGGTTAGGGTTAGGGTTAGGGTTAGGGTAGGGTTAGGGTAGGGTAGGGGGTTAGGGTTAGGGTTAGGGTAGGGTTAGGGTAAGGGTTAGGGTTAGGGTAAGGGTTAGGGGTTAGGGTAAGGGTAAGGGTTAGGGTTAGGGTTAGGGTTAGGGTTAGGGTTAGGGTTAGGGTTAGGGTTAGGGTTAGGGTTAGGGTTAGGGTTAGGGTTAGGGTTAGGGTTAGGGTTAGGGTTAGGTTTAGGGTAGGGTTAGGGTTAGGGGTAAGGGTTAGGGTTAGGGTAAGGGTTAGGGTTAGGGTTAGGGTTAGGGGTAGGGTTAGGGTTAGGGTTAGGGTTAGGGTTAGGGCAAGAGTTGGGGTAAGAGTAAGGGTAAGGTTTGGGTTTAGGGTTAGGGGAAGGGATAGGGTTAGGGTTAGGGTTTGGGGTTAGGGTTAGGGTTAGGGTTAGGGATAGGGTTAGTGTTAGGGTTAGGGTTAGGGTTAGGGTTGGGGTTAGGGTTAGGGTTAGGGTTAGGGGTTAGGGTTAGGGTTAGGGTTGGGGTTAGGGTTAGGGTTAGGGTTAGGGTTAGGGGTTGGGGTTAGGGTTGGGGTTAGGGGTTGGGGTTAGGGGTTGGGGTTGGG